>MU228388.1:12496-22755 GCA_018584345.1 Thuja plicata | reverse complement strand
TTGCAACTTTTCTGCTATATATAGGGCTATGACCATCTTGGGATCCCTTAGGATGCAACAAGCTTCAGATGATCATGGAAAACCCTAACCCTAAAATCATAGGAGAGAGAAAAAGAGAGAGAAGAGGTGGTGGAGAATGACCGGGTCAAACAGATATTTCACAGATATTTTCCTGCTCTTCTCTCAATCTGGCAATTGGAAATCAGATTTGGTAGATGGTCGATAGTAGCATTTATGTTCACTCTGAATAGTCATGCACACCTGTTCACCTATATTTCTCTACAATAACTGCCCCTCTTGTCTGTGAATAGTGCATGGCCAAGTGTTCTCCTTGTCATCGCCCAAGACTTCCTCTCTAAGCCTCCTGGCACTTCTGGAAACTCAGTCATAACTTTGCTCTGTTCTGAAACACACTGAACCTCTTCTTTTTCACCAACATTGCAACAAATCTATTCAAATATCTGTAGACTACTCTGTATATGATTTCCTGTGACTAGAAACCCTCTGATCAATTTTGGAATATGAGAAAACAGGAACCATGGCTGCCGAGCGTTTCACTGTGTTAAACTTGCCGCCAGAATTTCAAAATTCAAAGTCCTACAACTTCGTGACTAACCGTTAGTCTCTTTGTCGCGAGCATCAGTCGTTAACCACAGTTAAATCTCCAGACTTGGCGACAATGTATCCTTTCACTTCTGTTTAACCCGAGTCCAGAACTGGCAACATCCCGACTGTGAGAAATTAAAGTCGCGAGGCATTTTCCTTAACTCACCTTTCTTCCCACGACCTTGCGCCTAAATGTCACTTTAGACCGTCACGGTTTGTTGCCTGATCGCCAGATGCTATCTCTTCGTCTCGAGACCACGCGACAAAGCCTAGTCGCCAAGTCGGGAGAACCAAGTACCGAGCCCTTTGACTTATCTTAATAGTCAACATGTGCCCTTTAACCTTTCTAGCGACATCCTGACTAACCCTTGGTGCTGAGTCGGGAGTACTTTTCTCGTAGGGCACTTTGATCTCCAGACTTAGCGACCACCATAGGATCATCTGAGCTTTGTATCGGACGACTGCCGTTAAGTCGCTGAACAAATGAGCATCCCCTTAAATTGTTCCGCGATCCCGCGACTGAAGGCAAATGACACTTAGTCTTGAAGTCGCATGACCCAACTCCTCCGTCTAGCGATTACCCGACTGAGCGACTAAGCGACGAGCACTTTTTCATTACCTTTTCTGCGATCGCGCGCTCACGAGAAACTTTCACATTATTTTACTTTCTATGCGAGTAGGCGACGACCCCTCTTTTTCATCAATCGCTCAATCGTGAGCTGATCTCTGATTTCCTTGGAACATTGACGATTGAGCGATGAGCAACTATCTTTTATTGATCGCGCAGTCGTGAGCTCTCTTTTCATTCACCTTATTGCTTAGCGACCTTGCGATGACACATTCTCTATATCTCGTCGCAGACCCGCAGACAAATTTCCTTTTGTCCTTATTGCTCAGCGAGTGCGCGACGAGTCCTTGTGAAACAACTCGTCGCCAACTCGCGCACTACTTTCCATACTTCAAATTTCTGCAGCGAGTGAGCGATGAGCATATCCCTTCCTTCGGTTGCGCACTCGCGGGCCGTAAACCCTATATGGAATAAACATCGCGACTGCGCGATGAGGTTTAAAACATTGACCCGCTCGGTCACATGACTAGAATGACCTAACCTAGATAGCTTACAATTACGAGATAGCCCATTTCTTTGGCTCATCGCTCAGTCGGGAAAGGATCAGACTTGTGCAAGAATAGATCGTGATTGTGCGACGACTGCAATTGGCAACTCGTCGCGCACTTGTGCAACTTAATGATTTGAACATAACTTCACCGCGATTGCACGATGAGACAAGAGTAAGACTTTTTTGAAAAGGGGGTAGACATTTTTTGAGCAGGAAACACAGACAAGGGCCAAATTGCTTAGGGAATGGAAATTTGGACAACAGATAGTGTTAACAGGACTACAGGGAAAAGTCCATTTTATATTGTATATGGGATGCATCCACGAGGAGTTTGTGAACTCAGAGAGTTAAAAGGACAGCAAGTGATAAGTGGACATGCTGATGACTTTGCACAGTCTATGAAGGAGATACATGATCAGGTGAAGAAGGATTTGATTGAAGCAAATTAGAAATTAAAAGAGAAGGTAGATGAAGGAAGGAGAGAAGTCCAATTTCAAATTGGAGATCTGGTAATGGTACATCCAAACAAAGCCAGATTACAGAAGGGGATTCCTACTAAGTTGCAAATGAGGAGAATAGGTCCCTGCAAGATATTGGAGAAGTATGGGCAAAATGCCTATAAAATTGATTTACCTAACAATTTGGAAATGTCACCTATTTTTAATGTGCAGGATCTTATTCCATATAGAGGACCAGTGATACCTGAGAGTACTCAGTAGATGGAAATAGGCAAAGATGTTCAAGGTATACAGGTGAAAACTAAGTCAAAGTTGCAAGCAGAGAAAATCCTGGATTCACGAGTTCAAAAGACAACTCGACAAAGGGTATACAGAGAATACCTTGTCAAATGGTTAGGGTTACCAGAAGTAGAAGCTACATGGATGGACGAAGAAGACTGCAGAAAGAAAGGAATTAGTTTGGCATTGTTGCCGACTAATTCAAACTAATTCTTCCTTCTCAGAGGGGGAGTATGGTGCAGAGCACCCTAGGGTTTTTGCTTTGAAACCCTAGCTATGTAGCAATGGTGGTCCGGGAGCAGATCACAGTGAACGATGAAGTTTTGTTTGGCTGGAAGTTTCTGTTATTCTCCCAAACCTGAACAGTTCTTAACTCTTGTCGCAAATTCGCAGATGCTCAGCGATCAACATAAAATAGTGTATCGTGTAGTCGGAAGGAAACTGGCAGTTAACAGAAAATGGCTGCGACAAGGTGATGACCGGCAATTGCGAAGTCGCAAGGTAACCTGCAGTCAGCATTTAAGCGTTACGAGGAGGCGACAATGACTTATCACACAGTCAGCGGTTTATCTGCGGTTAGTTTGAAAGCGGTGTGACAATGCGATGATAATGTATCGCAAGCTCGCGAGTTGATGAGCAGTTAGTTGAAGACGACTGTGACAAGGCGAGGATAGTGTATTGCATAGTCGTGAGGTGACCGGCTATTAGTGTTGAAGTCTTGTGAGAACGTGATGATAGCTCGTCGCACAGTCATAAATGACCAGCGGTTACGTGGAAATAGGGTGCGACAATGCGATGGCAATGTATCGCAAGCTCGCGAGATGATCGGCAGTTAAGTTCTTAAGTGTGTGAGTGAGCGACAACCAATGCATCGTAGAGTCATAGGAGAATCATTAGCTCATTTAAAAGAGGTGCGAGAGTGTGACAATCATGCATCGCCAAGTCGCAGAACAACAGGCAGCTCAGTTATAAGTGATGCGAGCGCGCGACGACAAGGCATTGCAGGGTCGCAGAGAAAATGTTAGCTCATTTTGAAGCATTGCGGGTACGCAACTACAATGCATCGCACAGTCGTAGACTAATCGGCAGTAAGGTTTTGAGTGCTGCGGGAGCGCGACAGCAGTTATTGCCAAGTCGCTAGATAATAGGCAGTGAAGTTTATAAGCATTGCGATAACGCGACGATAACGCATCGCCAAGTTGCAGGATAAAGGAATGCATAGTGATTGAGTCTCGCAATAGTGCGACTAACATTCAGAGTATGGGTTGACTTGTCAACAACGCAAAAGGAAGATAAAAAAAGTCAGTGACACGGAGGAAAAGGAGATCCACGTCAACAACCATGCTGATGATGAGAATGATGACAGTTACAGGAAGAAGATGAAGAGCCGAGGAAGTCAAAATCTTCAGATGGCAGGTAACCTAGAAACGGTTACGAATCAAGAATAGGCCAAATATATAATCAAGGAAAGAAAACTTGTAAGGGGTTGTTGTTGGAGAATTTGGAGATTGAACAGACTAGCAGAGAAGATTTTCAGTTTACATTGTAATTCTCAGATTTTCAATAAAGAGTAGTTTTCTATGCTTCTGTTAGGTACAGACTTCTGTAGAGTAGGATTTTGAATTTAATCAAGTCTCATAGATTCTTTTTGACTCTTATAATCCATCCTATAGAGTGTGACCGTCAAGAAGCATCCCTCATGCATTTTTATTCTATTTTTGTGTTTGTGTTGGAGGAGAGGCTAGTCAGAATTGTAAACAAGACCTAGGCGAGCTAAATGGTCTGGCTAGAGAACTTGTAGGAGAGAGAGATAGAAGGAGAAAGGTGCATGACTGACTGTATTCAGTCATGAAGAGAAAGATAAGGTGAAGAGTGGAACAGTTCGGTGGGTAGGAAACCTAGGAGAGAGGGAGTGTAGAAGTCCTTCTGGTTAGGGTCTGAGAGTAACCCTAAGAGACTCAAGTGTGAGTCTAGAGGATCCTGAAGTGAATAGGGTCCCAGGTAAGATTCCTAGAAGAGAGTAGGAGTCTAGGAGAGAAAGGTGACCTCCCCATCAGTCCTCTTTCTTAGTTTTCATAGAGGTGACCCCATCTCCTATAGAGGCGGGGATATGCTTAAGCATGGAGGATGATTGTGGATCTATGTTGTCATCTTTCCAGTGTGGGTATTCAGATGTAGGATTCATAATTGGTTGGCTTATCCTTTTGGCAATTGTCTCCCCTTCTATTCCTATCAAGTTGGGATCCTCTCCTATTGAGGCGCAAAGAAGTTTTGTAGGTGTGAAGCCAATTCATTGTTGGCTGTTCTTTTCTCAGTTCTACTGCATGGTTTTGGGTGTCATTTCAAAACCCACCTTAAAGGTTTGGGGAGCCATGGAAAACCCTTCCTCTTACCTCTCATTGTTCAGGAGGTTTAGTTTCATCCATAGTGCTTCAAAAATTGCTTTTCTCTTATTGTTTAGATTAAGAGATCGTAGTAAAACCTTGTTTCTATTGTTAGGAGGCTATTTTGGTCTCTTCTACTAAACATTTATTGTTCTACTTGGTTGTTGGCAAAAATGAAGGTTATGGTAGCATTGTTAAAACCCATAAATTCTCAAGTTATGGGTAACTGGTAAAACCCATGGTTTATCATTTTTAAGATTATTAGAGCCTTTCAAAACCCCATACTTTGAGTCGTAAGGCTTGAACTTATTATCTTTTTAGCTTGTGCCATCTGTTGTTGGTTAAATATTGTTCTCAATTGTTTTACCTTATGCACTTGATTGTTTATGTTGGGTTTTAGATCACTCTCAAAGTCTTCTTGTAAGAGGGTATTAGGGCCCCTTAGAAACCTAATTTTCCCTAATAAAAAATAATTATTTCTCAATAGTTTTAGAGTAAATGTGATTTACCCACAAGCTTTAGTTTAACTTAGTATAATTATTAGGAGATTAAGTAAACTTTATTGATATTTTATTGTTTCATACATTTAATATTTGTGGCAGTAATTTGCACCTACCCTTGTACCTCATTGGTTCTCCCTCTCTTGCTCCTATTTAATAAAAAATATCTCATTGAACATTTTATTCATCTCAAATACATTCATCTATTTGGTGAATTTTTTTTTTTTAATGTTTATAGTTGTCTGTAGATCCTAAAGTGGTGTTAATCCTCCAACATAGTATGCCTAGTTTGAGGGAAATCTGACAATAGAAACAATTTTTTTGTTTGGTATAGTTATAATTTTATTCTTGATTATGTTTATTTTTTAGCTTTATTTGTCTTTTTCTGGTATCATGAGTTTGTATATTTGTAGACATACTTGATGATTTTCTATAATTATCATCTACTAAAATTTCATTAGTAGATTCAAGTTTCCACCTTCAAATGATGATGATCATGGATCGTAACATATCGATGAGCTAACTTTTAGCATTGATATTTATGGTCAGTGTCCTTTTTGTGGTTGTGTGTATGGAGATGATGCGTACAACTGCCACCAAACCTCACCATCTCACTATCCCTATTGATTCTCTCCTAGCAAGGGTAGGATTTTCTAATTTGTTGAGTTGACAGTCTCATGGAAGACCAAACCCTATCCCCCAATTGCTTGAGAAGCGTGGGCCATTTTTTATAGATTTGGGTCCTGATTAACATTTTTTTTCAAATGACCGTATATTTGGTTTCTATCATTCATTTATAGCACACGAGGTATCATCAAAATGTTCATCTTGTGCATTTTTCATTAGCACAAGTATTCTCTTCCTTTTATTGTCCTTATGAATTTTATGAACATCCTTTATAAGGACTTCCTTTTGTAGACATATTTAGACATAGTGCCACTTCTTGTTCATATGTTTTAGTGTTTTTGTACAAATATTGTGTTATATTTTTATACACACTCTATATTATAAAGTGTCATTCAGGGTTGTGTAGTACCTTTATTACTTGACAATCACAACTTTCTCAAGTAAGCATCCCTCCATAGAAAATATTGAATCTATTGGATTCTTAAATTATATATGTGTGTAGTTTAGGTGTACACCCTTTATTTAATTGTAGGTACTATAATTTTCATGAAGGCGTGCATTGGAAATTTCTATTTGACACCTACATCACCTATACCTCAAATTGATTACCCTATAAAACTTCTTGATGGTATTAGCATTGAATTTAAGGTTAAACACATTTCACAACACATAAAGATTCTACAAGCATACTAGTTTACCCCACAATACTAAATACATGCATTTAGCAATTTTTATTTATATAATTGAATGTATGTAACAACAATGATTACTCTAGCCACTTGCACTTATCCATGCATCTTAAGTCATTATAATTATGAAATTAATTATTATAGTGTGGGTTTACTATATTTTACTTAGTTTTTTCTTTACTATGAATCATGCCAATTTCAACATATGAGATAAATAACATTAAAGTGGAGCTTAATACTTGTTATTCCCATATGCATAAGGTTTTCAAGTTTGCTAACAATTGGATCCTTAAATTTCAAGTTCCCAAGAAGATAAGGAAGACCCTAATATTCCACTAATTTATAATAGTTTATTACAAAGAGACACTTTTTCTTTACTATGAATCATACGAATTTCAACATATGAGATCAATAACATTAAAGTTGAGCTTAATACTTGTTATTTTCATATGCATAAGGTTTTCAAGTTTGCTAACAATTGGATCCTTAAATTTCAAGTTCCCAAGAAGATAAGAAAGACCCTAATGTTCTACTAATTTATAATAGTTTATTACAAAGAGACACTTTAAGATTCATCTTTCAATGAAAATAATAACCACTAATTCTTAAAAATAAAATTTATGATTTTACTTTGTGCTCATGCCCTATTCTATTTCCCTCCAAAGCAGTTCAGTGGATTATGTTTCCCCCATTTCCATATCGTGTTCCTCTATGTTTCACCCGAGAAGGTACAGTCACTCCATAGAAATATGAGAGTTATGGGGACTTTTGCTACGGAATGGCTTCAGAAATTAAAAGGGTCATCTCGTTCAAACTGTCATACAAGCTGATCCCTTATGACAACTATATTGACCATCTTGTACCAAGAACATTTACAATTAGGTGCCAATTGCAATAAATGAGAATAAGCTTAAAACGTGAGTTTTGAAATTAAAAAAATGTTTTAATATAGTGTTGTCATCCTCGAACCATTTGGTCTTTCCACCGGTCCTCGAACCATTTGGTCTTTCTACCGGCTTTCTCCTGGGCTGATAAAATTATCATTTAAACAAAAGATACAAAGCGTCAAAATTCTTGCTAAAAGCATAATGCTTTTAGAGTTAAGGTGAAGTGAAAAAATTAAAAACTTAAAAGAGTGAAAAGAGTTAAAAATACTTGTACATTAGAATTAAGAATGCATTGAAATTTAACATTATATGTTTGGACAGGTCAGAAAAACTAGTTATTATTATGTTGTATTGAAATGAAGAATTATTAACTTATAACTCAAATACTGATAATCCAAACACATGTTATAGAAAGATTAATAGGATCATATATTTTAAAATGGTTGCATTTTAACCATTTAAAATTATATGATCCAAGGACAAGGTGGAAGTTTTGAACAATTTAAAGTATGCAAAATTAAAGAGTTATATTAAAAAGTATTGAGTTATTTTTAAGGTTAAAATGCATTCAGCGGAAACCAAATTAAAGATCAACAATGTTAAAATGCATTCAACTGAAACCAAATCAAAGAGAAACAATGCATTGGACAATCAACATCCCAGTTTGAATGTTTATCAATGTTGCCAAAGTTGGAAACAGTAGACAAAGCAAAGAAATTACAGGATAAAAGCCTACTCACAGCCAACAAAAAAACTTGTAAACATAGTCTTCTTGTGATTGAGTGGACGTTCTTTTGCACGAATGACCAGTTATATATATTACAAAAAGTAGTACAAATTTGAAACATGTCGAAACATGGAGATTCATGAATCCATCATCTTATTGCAAAGTTGTATTGGCAGTGAGATTATCAAGAACAATTGCGGAATAATCCTGCAATAAAGGGCATAAGAAGTGAGGCAAGTAGAAGAATACAAAAATACTAGCGATATCGGAAACCCTTGAGCTACATATAAGTCTTTTATGCATGCAAACAAACCTCTAGATGTTTTCTTAAATCATTTGATACATGATGAGAATATATAAGGACAACATGGTTGGAGACAGTATTAAAAATGAAGTGGATGTTGGGTTACCATCAGTGCGTGATCTTACATCATCAACAGAAGAAAATGTTGTAGACGCATCAGGAACAAGTCCTCCATTTTACCATCAGATGCCAATAAAGAAAAGCAAAATAGTATTTCAAAAGAGCTGTTAGTTAGTGAATCACCAAGAACAAATGCAGATACTGGCATCGTGTCTAACTTATTAAAGGAAATGAAAACTAGCAGCCATGATACTACAGCTATGGATCTACTACCATTCAGCATAAATTGCATGACCCAGTTGCTGAGGTTGATAGTTCTCAGATGGAAAGCATAGGGTTATCCAACTCTCCCCATGAAAGGAGAACTCTTGGAGAAGATATTGTTGATCTAATTAGTGCTGAGCTAGTATTATTCACACTGAGAAAGAAATTGTGGAGTGCTTGAAAAAGGATTTCAGTCATACGGAGAAAGAAACTGTACAATCTGAACAAAAATAAATTGATCATTCTGAGATTGAAATTGTCCAGTCTGGAACAGAAGGATTTGATCATGCTGAGAGTAAAACTGAACAGTTTGAATTAAAAGATATTGATCTTCCTGAAAAAGAAATTGTGCTTTCTAGAAAAATGAAATCAATGACCTTGAGATTGAAAACAAAAACAAAGAAATTGATCACTCAGAGAAAGAAACAATGCAGTTTGAGAAAAAGGAAATTCATGAAACTAAGAAAGAAGCATTGAGGTCTACAAGAATAGAAAATAATCACGCACTCAAAGAAACTTTGCAGTCTAAAAAGAAAGAACATGATCATAGTGGGAAAGAAACAATGCAGTGTACCAAAAAAGGAATTGAAAAGATCAAATTATGCAGAAGAGCCCATTATCATAAACAAAGGAGAAGTAGACACTGCACCTTTTGAATTAGTGAAGGAAGCAGTTACCAAGTTTGAGGAATAGTTGATTCGAAAGCATAGAAAATTTCAAACATGGAGGTAAGCATTCGGAGTTTTAAAAATGCACAGTTCTTTGCACATGACTGTGAATAGGTATAGTTGTCATTCAAGTTGCATATATTCATATTTCCAAAATTTTATAGAATGAAAATATTGAGGAAAATAAGGAAAGTGAATGGCTAAAGGGAAAGGATAAGTTGAAGGGAGTAACAAGTAAGATCTTGTGAGTATTATTAAAAAAAGAATTCATACGGCTTACAAAAGAAAAAAATGTCCCATCTTACCCAACTCCTATGTTTATTTCTTTCTTCTCCTTCAGCTAAGTTTGTCTAAAGTAGTCAACTTGTGATGAAGGCTAACTCTCTCAACTATAATAGAACATTTCTGAGCAAAACTTGAACTTCTTACTCAGAAATAAAAAAATTCTTTGATCATGTTGTGAATTGCTTGTCCTTGTTCGACAACTTCCTAATTACAATTAGGGTCCTTGCATGGACTATGTCTAATGTTAATTTTTTCTTTCACGATTTTTCATCCATCCAACTACTTGTAGTAATACAGAATAGTTAGAAAAAGATACTGAACAGTTTAGGAAAAAATATTTAACCAAGCACAACCTTTTTGGCCAAAGGAAGCAATGCAAAATTATGTCAATATGATTTTTTTT
>MU228387.1:465458-481985 GCA_018584345.1 Thuja plicata | reverse complement strand
TATATATATAGACACACACACACACACACACACATGTACATACATATACATATACACATACATACATATGTCTCTCTCTCCCTTCCTCCCTCCCCCCCTCTCTATATATTTTTAAGAATGAAAGAGGCATTTTTATGTTGACTATTCTATTTATTTTTTCTATTGAAATCAATGGATAACATGATTTACATCAATCATAACATTATGAAAAGAGATATTATGGTTCATTCCTATTTCAATATGGGAGAAGATGATTTACATGCAACCTTTTACATAAAATTCTATAAAACTTTAGACAAGTTTTAAAAAAAGTAATTTGCATTGTAGTCAAACATAGTAATTAGCATTGCTTAAAACACACTATGCTCGTGTGTTACTAATTCTATGTTTTTCACATGTTGTGGATTGTTCAAAGTATAAATAGGTTGCAGCCCTTGTACAATTTGAAAAAGCTCTAAATTGATAGTCAATCCTAAATTATTTATAGAGGTGAAAAAAGAAGAATACAATGATTATTTGAAGATATTTTCAATTTTCACTAAATTATGAGGCTTATGGGCATTTTCTAGCATCCATAACAAATTAGGCCTATGTATCTCACTTAAATTCGTAGTTAGCAATTATGTGGCTTGAGCATTCAAACTTAGATGATAAATGTAGATATGCTCAAAATTTATGCAATATATCTATTTTTAACTGTTGAAAAGAACTTTTTTAGTATATTAATTGGGAAAATACATATCACTGGTTTAATAGAAAGCTATGCAAATATATCAAAATTTTATAATTAACTTATTGATATTAATAGAGGTAGATACTAGCAGATCCATTTTCATATTGAAAATTTTAAATAATATAGAAAACATTTCAAGTTGAAATTATTTTTTTGTAAATTAAATAGTGTTATTTATTAAAACTTAAATGAATGCTATCTTAAAAAAATTGAGCACAAAACTTTAAACAATATATCAAAATTGAGAATTGGAACTTGTCAAGCTCTCACCTATAGTGCATTTTGAGGATTTTTTTAAATTTTCCGCTACAAAATATTTTTATGAAATGGTGGATAATATTTTGCATAAGGTAGCTGAAGAGAAAATAATGAAAATTGTAGATGAAAATTTGGCAAAAGACTTATATTAGGAAAACAATATTCCTAATATTTTGTCTCAATAGCTGCGAATTGACTTTCTTTGCAATAAGTTGTCTCTAGTGCCCTTGTTACCATATACTAAGTTCAAAAGTAGTTCACAAACTTTATCGATATCTCAGACACGGTACACTTCATTGCAAACAGTTCTTCCCACTTTTCTTATAAGAGGATTCCCTTCTAAGTGTAAGTAGAGTAAAGAGGAGATCGATACATGGGTGTAGACCACTTTAAATTAAACATTCAAACCTCAAAAATCAAACGAGATGACAAATGCTCTAATATTAGAGCAAAGCATTAAATCAGAGAGCCATTTTCTCTCTTAGGGCGCAATCAAAATCATGACGTGGAATGTGAGGCGCCATAATGTCCCTAATAAGAGGCATCTTGTTAAGACACAATTTGATAGTTATGGGGCCTTTAATGTCCCTAACAAGAGGCATCTTGCTAAGATGCAATTTGATAGTTATGATGCTAATATTTTGTTATTCAAAGACAAAAAAAAAAATAGTTCATCATAATTCTAAGGTTTTTTTTAAAAAAATTTGGAAATCATGGTCAATCATTCAATCTCCTATCTCCTTCAATTTGTGCTTTGGAAGGACTTGCTATACAATAGAAGCATTCCTAAATTTAAGTTAAGCTTGTGTTATCTAATGTAAATTAGTTGCTGACTCATATCTCAGCTTTCTAATTATCCTTTTATCCTATAAATGTTTATGGCTTATCTTCTATTGTCGGTGAGAAATTAGCTTATAATTATCTAATCCAAGTTGTTAACTCTCTGGTTAATGAGAAGGTTTTTCTTTTTAGAGATTTCAATGTTATTATTTCCTAGGATGAAAAAGGAGGTGGAATCTCTCCTCTTAAGGCTATTCAATATTTTGCAATTTTGTAAGTATTCTTAGAATTTATGATTGTGCTCCCTCAAATGGGTCTATGACATGAAATAATTAGAAGTTAGGTTTCCTTAACATAGAAGAACGATTAGATAGATTTTTTTCTCAACCCTCAATGGATTTTGGATTGAGGATGTTGTGCGACTTGTATTCTACATTTTTTCGGGTTTTGACCATTTCACCTTACAAATGGATATCCCTCACAATTTGCCTTCTAAGAAAAATAGGTCCAAGTTTAGATTTGAAACAATGTGGTTCCAAGGCCCTTCTTTTCTAACTTCTTTAAAAAATTGGTGGATGCAAGCTACTTTTATCTATGGTTCTTGGATTTTTCAATTGGCTAAGAAATTAAAGTTTATCAAACAACAAATTTCTTCTTGGAATATAGTGCATTTTAAAAACAAATCAAGAGAAATCTTTTCTAACTGATGAACTGGATGCTATTCAAGATGAGATGATCCAAAAGGAACGTAATTCATAAACATATGAAAAACATAAGAAGCTATAGTTAGAACTTGAAGAAAATTTGATTAGGGAGTAAATTCATTGGCGAACTATTTATGAAGAGAACTATGGATTAAAGAAGGGGATTGCAATACCAAGTTCTTTCACTAATCATCAAAATTAAAGAGTCATACCAACACCATCTTTCAAATTAAAAATGCAAAGTGATACTAATGTTGACAGTATCCAGAATGAGGTCATCTCCTTCTTTTCTAATCTTTTTCACAAACACAATAATGATGCTCTAGCTATAGACTCATGTGATATTCTAAATTGCATTCTGTTAGGACATTTCTTGAAAATCACATTTATGAGATTTTATAGAGCTTTATTGGTGGGTTTCTTCCAATTTTTTAGAGGGCTTCGGGTCCTTGTTATGCGCATGAAGGTTGCAAAGGGATGTGGAAGTTGTGTTTTTTTGCCTTTGCATCTTATTTTGCAGAAAGAAATGAGTCACAAAGATCAGAGGTTCAATGGTACCTTCGCTAGTCTTTTTCGCTTAGAAATGCTTTAGGCCATATATCCCACATTGGTTGTGCAATGCAAAAGTCATATGTTTTTATATCCTAGTACTCAATACATGGATGACCAACTGGCGAAAAGGAAGGATAATTTTGTGGGCCAGGGCTTAGGTGACATGGTCGATGCAATGACAGGTATTGATAGAGAATTGTGGCGCAATCCTAGTTACGATAGGTCTAGTGAGATCATGCAATGGCACAGGTGATAACATGTCACAGATTGACAGGTGGGAGGATGAAGTAGGATGATGAGGAGGTAGAGGTCCCAGCTAATCAGATGGTTCCACGTGGCACAAGCAGTGAGGTAAATGGTAGGATTGGTCAGTGGATCGAATGAAAGGGTGACACGTGGAAGCATTAGCAAAAGTGAAGATGGTAAAAAGGAGATCGGATCTAGTAGACTGTCGCCATCACATGAAGGAAAGACATAGGGAAGATATGCATCATGTGATGGTGAAAATCTTGACATGCATCCAAGTCGGTGGTAAGAAGTGTGGGGCCTGTGCAGGAGGGGTAAGAGACAGGTGGTTCTAAGGCCCAATGCGGAGGTGCCACGTGGAGGTCAATGTAAGTTGACAAGGATTAAGTAATCTTTATTTAACTTGGTGCCAGGGTGACTTAAAGTTCATCTATGGCTGCATTTTAAAGGATATAAAGGTTTCAAATCTTGACCATTGATGTCTTTTATGGCACCACCTAAAGCCGTTATAACAAAATTGCAAATTTTTAAATCTTTCTTAGAAGATTTTTTTATGCCAGTCGGTTATTGCTTATCTCAGAGCCATAAATGACCAGATCTGATCTTGTGAATCGACTTAGCACATCTGTTAAAGACCAGAAGGATAGGAATCTGATATGCTAAGGTGCATTCGAGACCAGATTTGACAAACATAGTTTTATATTCAGAGGGTAAATGTATTTGGAGTCACGTGGTCTTTTCTGCATTTATGTATACAACTCTCACTGTCATGCTTTTGAATTTCTTCGACCTCAAAGTACTATTTTCGCATCCAAGGAGAATGATTTCTATTTTCATATCAAATTTGTGTAGGTTGGAGTAGAGATAGGGTTTCAACTTAATGATAGGGTAGTGTGAGTTGCAAGTTTTATGGCTTACTGTATAATTCTTGCTTATGCATATGTGTATTCCATAAGTCTTTGGTCTTAGATCAAATTAATGCTTTGGATATTACATTAATTATGCCTGGATATCTATTTGAGGATGTTGTAGTGTGTGATCTGAGAGTTCTTATGTTTATGGGTTTGAATCTTTGACAATAAGGTGTTTCAGTCTCAGTATTGTATCTAGGATTTAGCCTAATGGATAAGGCATTGATCTAGAATTAGTATTTCTATTGAGATACATATCTGAATGGTTTGACAATGTTCTGTCCCAAAATTATAATCAAACTCATAACCAAGTTCGTTACATTTACAATTGTTCTTCTTATCCCAGTCATGGTAGTGGAGAGTCAATGAATGTTAGGTCAGAATTTAGTACTTACCATTCATCTATTGTTCAAATCTAGAAGTAGAAGGTGTTGTAAAGAATTGAGTTTAGTCTCGATTAGGTGTACCCACCTTGGTTTTGCAGAGCCAAAATTGCAGAGGGCAGTCTTGACCCTATAGTTGATCAAGTTATCTTCTAGAGATCTCACACTTGTAACTAACCATTGCTAATAGCAGTCCAAAGATATATTGGGGGATTTTCAAAGTGTAATAGTTTTAAACACCAACAAGATGGTGACTCTTCTAGGGATGGTGCAGTAAATTATCATAAATATCTAGTAAGTTGATCATTGGAAGCATAGAGTTACTAAAGTTTGGTCCTTTGCCATTGTTTTATTTTGAAGAGTTCTCTACTTGCATTTGTTAATATTTGTTAGTACTGTGATTCCAACTCTTGTTGGCTGGTGACTCTGAAGTACTCTGCAACAGTGCTTAGTATTAAAATATTTTTTTCACACACTTTCCAATATGAGTTATAGAGGCACCAAGTCTTGGACAAAGAGACATCCTGAAGAGAGGTTGGGAAATTATTTCCCAAATACATCCAAGTATGATTAGTCTAGAAGAGAAAGGGATACTAGAGGTACCCCTCAAGATGAATGACAAAGGGAAGACGATAGGGAAGAAATACCAGTCCACAGTAGTCATGAAGGAAATGTATTGGAATATGAAGAGGCTGTAGATGAGGGACTGGGTACTTATGGAGATTATAGTTCTCCTAAATAACGAGAGGAAGAAGAATTTGTTTCTACTCTTCCAGATCTTGATAGTATGGCTACAAAACTTGTTGAAGAAGAAAAAATAATCCAGGAGAAAGTGACTATAAAAAAAAAAGAGAAAATAAAAAGGAAAATGAGATCAGACAGGATCAATCCTTCTTTGAACAAAAAATGAGGAATCTTTTAGAGTTAGAGGAAATGAATTATGTTGAAAAACCTTAGAATTTTGAAGAGGAACATGTCATTTAAATAGTTGATCATTAAGGCCATAAAGGTAAGGGAAAGGAAGGAATGGCAGGAGTTTCAATAAGTGAACTAAAAGGCCTCAAAGTTCTAGTTGATTAGATGTCCATGTTGGACATGGATCTTCAAAAGAGCTAGAGTTGAAAAGGAGATCATAGCTAAAGAGCTTGAGAAGGAAGATTTGGAGGCTGCTACTTTGGAGATGAAGAAGAAGGTTGATTTTCTGAGACAATCAACAAGGCCTATATCTTGGTGCTGAAGCAGCTACAACATCAATAACTAAAGCCTCTACTTCTCAAGGCAACACTACATTTTGAGGAAAGGCCACTCATGCATAAAGGTATAAATAATTTTCTTTTCATAACATTCAAGGTTATCCTAATGAGGTTCCAAGTGTCATAAGACATAAACTTCCTAGATTTGTTGGGAACAATGAAATCACATGTGAAGAGCACTTACAAAATTTTGTTAACATAATGGATGATTATGAAGTTATGCATGAGGATATATTGATGAAGCTTTTTTTTAAGTCCTTGGCGGAGGATGGTAGTGATTGGTTCAGAGGGTTACCCTATAATTATTTAGGGTCAATGGAGGAATTGATTGACTGCTTTAAAGAAAAATATGGTGATAAGACCAATGAAGGATTCATGTTAATTGAATTCAACAATATAAAAAAGAACCAAAATGAAGATGTTGCAGAATTCAACATAAGATTTCAAAGAGCTATGCATAAAAATTTTTAGGTTGTGAGACTTGATGATAAGGTTTGTCTAGCTACCTATCTTAATGCATTTGATTATAAGATAGGATACCTCCTAAGAGATAAGAATCCAAAGACTATAAGAGAAGCTTATAAAAAAACTATCAATATAGAAACAAATAGGAGGGTATCTATGAAATTTGGTAGAAGAGATGATTGGAAGCCTGCAACAAAGGAATTAGATAAACCTTCAAATGCTAAGCCTAAGGAAGAGGTCAATATGAAACAGATTCTAAATGCTATAAGAGGTTTGAAACCAGGAGAGAATAATAATGCAAGAGCTCCAAATAACAATAGGCAATCCTGCAATAATTTCAGCCAGCAACCTAGGATGCAGAACTACCCATACAATACCCAATGGAAGGATGGAAAGCAATTATTCCTCAAAGGACAGAGAATCCAAACCAAGACACTATTGACCCTCTGTAGAGAAATTCATCTAACATGAGTAGTGAGAATTACTGGTGTGATGCTTGTGAATCTCCACACAACCCTGCGAATTGTGTTATTTCTTTGAAGACATACCCAATTCAAACCCAACAAGAAAAGGAAGAGCAAGATGAACTATATGATGACATTGGGAATGCAATATCATCTGCAGACTTAAGGAATTCTGAATCTCATATAATAAAAGAAATAATCAGGTGTTGTCTTCTTCAGATGAAGAAGAAGCAGACATTGATAAAATCAGATGTAATGATGCAAGACAAAAGGACCCTTTTGTGGAAAGAAGATCCTTAGATGCAAAAATGGCTTGAATTACAGAAAAAATGGTTACTCAAGCATAGAGTAATTACAATTTAAGGAATAGGATAGTTGGTAATGCCAATGAGACACCAGATGGTATGTTTATTACAAATACAAAAGAAAGCCCTAAGATGACACCAGAGAAAGAAACAACTGCTCAGAATGTGAAAAACATAAAAGTAAGAACAAAAAATAAACCAAATGATCCTAGTATTGTCCGCAAGATTAAAATAAAAGCACCAGATATGAATGTTTCTTCTATTCCAAAAGATGTGAAAGGAGTTGAGCCAAGCTTGGCTACTCAAAATGAGAATAGAAGTATTGTTATTACCAGGAAAGATATATCTGATATCAAATATGCTCATATTGACATGGGACAATTGATTTCAAAGATCACATTTAGGGTGTCGGGTGGTACCACAATAGTGTGTCCCACTTTTTGGCCAACTTTGACACAGAGATCAACATTCTGAGAAAAAACTTCACTTTCGAACACTTATTACTGCAAAACTATTTAGAATTTGAAGATGATGCAAACTAGGGTCTTTTAGCATTTTCTTTCTAGTTTCTAAATATTATTTTTTTAAATATATTAAAATTCATTTAAATTTATTTTTGTTTCTCCTTCAGAAAGTGGTATGTGTGAAAAAACTATATTTTTAAGAAGTGATTGTCACTTGGATCAGCGTAACTTTTGTTTAAAATATGATAACAATGCAATTCTTTCAAGATTATATTTGTAACTTCAATATATAGAGGATGCAATTGGTTTCATTCATTTTGGGTCAATTTTTCATAGTTTATTAAGTTCTAAAGTGAGAGTAACTGTAGTTTAGACATAAGGTCACTTGGATCACTCTAACTTGATCTCTATATATCAAAATTCTTTTTTTTTTTTAATAGAAAGGTAACACAAATTATCTTTTCCTACATATTTTTCATAATTTTCTTTTTTGTAATTTACTATTTTCCTTGAAGCCTTGATGAGACATGTTGTTGAATGACGAAACAACCTATGTTTAGTTAAAGTAATATTTGAAAGTGATAATGAACTCAATATGTATTAAAATTATATTCATTAGAAAGCTTGTTCCGAATCACATAATTTGGCATCATACGTTTTAGAAAATAATTTGATTTGGTCCTTGTCCTAGACCTTGAAAGGCCTCTTTATAGGAGGTTTTTTTTTTCTTTGAGGGCCAATTTACATTTTAGGGGTCTTCGCATGAAGACCTCCTTCACACGAAGTGGTCTGAGGGCCTTCACGCGGACACCCCTATGTGAAAATTCTAGTGAGAATCACCCTACTGAGATTTTATGTTGGGTACTTTGTTAGTAATAATTGAGAGGGGGGTGAATCGATGGCCTCAAAAATTTATCCTTCAAACTTAACCACCAATCAATAAACCTCATATTATTATGTCCCTACAAGATGCATGCCATGAAATAATACTAATGATTTAACTGTCTGTCAGTGTTTCTTGTCTGTCCTTATTCTCCTTGATTAGCAATAAGCAGTATAACTATTTACCGAAACTTTGTAAATAAGTAGAGTATACCAATCATCCCAGTGTTAACTATGTCATATCCAAAACAATAAATAAATGAATCATACAGACATAACACATGAATTTTTAACATGGAAACCATGTTAGGGGAAAAACCACTGGGACCGTACCCCAAATTTTCACATTTCTGAAGTGAGCCCTTTTAGGAGCCAACTTGTTTAAAGGTTACAAACACACTGTTAAGTGCGACCTTGTTAGAGGATTTTATACATAGAGGTTTTCACTTAGTATGGGGCATCTATTGCTACCATCCTTGAATTAGCCTCCTTCTTAAACTATCAATAGGTATCAGGAAATTCCAATGCTACTTTCATGAATCAACCTTTTTGGCACTCCTTGGGATGTACCTCAATATATAGAAGACTGTTAAGTCCTACTCCATTTAGAGACTTGATGCTTCAATGGTTAAACTGAAACACTATGACCTGTTCATGATGCAACTTTGAATTGCAGATTTTCATATCTGTTTAAGTACATTACCTCTTTGATCATTATATCAATTCAATTCTTTGAGCTCCACACTTTCTACTTTGTGATGCTGTGCTCACTGTTCGTCGACGTCTGTAGAATTCTTTAGCTCTCCTTCAGCTTGTCTGATCAAGAATGTATGAAGTTATTCTTCATCAATTTCTCTTCAGCATCCTCTTTCTATTCACTCCCCTTAATCCCATTCGTAAATGAATTAAGCTTGTCTCTTATATAGACATGATATTCATTATTTCTTGATTCTTGATTCTTGGCATAAAAAATAATCTAGCCAATTTGATTTAAAGGATAACTCCTGATTTATCTCGTAGTTATCTTCTTGCCAATTGTATAAATCATCTTTAAATCAATCACTTAACTCTGGTCGATTAAAACAAAGAAAACAATCAGTTAAGTCTACCTTTAGCTCTTTCCAACTAGATATTTTGTCATTTTTTAAACTCTTTGTTCTGTTGGTCAACTCTATAGTTAGTCATTGGTGACAACTGACAGTTTCGTCCGTGTGACTCCAGTTAGCTTTGGGATCTCTGTCCGTGGGGCGTCATTGGATTTTTACTCGTCAGACAACTTTGTTTATATCTTGTCGAGCATCTTGTGGTTTTTCTTTGTCGGGCAACACTGTCTTCTACTTGTCGGGTATCACTGTGACTTTTCTTTTTTTTTTTCCTTTACCGATGGTGTGTTCTCCATCAGTGTTGTTTGTCACTTAGTGAATACTTGACTTTTATGCATTGCTAAAAGCATAACCTTTATTCCATTTATTCTCTGAAGTCTTTGGCATTATGTACATTACTGTATAAATGATATCAATTTGACATCAATGACAATACAAACCATTAACTGATTTAATGCCTTGCACTATCTTCAAATTAACATTATCAAACATCCAATCAGTTACATGTCATCAATCTCTCCCTTTGGTATTTATGGAAACATACTATATTATCACACTATACTATTTCTAATACAATATGAAAATAATAGTTGAGATTCATCAAACTACCAATCTTTTTGTTTGATAACCGATAAATGTCTGATCTATGGTAAGCTTTGTTTTAGCTTAGATTTGATTCTTGTAGCTCTTTATCTTCTAATGTGTTGAGTCATCTTCTTGTGTCAATTTCTCTCTTTTGACTATTCTCTCTCTTTTGATTTCTTTTTCTCTTTTCAGCATCTCTCCCTTTGTATAAACTTTCCATACAATTTTCTCCCTTAGGATATAATCTCTCCATGTTGGAGTAATATGCTAATGGATAACCTTTCTCTCTTTCCAAAAAGATGTGATAATATGGATAATCTCTCTCCCTTTGCCAACAATGCCAAACAAATAATTTACAAATATCTATAATTCATGTCAATCAATCATTTTCTTTCCATCCATAATATATTCCTTGAATTTCCCTTATCCATCAGCAATATAACAATATTCTCTAGTGCTCAGTTCTGATATATACCTATCTGTATATAGATGTATCTTTGAAGTTCATCTCTTTTCTTGCATCAACATTAATGATATTCTCATAATATGTAGGCTGATGTAGCCTTCAGTCTTTTACTGATTGGTAGACATGGGTTTGACCCCTAGTCTCTTTCTCAAGTACTCAAATGTATCCTTGGGCAGTGGATTGGTGAAGATATCAGCTAATTATTCTTTTGATTGCACATAATCAAGTATCACCTCTTTTTCTTGAACTTGTTCTCTCAAATAATGATACTTGATGGCAATGTATTTAGTCTTGGAATGCATGACTGGATTCTTGGAAATGTTTATTGCGCTGGTATTATCAAGATAGATAATAACTGGTTCTAAGATCTTCAAATGCATACCTTCCAACAACTGTTTGATCCATGCAATTTTTAAGCAATTTGCAGTGGTAGAAACATATTTTTCTTCTGCAGTAGACTGAGAGATGCATCCTTGCTTCTTTCTTATCCATGTGACAAGTCTATCACCCATAAAGAATGTTCCACCAATTGTGCTCTTCTGGTCATCAAGATTTCTAGCCCAATCAGTGTTGGTAAATACCTTAAGTTCAAATTTTCCTTCCATTCTA
Source organism: Thuja plicata (assembly GCA_018584345.1). NCBI lineage: Eukaryota > Viridiplantae > Streptophyta > Pinopsida > Cupressales > Cupressaceae > Thuja > Thuja plicata. The sequence goes on along the minus strand of MU228387.1, from coordinate 470,822 downwards.
TACCATAAGCTAAATTCCTTAGTATTCTTTATATATCTTAGAATTCTTTTCAGAGCAGTCATATGTGATTCCCCGGGGTTAGCAGAAAATCTAGCAACAATTCCTACTGCATGTGCAATATCTGGTTTAGTGTGTACAACATACATGATTTTTCCAATCATTGATCTATACAAAGTCTGATTTACCTCTGTTGTCTTGTCCTCCTTTGTCAGCTTACATCCAGTAGCCATCGGTGTTCCAATTGGTTTGGAATCTTCCATCTTGAATATTTTCAGGACTACTTTGATGTATTTGGACTGTGTAATGAAAATACCTCCATTTTTTTGAATGAACTATAGACGAAGAAAGAACTTGATCTATCCAAACATAGACATCTCAAAATCTTTGCTCATTTCTTTAGCAAATTATTTGCATAGCATATCATTGCCTCCAAATATGATGTCATCAAAAAATATTTCAGCAATCAAAGTGTTAGCATTAGTATCTTCCTTTAAATAAAGATTACTATTTTCATTAGTCCTTACAAATCCAATACTTATAGATAGGAATGAAGTCATTCATACCAGGCTCTAGGAGCTTGTTTCAATCCATATAAGGCTTTGTGAAGTCTACATACCATGTTTCTCTTGTCTGGATCAACAAACCCTTCTGGTTGCTCAATGTATACCTCTTCTTCAAGTATTCCATTTAGGAATGCTGAATTGACATCCATCTGGTATACCTTGAATCCTTTTAATGCAGCATAATCAAGTAGTATTCTTACTCCTTCTTGCGTAGCAATGGGTTCAAAGGTCTCTCCATATTCTATACCTTCTTTTTGTGCATACCCCTTGCATACTAGTCTTGCTTTGTTCTTTGTGACTTCCCCATTCTCATTTAGCTTATTCCTGAATATAAATTTTGTACCAATGACATTCTTGTCATCTGGTCTTGGCACAAGTGACCATTTCATGTTCTTCTCAATCTTCTCAATCTCATCATTCATAGCACTTATCTATTCCTCATTATCTAGTGCAACATTGAGAGATTTTGGCTCAAGCTCGCAAATTAAACAATTTGAGTTTAAAGACTTACTTCTTGTTCTTGTACCATCTTTCTTATCTCCTATAATTTGGATCTCTAGATGGTTTCTTCTTACATATCTTGCAAGTACAGGTACAAATATTTGTGTATCATCTTGATCATCATTTTGATCTTCATTCTGTTCTTCATCACCTTGCACATTATTTTGATTATCATCCTGACCGTCGGTAATTGTATTCTGACCATCGGTTGCAACATTCTGTTGTTCTGGAATTTAGCACTATTGCTTAGGTAGAATGTTGGGTTCTTCACAGTATACAAACTTGTTGTATTCCTCTTGTTCTTTTCTGCTTTCTAGCTCATTATTTTCTGCAAATTCATCTATCTTTACATTTGCACTTTCAACAATTTTGTTAGAAGCCTTGATAAGACATTTATAAGCTTTTCTCTTTGTAGAATACCGGGCATAAAAATACCTTCATCACTCTTGGCATCAAGCTTTCCATTTCTATCATCCTTTAAGACATAACATTGACTACCAAATATCTTGAAGTAACTTACATTGGGTGTTTTACCATACCATAGCTCATAAGGTGTCTTCTTTGTGTCCTTCAATTATACTCTATTCAGTGTGTACACAATAGTACTGACAGCTTCCCTCCAGAAGATTTTTGTGATGCATTTCTCTATCATCAGTGTTCTGGCACAATCAACTATTGATATGTTCCTTCTCTCAGTAATCCCATTTTGCTGTGGTGTTCTTTTTATACCATGCTCATTACAGAAATTAGTGAATTCATCTAATATAAATTCTCCTCCTCTATCTGACCTCAAGAATTCCAAATCCTTACCACTTTGTTTCTCTACCATAGCCTTATACGATTTAAACATCTTGAATTCTTCAGATTTATCTTTTAGAAACATATCTGTCATCATTCTAGAGTAATCATCAAAAAAGAGAATACAATATCTATCTCCATAATAAATCTTTGTCCTCATTAGTCCACATAGATCAGTATGGACTAATTCTAGAATATCATCAGATGTATGGGTTTTACTTTTGAAACTAGACTTTGTCATTTTACCTTTTTGGCAATTTTTGCAAATGATTTTGTCTGGCTTTGTCATCGTCGGCAAGCCTCTTACATTTCTCCTTCTGCTTATTTTCATCATGTTGTCAAAATTCAGATGACACAATCTTTTTTTCCACAACCATATGTCTTCGCTTCTAGTCATTAAGAAAGTGGTGTTAGTATCATTCAGATAGAATAAGTTATCTTTAGTCTGTTCACCACTACCAATCAGTCTTCTTGATTCATTGAAGATCTTTGCCTTCTTATTCTCAAATGCTACTCTATGACCTGAATTATTCAGCTGAGAAACACTCAACAAATTATAATTCAATCCTTTTACCTAATAACCATTTTCACATTTAATCAGGTTATTCAGAATTATTGTTCCTTTACCTTCAACTAAACAAGGTGTATCATTACCCATTCTTACTGTACCACTATTATAATACTCAAAAGTGTTAAAATTTTATTTGTCACCGGTCATGTGGCGAGTGAAGCCACTATCTATAATCCAGATGTCATTCTTGCTAACCTTAGATATGAGTGCAATTTCTACATACCTTTCATCTTCATCTGAATCATCCTTCACAGCCACAAATACCATCTCGATGTCTTCATCAGGTTCGGTGTCAGTATCTTCATCTTTGCAAGAAGCTAGGTAGCTAGCTTTCTTTCCTTTGTTCTTGTAGTCTCGGGTATCTCTTCTTTATGATTGTCAGTAACTCCTATAATATTTTTTATCACCTCTGTCATATTTCTTCTCAAAAGATCTGTCATTACTTCTGTCATCTTTTCTTCTGTTAAGACATCTTGCAACAAAGTGTCCAATCTCTTTACAATTAAAGAATACAAGTGGTAACTTGCCTTTGTATTTACTTTTGCCTCTCTGCATTCTTCTAGCCATAAGTGCTTCTATTTCATCTAGATCTTCATCTTCACTTTCACTTTCACTGTCTCTTCTAGATGTGTGTCTATGACTTGATTTTATTATTCTCATAGATGACTTAAATGCAAACTCTAAGTTTGGTAAGACACTATTATCAAAGTTATTCACCTTAAATAAAATCAGTCTACCAATTAAACTATCAAGAGTAACTGTATTGTTTTTCTATTGCTCTCATTTCTTGAATGGCAGAAACTTTAATAGCATATACAAGCAGTAAGGTTCTTAAGATTTTACTTACCACTATCTCCTCTTCAAGTGTACCTCCAAATCCTCATATATCATTGAATACTTCTTTTATTCTTGTGTTTTAATGTGTGATGTTTTCTCCTTATTTTATTCTAAGATCATCAAATTTTCCTCTAAGGCTGTATGGTCATATAGCTTTCTTCCTCACTCTCTGATGCTGAATTTGAAGATGTCAAGGATTGCAAAACTGCAAAGAAGATGTGGGACAAACTGAATCTTGTACATGGAGGTGATACAAATTTTCTGAGAGCCAAGGCAAAAAGCCTTGTATTCATGCTTCTCTCTCAATTGATCTACTATTAATGATCCTATGGGAAACACATATTCAGTATCTAGGAATTGAGTAACATCATTACCAATACCTGATAAGGGGAGTCTTATCCTGCTTTTCTATGAAGCAAAGTTGTCTTTGTTCAACTTGAGCACATCTCATCTGTTCATCTTCTAATCTTGACTTAGGTCTTGAAACCTTCCTTTCTAAGCACACAAGTTGTTATACCAATTGTTACTAATAACTGAGAGGGGGGGTGAATCAGTGGCCTCAAAAATTTATCCTTCAAACTTAACCACCAATCAATAAACCTCATATTATTATGTCCCTACAAGATGCATGCCTTGAAATACTACTAATGATTTAATTGACTGTCATTTTTCCTTGTCTTTCCTTATTCTCCTTGATTACCGATAAGTTGTATAACTATTTACCAAAACTCAGTAAATAAGCAGAGTATACCGATCATCCCAGTGTTAACTATGTCAAATACAAAACGCTAAAAAAATGAATCATACACACATAATACATGAATTTTTAATTTGGTACGCCAAATTTTAGGGGAAAAACCACTGGGACCGGTACCCCAAATTTTCACTCTTCTGAAGTGAGCCCTATTAGTAGCCAACCCTGTTAAAGGTTACAAACACACTGTTAAGTGCGACCTTGTTAGAGGATTTTATACATAGAGGTTGTCACTTAGTATCGGGCATCTATTGCTACCATCCTTGAATCAACCACCTTCTTAGACTATCAATAGCTATCGGGCAAGTCTAATGCTACTTTCATGAATCAACCTTTTTGGCACTCCTTGGGATGTACCTCAATATATAGAAGATTGTTAAGTTCTGCTCTATTAAGAGACTTGATGCTTCAATGGTTAAATTGAAACACTATGACTTGTTCATGACGCAACTTTGAATTGCAGATTTTCAGATCTATTTAAGTACATTACCTCTCTGATCAATGTATCAATTTAATTATTTGTGCTCCACACTTTCTGCTTTGTGATGCTATGCCCACTGTTTGTCGGTGTGTGTAGAATTCCTTAGCTCTCCTTCATCTTGATTGATCAGGACAGTATAAATTTATTCTTCATCAGTTTCTCTTCAACATCCTCTTTCTATTCACTCCCCTTAATCCCATTCGTAAATGGATTAAGGTTGTCTCATATATAGACATGATATTCACTGTTTGGGTGCCAACAAGAAGTTGAGTCCACTTTTTGGGCAAAAAGTGGAAGTGTTTTCCCTGATTTTTAAGTTGTCTGTCAATTGATGTCAAAATTTGAGGCAGTTAGAGATTGAATATCAAAAAAATCCACTAATAGAAAATGTAGTGCTCAGAGTCTATTTTTTAAATATGTAATTTATTTAAATACCCACATAGTAGAAAATATATTTAGTAGGCATGTTTAAAAACCTCTTTTTCAAAATGCCTTTTTCAGGACCATACCCCGCATGTGTACGACCACCCTATTTTGAAGTAAATAAATGAATTTTTCTAAATCCTTTTGGGGGAAGGTACCTAACACATCAAAGATTGGTCAGAATATTTTTTCTTTTTTTTTAATTGAATTTTTTTTTTTAATTAATTTTTAATTGACTATAAAGTAAATTTTCAAAACCTCTCATGTACGACCACCATAATTTGATGAAAATTTCACTTTTTTGAGAAATTTTTTTTTTTAAATTTTGAATAGAATTCTATGTAGATTGGTCACATATAATTCATTTTTTCAAAAACCTAAAATCAAAAAAGTTATTAAAGTTTTAGTGAACCTTACTATTTCAACTTTAGGTTGG
>MU228387.1:442534-455707 GCA_018584345.1 Thuja plicata | reverse complement strand
ATTTAAAACTAAATATATAACAATTTATTTTAATTATATTTAAAAAAACTATAAACATTAAACACAATATACAATTTTTAACATTAAACTAATTAAAAATAATAATAAAAAATATTTTTAATAAAAATAATAATAAAAAATAATAATACGTACCTGTAGTAGGAAAAATGGCAGCAGGGGGGTCGGTGGTAGCTCTCAAAAATGGGTACCCGTTCAGATAAAAATGTAATCTCGTTTTGCAAATTGTTAAAATGATTTGCAAAACGGTTTAAAACAAATTTTAAATACTTTTAAAAAATGGGCACCCGTTTCTTAAAAATGGGTGCTCGTTTTGCTACGGGTACCCGAACCAAAATGGGTGCCCGTTTCTGTTTGCCAATTTTTTTTTGGCGCGGACTTCCGCGGAATTGGCACTCAACTTTGTGCTTGCACCCGTTTCTTGATTCTTGAATCTTGGCATTAAAAACAATCCAACCAATTTGATTTAAAGCATAACTCCTGATTTATCTCATATTAATCTTCTTGCCAATTGTACAAATCATCTTTAAATTAATCACTTAACTCTGGTCGATTAAAACAAAGAAATCAACTAGTTAAGTCTACCTTTAGCTCTTGCCAGCTAGATATTTTGTCATTTTTTGAACTCTTTGTTCCATTGGTCAACTCTACAGTTAGTCATTGGTGACAACTGACAGTTCCATCAGTGTGACTCTAGTTAGCTTTGGGATCTCCGTCCGTTGGGAATCATTGGATTTTTACTCGTCGGGATACTTTGTTTATAGCTCGTCGGGCATCCTATAGTTTTTCTTTGTCTAACAACACTGTATTCTACTCGTCGGGTATCACTGTGATTTTTTTTTTCCTTTACCGATGGTGTGCACTCCACCAGTGTTGTCTGTCACTTAGTGAATACTTGACTTTTATGCATTGCAGAAAGCATAACCTTTGTTCCATTGATTCTCTGAAGTCTTTGGCATTATGTACATAACCGTACAAATGATATCAAGTTGACATCAATGACAATACAAACCATTAACTGATTTAATGTCTTGCATTATCTTCAACTTAACATTATCAAACATCCAATCAGTTACATGTCATCATACTTCACTCGAAGTACGTCAACCATTTTGAATTATTTTTTTTTAATTTAGAATGGTCTAAAAGTAATGTTTTTTTCTTTTCACCTTTTTACCAAAGTATAAAATGTGAATTCACTTTTTCTATTATTGATCAATTTTTACAAAGGCATTTTTTGGAGAAGGATTGTTATTTCTATTTTTTTTGAAGGCATAATTTTGGAGAGGAGAAATATTATATCAAAGTATTTTTTTGAAGAAAATAATTTTTATTTCTGATCTTTTGGGAGACATTTTTTGAAGAGAAGAAATGGGGAGCAAGAATGGAAGACAACATAAATCTTCTAGAAAAGGGTCACCTAGTACCAAACAAAGAAATCATGAAGCTGCATTGGAATATTATCTTAAAACTAAAGAAGGTGAAGGACAAGCTAAAGTTGGAGAATCAATTCAAGTCAAAGAATTGCACATTGACGAAGGGTCGGTATCACTACCTACGGAAGCTCAATAAATTGATGTTGGAGAAGGTTCAGGATCACGTTCTCCTACTGGTATAGATGAAATTAAAAATTTAGCTCAAACTGTAAAGAGAAATGTTAGTTACAGAAACTTAGATCATTTACTTACAATGGATGTGGAGAATTTGAGATCACTTGCTAATGTTCAACCCTTAAGTCTTTCTAAGAAGAACTCAATGAATATGATAGCAAGAGAAATATTGGCTAAATTTGATAGTTTAGAAGCACTTGAGCAAGCCCAATTTCTTAAGTTGTACGTAGAAACAAAAAGTTGGAAGGGGCTTTAAAATTATTGGGTATAGATGCAACATCAAAGAAGAGAAAATTTGTTGACATGCAAACTGATATGATTGAAAATCTTAGGAAAGGTTTGAACCGGGTAGGGAAATGATATCGAACTAAAGATAAGACCATTACAAGAAAATTTTTGTTGACATCCATTGTAGGTAACACTATGCTCCAAAAAAGACAAATATCTTCAGTTTCATCTCATATTAGTTTTAGTAGAAAAACAATATCATGATATGTTAATAGGAGAATGCTTTTGGATGATAGCACCTTAGAAGACAATTAAGAAATCATGTGTAGAGCTCCTCATTCTTATAGGATTGATGGAGGAATCAAGAATTTGGTCACATTATTTTGGAATGATAATACACATCCTTCATCAAACAAAAGAGATGTTATCAGACATAGAATTTAAGCTTTAATTAATATGAATATCATACTAGAAACATTGGTTGGACACAACACAACATGAAATGTATGTGTCATTTTGTAGTTCAAATCCTAATATAAAGATTGGGAAAATATATTTTGAAAGATTGAAGCCATACTATATCAGGACAAACAAAGTTTTTGAAACTTGTTGTTGTCGTTATCATATTGAATTTGATCTCCACTATCAAGTTTTTTGAAAGTTTGTAGAAGACACTTATGGTTTTGAAAATGCTCCTCCTAATAGATGAATTGAGTTCATCTCATCCATTTTATGTGACAAAAGAGATGATGTGGCTGGTCAAATAAATTGCATAAAAGGAATATGTCAAACGTGTGTTGATTTGACTCTTTTTCCTTTTAAAAATGAAAACATTGATGTAACAAAGATGGTAAATTGTAAGAGTTACAAATATGTAAAGAATGAAACAAAATTTGGGAAAGAATCCAAAAGGTTATAATATGTTGAAGAGGAGATAAATGTTGGAGTATAAGTGGAAAATTTTGAAAAATTGATTCAACCCTATATTCATCATGCTTTTTTTGCAAAGTGGAAAGCACACCAATTCCAAACACTGAGAGACAATTTCCCACTCCGAACAATTTTATCAGTTTGTTGATTTTGTAGAAAACTACTCCTTTGTTCACCAAAAGGAAATTCAATCAGAATACTATTTTTCAAAGAAAATTACTATTATGGTACATGTGTGTTATCGACACGCACAATTAGATTTGGATGGTATTTAGAGCACATTTGAAGCATGGGTCATCAATAAGGAATATCATTTTTATATAAGTGATGATCGATAGCATGTCATTCATTATGTAGAACACTGCTTCAAGATGTTTTTTGCAAATTTGAAAGAAAGCGGTGTAAAAATTGATAAACATTATGTTTGGTCAGATGGATGTGCTGCACAATTCAAATCATCCAGACCATTTTATGCACTATGTAGATATCATTTTAATAAAAACATACCACATGTTTGAAGTTTCTTTGAGAGCAGACATGGAAAAGGTGAACATGATGGTGCTGGAGCTTACATCAAACATGCTATATGAAAGTATGAAATGAATTATAAGGGGGTTCATATAAAAAATGCACATGATGTTGTTGAATGGTGCATGACACATTTCACACCAAATGAGAATGACAAATCATCAGGAATGATTCAAGCGGTACCACATAGAAAATTCCTGGAGATAAAAGGTATGCACACATTTTTAAATCATTCAAGTGTTTAAAATTTTTATGTACATTCTTTATTCAAATTATATTTATAGAATGTAATATTATATAAGAATTTTTTCAATTGTGGATATAAAAATTATGTATGGTTGCAAACGGATATAAAGGATGCGATCTTTGCATTCAGTTATGAGTACAAATTGTCACAATGGGATGTTGAACACTAGGTACTACTCATGCTTTTGTTGTCACTACATTGCTGACAATTATGAGGAATGCATCAATCAAGACTGTGGATATGTGGGTGCATGGAATCTAGTGCCACTAGGTGTTACTGATATATTTGATAGAGATGAAGATGAAAACTTTGATGATGTTCCTTTGATTTCTTCTAATTACGATCATATCTCGGGATTGGTCAAAATTGTTAAGTATATATTTCACATTATATGGTCCATTAAGCTGCATGTATCTAGATAGATAGATTAATAGATTGAATTAAATAAATTTTAATATCACACACACACACACACACACACACACACACACACACACACACACATAACCTGAAGAAAGTGATGGAATGTTGTTCCCCATAGGTTTGTATGCTTTACATCAATATATTTAACTCAATTTGTAAATTTAAAATTTTTACCTTTTAATGTAAATTTCAAATTTAGTTTGTTTAAATTTATAGTGTTAAAATTTGTGATTACAGGTTCAGTTGTTTTAGGGGGAACTTATTTCAAGAAAATCAAAGTAATTTAGCATGGTATTCACTTTGTTGATTACCAACCATACAATAAGGTCTTTCAATATAGTCACCTAGTAGTTGCCACCTGCATTTGTCTCCATATAGTTAAATCTAAATGTGGACATCGTAAGTAGAGACTAGATAGTGAGGATCATGAGAGAATATTACATGTTCTGCATGAAAGATCTGAACCACTTGAGCTGGTCTAAAAAGTTTAATATATATGTACCTATTTCAAGTGTTAGGACCTACTTGATATTTGTGGATTAAATTGACTATGTACTTTGTTGATCTATATTTAAACATATGATGGACTATAATTTTTTGAAAGTTCAATGCTTTTAATATATAAATTTTTTTGTATGCTTTTATATATGTGTGTGTATATGTATGTATTCTTTGATTGCTCAATATTTTTTATAGATTTCTTAAATTAGTTAAAGATCCCCTTAAGACATTAGTTTGAACACTAAAACATGATGAAATTAGTTCTAGAATGAGTTAGAATAGTTATTGTCCATTAGTTACATGTATTAAATTGTTATTTTTTAAGATACTAATTCTAGATCCCATTAAGACATTTATTAGATTACTAATGACATTTTTTAGATTACTTAAATGTATGCTTTGATTGTTCAATGTTCTTTTTATAGATTTTTTAAATTAGTTAAATATCCCCTTAAGACATTATATTGAACACTAAAACATGATGAAATTAGTTCTAGAATGAGTTAGAATAGCTATTGTCCATTAGTTACATGTATTAACTTGTTATTTTTTATGATATTAATTCTAGATCCCCTTAAGACATTTGTTATATTACTAATGACATCTTTTAGATTACTTGAATGCATGCTTTGATTGTTCAATGTTTTTTTATAGATTTTTTAAATTAGTTAAAGATCCCCTTAAGACATTAGTTTGAACACTAAAACATGATGAAATTAGTTCTTGAATGAGTTAGAATAGCTATTGTCTATTAGTTACATGTTTTAACTTGTTATTTTTTATGATATTAATTCTAGATCAAATCATCTAATCAAACGAAACCATCTAATCCAACAAACTCATCTAATCAAATGATAACATCTAATCCAATAAACTCATCTAATCAAATCATAACATCTAATCAAATGAAACCATCTAATCCAATGAACTCAGCTAATCAAATCATAACATCTAATGAAATGAAACCATCTAATCCAATTTGAACTCATGTAATCAAATCATAACATATAATCAAATGAAACCATCTAATCAAATCAGAGAATCAACTAATAAATATGTCTCGAATCATAAACTGAAAATATCAAATCCAATGAAATCATCTAATCAAATCATAACATCTAATCAGATGAAACCATCTATTCAAATCCGATAATCAGCTAATAAATAGATGTCTCAAATCATAAACTAAAAATATCAAACATATAATAATGACATATACAATGAGTCTCAAATGAAAGATCTGTACGATATGTCCTAAACTAGGGACTCATCCAGGCGCATGAAAATAGAGCGAACCTCTAACCGACTACCACGAACATCCTCTGGGTGTGAAGTAGCAAGTGATCTGTGTGAATATAAATGCACATGTATATTAATGTAAAATACTTGAAACATTATAAATGCATGTTTAAAATTACATATATTTAAAACTTACGTGACCACTAGTAGGTGTCACATCTGGTGAATCTCTCCTATGAAGATGCTCTTAGTCAACATAAGAGGTAATGTGCTCTGCCTGAGTGTCACGAGCATCCTCTGGCTATGTAGTAGCAACTGACTCCTGAAAATTTAGTACAACAGTTTGTAACATATATACATGTGCATAGTAATATATTATGTAAAGTACAAGTATACACATGCATGCTTAAACCTATATGTATATTTAAAACTTACATGACCACTAGTAGCTATCATATGAAGATGCTCTGAGCCCACACTAGAGGTAATGCGCTCTACTAACTATTCCTGCAAAATATTATACATTGAAAAAACATCAATGCACACATCTACAATTAATTGCTCACTAAAATTCTTGGAAAGGAGAAAAGAAAACTTTATATACCTGAGTCTCAGGACCAAGAGGATCACCAGCGCGCTGAACCATCATATCATCAATCAAAGAAGAATCAACCACACCACCTCTAGTCCTCAATGTCTCTAGTAATGAAGAGTGTAGGGGTGTGTGTAGCTGGGAGGGGAGTCCTATAGAGCCTGAACCACTAGGAGGAAATACCAACTGCATAAATGATCCAACATCACTGCCAGAGTCCACCTGACTCAACCCGTGAAATTTCTCATAAAATGTCTCTAGGCCCTCAGCTGTGATGCATAAATTTCCAACCTGTATACCTGTCTCTACAGTTGCAGATTGATTTGTGGGTGAAGAGTGCAGTGAACTATGATGTGCTTGACTAGATGGTGCAGAGTGCTCTGTAGAGTGTTGTGCCTAACTAAATAGTGCAGAGCACTTTGCAAAGTGTTGTGCCTAACTAGATGGTGTAGAGCACTCTATAGGGTGCTATGCCTGACTAGATGGTGTGTCATGTGTCGGTGGAATGATAGGACCCTGTGAAAGTCTGATGACATCTCTAACTAAATGTGATGGAATACTCTGGATGTCTGCAATATAAGAATACAACTACAGGAGAACCTCCAAAAAGTAAAGCACCACATCCAAATGACTATGATGGCTAGAAAGTGCTCGTATCTCACCAGGTGGAGGAAGACCAAAATCTCTATATGCCTCATCACTGATCCCAGCAACAGTACTAGATGAAGCCTCTGAATATTATCTACCTCAACTCAGTCTATTCAAAATATATCTGCCCACTGTATCCGAAGTGATGGAGGTGGCTACAGATGAAATCTCCCCTATCCTATCCACTACTCCCCTTTGGGAAGAAATGACCACTCTATCTATAGTAGCAGCCATCACTGGTGCAACTACCAGAGTCCTATACCCAACTAGCTCTCTCTGAGTATGTACAACTCCATCAGCCATACGATACTTATCATGATCGACAACTCTACCGCGCCCCTGAGTGTAATATCTAGGAAGATCTAAATAGTTGACGCTGAGTCCCAAACGAAACTCATCATATAAATGTTGTGCAAAATATAATGGAATCTAGCTGTTATTAGGATAATGACCATGTCCTGCAAGAAAATCAGGGTATACAATGCATACAATTTGAGGACTCTCACACTCTGTAACTTGATATGCCCTCACTATGGCCTTCCCATCATAAAATGGGAAGACCTCTCATTTGATGATTTCCTTGGGGACATGGCTCTGGACCGTCTCCAAGGAAACATCACCTGATACCTCTGCTCTCAACTCTTGAAAAATAGTATCTATAATTTGTGGTGTGAAAGAAGAGTGGGATCTCAATCTAGCAGTCATATCCTCCAAACTCTTCAATATATTGACACAAATATCTCTATAGATGCCATCTGGCTCAGATGTATGGATGGTATCTCTAAGTCTATCCATCTCTATCTTAGTTGTCTGAAAGGTGCTCACCAAATTAGGAGTGTGAGGTGCATCCTAAGCTGGTACATCATGTGCAGGTACATCCTATCACTATCTAAATGTAACATACATGAGAGCTAAGTGTTAAAAATTAAGTACTTGATTACATGTTATAATTACGTGTAAAATGGAAACAAATATAGATGAATATATAAGTTTAGTATTATTAGGTCTTAAGGGGTCTTATTAGGTCTTAAGGGGTCCTATTAGGTCTCAAGTGGTCATATTCTAGGTCTTAAAGGTCCTAAGTGATCTTAAAGAGGTTTATGTCACAATAGGGGTCCTATTAGGTCTTAAGGGTCATTGGATGTACTAAGGGGTATTAATAGGTCCTATTAGGTCAAGTAAGTGATTTTATTAGGTCTTAAGGGGTCCTACTAGGTCTTAAGGGTCCTATTAGGTCTTAAGGTTCCTTGGATGTACTAGATTGGTATTAATAGGTCTAAAGGGTCATTGGATTTACTAGTAGGTCTTAAGTTTAGTCTTATTAGGTCTTAAGGGGTCCTATTAGGTCTCAAGTGGTCTTATTCTAGGTCTTAAAGATCCTAAGAGTTCTTAGAGAGTTTTATGTCATAATACGGGTCCTATTAGGTCTTAAGGGTCCTTGGATGTACAAAGGGGTATTAATAGGTCCTATTAGGTTAAGTAAGTGATTTTATTAGGTCTTAACGGGTCCTATTAGGTCTTAAGGGTCCTATTAGGTCTAAAGGTTTTTGGGATATACTTGATTGGTATTAATAGGTCTAAAGCATCATTGGATTTATTAGTAGGTCGCAAGTTCAGTCTTATTAGGTCTTAAGGGGTCCTATTAGGTCTTAAGTGGTCTTATTCTAGGTCTTAAAGAGTTTTATGCCACAATAAGGGTCCTATTAGGTCTTAAGGGTCCTTGGATGTACTAAGGGGTATTAATAGGTCCTATTAGGTCAAGTAAGTGGTCTTATTAGGTCTTAAGGAGTCCTATTAGGTCAAGTAAGTGATCTTATTAGGTCTCAAGGGGTCCTATTAGGTTTTAAAGGTCCTATTACGTCTAAAGGGTCCTATTTCGTCATGTTAGGGTTTCATACATGGTTAAGGTTTCATGTTAGGGTTCAATAAGGTTAAGGTTTTATGTTCTAGGGTTAATGTTAGTGTTTATGTCAAGATTTATGTTTCAGTTTCATGTTAGGGTTAATTTGTTAGAGTTTCATGTTAGGGTTCAATATGGTTAAGGCTTCATGTTAGGGTTTCATGCTAGGGTCCAATATGGTTAAGATTTTATGTTAGGGTTTCATGTTAAGGTTCAATATGGTTAATGTTTCATGTTAGGGTTTCATGTAAGAGTTAAATATGGTTAATATTTCATGTTAAAGTTTCATGTTAGGGTTCAATATGGTTAAGGTTTCATGTTCTAGGGTTAATGTTAGAGTTTATGTCAAGATTTATGTTTCAGTTCCATGTTAGGGTTAATTTGTTACAGTTTCATGTTAGGGTTCAATATGGTTAAGGTTTCATACTAGGGTTCAATATGGTTAAGATTTCATGTTAGGGTTCAATATGGTTAAGGTTTCATGTTATGGTAACTAATGGTAGAGTTTATGTTGATTTATGTTTCAATTTCATCTTAGGGTTAATTTGTTAGAGTTTCATGTTAGGGTTCAATATGGTTAGAGTTTCATGTTTAAGGGTCCTACTTGGTTTCTTAAAAAGTTTTAAATGTCAGTGTAGGGGTCCTAAGGTGTAAGTTACTTGGGTCCTCTAAGTGTCTTAAAGTGTACTAGGACATGTACTAAAGCATGTAATATTTTAAAATCTAACTCTACATGAATAATATAGATACATGTGTTACTCTAAAACATATATGTACATAATTTAGAGAGAGAAAGAGAGATATATTCCTAATAAATTTGCAAACTTTAAAAGAAATTTAAAAAAAAATATTTTTAATTTCTAACATTCTAAGTTATGATTTTTTATCATTTTCTAACATTTTCTAACATACCAAGTTACATTTTTTCTATAACATTAGCTAACATTCTAATTATAGTTTTCAAATGTTTTCTAATGTATAGTAAGTTATAATTTTCTAATGTATACTAAGTTACATTCTAATTACGGATTTCTAATGTTTTCTAATGTATGTACTAAGTTATAATTTTCTAATATTTTTTAATGTTTACAAGTTACAATTTTCTAATATTTTCTAAAGTATATATTAAGTTACAATTTTCTAATGTATACTAAGTTACATTCCAATTACGGTTTTTTAATGTTTTCTAATGTATACTAAGTTATACTTTTCTAATATTTTCTGATGTTTACTGAGTTACATTTTTTTAATATTTTGTAGTGCATACTAAGTTACAATTTTCTAACATTTGCAAACATATTCTAACATTTGTACTATGGGTTTTTAATTTTTTCTAACATATTCTAACATTCTACTATAATTTTCTAACATACTACTATAATTTTCTAACATATTCTAAAATTCAACTATCATTTTCTAACATTTCTACAAACTATATATTATTTAAAATAAATAAATAACTAAAATAAATATAAAACATATAATTTACAATAAACAATGAGAAAAATCTATGTACCTGATACTACTAATAATCACAAGAGGGGGTGATCCCACAATAGTATGTCCCACTTTTTGGCCAACTTTGACACAGAGATCAACATTTTGAGAAAAAAACTTCATTTTTGAACACCTATTGCCGGAAAACTATCAGGAATTTGAAGATAATGTAAACTAGGGTATTTTAGAATTTTTTTTCTAGTTTCTAAATATATTTAAAAAATAAAAATAAAAATTCATTAAAATTCATTTTTCTTTCTCCTTCGAAAAGTGGTTCATGTAAAAAAACTATGATTTTAAGAAGTGACTGTCACTTTGATCAACATAACTTTTTTTGGGTTTTGGCACTAACACCCTTTGGTTTCAAGGGTTTTGTTCAGCACTGGTGTGGTGGGGCATGGGCTCCTTACCTAGGTGGTTGCATCTGCTTTGTCCCTGCTGGAGTGAACAGGGTTAATGACCCTTTCCAGTCTCTTTTGTTGTGGGCCCCTTGTATTTGGGGATTCTGCTACTTTTGCCTCTCCAGGCCTATGTTCCTGACATTGTTTGTGCAGGGATAGTTTGGCCCAAGAATGGTGGGCGGACATTTTCTGCCTCCTCTGTCGGTGGTCTTGGTGGCTCTGTTTGTTGTGGTGCGGCAGAGTTGGTCCACGTGGACATTGTGAGGAGGGGGAAGCACTGCTCCCACTTTTTTTGGTGTTTTGACATGATGGAAGGCCCTTTTCCCTTGTCCAAGGACAAGTGGCTAGCCATGGTGAGGTGGTTGGGAGGATCTCCTGCATGATGGAGAAGAAGTATACAGGGTAGGGACTTATTGCAGTTGATGGATACCCTTTTAATGTGCTGGGGTAAGGAGGATGCGGCTGCGAAGTCTTCCTACTGGTGTTGTGGTGGCTTCCCCTGGGGTTATGTCTGCTATGTTATGGAGGGGTTTTGGTTGGCTACTCCTGGGAGTATCTTTTCTCAGGTAGGGATCATACATAGAGTGGTTTTTATCTCTGTTGAAATTGTGGGTGGTTTGGCTCTAGAGGGTCAATTTTTTGGCCTTTGGTGGTTGGCAGCCTTTCTTCAGCTGGATGCCCTTTTTGTGAGATGGTTTACGAAGATGCTCCAGAGTTATAGACGTGGTTGTTGGCTCTTCACCTTGAAGAGAAGTTCTATTTTCTGATGGTGTGATGGGGAGGGCTTTCTCTTCCAGTTTCTTTTTTCTTTTTGTGGGTATGTCCTTTCTGCTTGGTCTGGACAGTGGGTTTCCTTTGTTTGTTGGGCGGGTGAATGCTGACAATTTTCAAGGGCACACCTGGATGGTATTTTTTGGATGAAGTTTGCAGCCGGTTTGGGTGTTTTCCCCAATCCTGTGGATTTGGATTGTGTGTGGTTTATCCAGATGAGGGCTTGGTACTATCTGTCTGGTTCTTCTTTCATGGCTCCTATGGAGGTGGAGTTGCCTCTTATTGAGGGGGAGTTTTTCGTGACTTTGGAGGTGGATGTGTTATGGTCTCTGTTCTGTGGTAGGTGGTTTCACAGTTTTTTCCTGGTGTTGTTGATCTCCCTCCCCACTGATCCTATTGAGGTGGGCCCCTTTACTATTGAGGTGGAAATGGTTGTTGTTGTTGGAGGGCTGATCTACAGTTAGGAGGCTGTTGTTGTTATTCATAGGGAAGACCCTTGATAACCTTGCTTTTCTCTGGGTGGTTGAAAGTTTTAATTGATAGTTTGTTGGTTGAGCTTTGGTGATTGGTCTTCTTGACCTTGTTGTTCTTTTTTGTTTCGTTGTTGGGCACTCTGGATACGATTAATGTGTTGTTAATGTGTATCTAGTGTGCTGCTTTTGTACCACAGGCCAGCACCCTCTTGCTGCTAATTTATTCAAAAACATAACTTTTTTTAAAAATATGATAATGATGTAATTATTTCAAAATTATATTTGTAACTTTAATATCTAGAGGATGTAATTGGTTTCATTCATTTTAGGTCAATATTTCATATTTTATTGAGTTCTAAAGTGATAGTAACTGTAATATAGACATAAGGTCACTTTGATCACCATAACTTGAAATGTACATATAAAAATTCAAATTTTTTTTTTATAGAAAGGTAACACAAATACCTTTTTCCTACATATTTTTCATTTTTTTTTTTTGGTAATTTAGTATTTTTTCTGAAGCCTTGAAGAGACAGGTTGTTGAATCCCCAAACAACCTATGTTTAGTTAAAGTAATATTTGAAAGTGATAACAAACTCAATATGTATGAAAATTATATTCATTAGAAAGCTTGTTCCGAATCACATCATTTGGTATCATCTGTTTGAGGAAAACATTTGGTTTGGTCCCTGTTACAGGCCTTCAAAGACCAAATTTTATGAATTTTTTTTTCTTACAAGAAATTTTCATTTTTGGGGTCTTCGAGCGAAGACCCCCTTCGTGCAAAGGGGTCTAAGAGGCTTTGCCCAAAGACCCTTCGCGTGAAGCCCCTTGTGTGAAAATTCTGGCAAAAACCATCCTGCCAGATTTTTATCCTGGGCACTACGCGTGAACTAGGTCAACTTTGTTGAAATTTTTCTTTTGAAAAATTTGGAATGGTATAAAAGTAAAGTTTTTTGTTTCTAATTTTTCACCGAATTGCAGCAAGTAAATTCAATTTTTCTATTATTGTTCAATTTTTACAATTGCATCTTTGGAATAGGGATTGTTATTTCTATTTTTTTCAAAGGCGTAATTTTGAAGAGGAGAAATACTATATCAAAGTATTTTTTTGAAGAATTTTTTTTTTATTGAGCTGATCTTTTGGAAGACATTTTTTGAAGAGAA
>MU228387.1:390995-410855 GCA_018584345.1 Thuja plicata | reverse complement strand
GGTGTAGGAATGAGACAAGACTGCTAGGGGTTGAAGTATACCCACAAAACATCTAAATCAGATCAAACACAATAACACACAGACTTGCAGAAAATGAGAGGAACTAGGAACCCCAATGTCCATTAATAACATTCATAAGCTTTGATCCAATAAGAGATAACACAAACCAGGAAGTATAGGGATATGAAGGATTATCACAAAGTACTTCCAACAGCTTGCATGATCAATGAGAAAATACAAATGCAGGAAACCACAAGGGCAGAAAGATTGCCACGAACTGGTCTCTAAGAGAAAAATCTCCTAACAATTGCCAAATCTGAGCACTAAGGCTCTCAAAAAACTTTAAATACTCCCATGCACGCATGCAGGAGTCTTAGAAAACCTAACTAGGGTTACAGATTTACAATGTACTAATTGACCCTAGGACAAAATCTAATCTGGCCATAAATGTGCACCAAGGATGAATCCCGATCATATCAGATTTGATTTCCTTCTTTGTGCCCATCCCTGTACTTGATCATGCCCGCAGACATGCAACCTGAATCCATGAGCCATACTCTGCAACTAAGTCTCCGTCATGAATGCTCACCAGCTGATCATAGTCTCCCAGGACGGGAAGTGACCCTTGACAGCTGCCGCTCAAATTCTCATCAATGAGCCATCGATCATGACCATGTCCTTCTGCCAACTGCACCCGAGAGCAATAACTTCTGATTGGACTCTATATCTCCTTCCACGTCTCTGAATCTTCTGTTTCTCCACTGACATCAAACAAATCTATTCTTGGGATCAACAGACTCTCTGTGCATGGACTTCTATAATTGGAACCTCTCTGATCGATTCTGGAACACGAGCACAGAGAAACCATGGCTGACAAGCGTTCACAGTGCCAAATCTGTCGCCAAACATTCAAATTCAAAGTCTAGCGACAACGCGACTGACCGTTAGTCTCCTTGTCACGAGCATCAGACCTTAACCATGGTTAAATCTCAGGACCTGGCGACAAAGCACTTTTTTACCTCAGTTTAACCCGAGCCCAGAACTGGCGACATGGCGACTGTGAAATATCAAAGTCGTGAGGCATTTTACTTAACTCATCATTCTTCTAGCGACCCGGTGCCTAACTGTCACCTTTAACCGTCACGGCTCGTCGCCCAGTCGCCAGATGCTATCTCTCCGTCTCAAGACCATGCGACAAAGCCTAGTCGCCAAGTCAGGGAATCCTTCTTATCAGTCAGCATGTGCCCTTAACCTTTTCAGTGACAACGTGACTACCCTTGGCGTTGAGTCAGGAGTACTTTTCTCGTAGGGCACTTTGATCACCCGACCACGCGTCTATCGTTGGATCATCTATGCTTTGCATCAGACGGCTGGCATTTAATCGCTTGAAAACTGAGGCTACCCCTAAATCATCCAGCGATCCTACGACTGAAGGGAAAGAATACTTAGTCTCGAAGTCGCGTAACCCATTTCCTCCATCTGGCGATCACCTGACTGAGGACCCACATCCACCTTCCGTATGCCACCTGTCACACAGCCACTGGTTCATCTGTTTGCACATTGGAATGCTGAGTCATCATTCTGTTCTGGCGACAAGGCGACCAAGGGCAACCGTGAAGTCTTGAGACATTTTATCAATTTTTGAACTTTTCACGCGATCAAGCGACTGAAGGTGGGCCTCATTCTTTGTATTCATTGCTCGGCGAGTAAGCGATGAGCACCACCCTTTTTTGCTCGTCGCACACTCGCGAGCTGCTTTCTATTTCTCCCTTTTGATCGGTGACTGAGCGACGAGCCACTTTCTTCCTCAGTCGCACACTCGCAACCCCTTTCTCTTTCATTTGACAACTGCAGTGACTGAGCGATGAGCACCACTTTTTTTGCTTGTCGTGCACTCGCGAGCTATTTTTTACACTTCAAAACTGATCAGTGACCGAGCGACGACCTCTATTTTTTACTTCATCGCACAGTCACGGGCTTCTTTTCTCTCATCCCTTTTGACCGGCGAGTGCATGATAACTTTCCTCTTCCAGCTCATCGCAGACCCGCAGACCGTATTCTATACTTCAGCTTCTGCAGCGAGTGAGCGATGAGCATATCCTTTCCTTCGGTCGCGCACTCGCAAGCTGCAAACCCTACCTAGAATAAACATTGCGACTACGCGACGCATCATTGAAACACTGACCCGCTCAGTCGCACAGCTTGAATGAAATGACACAGATAGCTCGCGACTGCGCGAGGACAACTTGAACAACTCATCGTGCAGTCGCACAACTTAAGGATATTGACTTACATGGATCACGACTGCGCGATAAGACATACAAACAAGATTTTGAAAAGGGATTAGCCAATTTTTGGGCGGGAAAACACAAAGGATGGCCAAATTGTATAGGAATGGAATATTTGGGCAACAGTGATAAGATAGAGGAGAGAGAAAGTTGGCATGGCTTGAACCAGCGAGGTGCCGAGTTTGAACTATGGTGACTCCATCTCGACAAGCTCGACCTCATGACACAAAAAATTCACCATAGAGCGTGAAGAACTCGCAAGCTCAGAAGGATATATAAAAAATATACATAAAGAATATGGGAGGGCCGAGGGCCAAAGCATATATACATGCGATATACATAAATATACATCATCTATAGATTTTTATCGAGATATAAACAATATTAAAATATGTATAGAAGCTACCCTAAGACAATATACAAAATGTACACTAATCTATAGCTATGTAGAGGGTGGATGACCCTTTGGCAGAGCCAACCCACACACGGGTGGCAAACCAAAAATAGAAAACACAGAAAATAGAACCACAAACCAGAACAAAACTAAACCAAAACAAAAACCAACATAGGAAGGAACCAAAGGACCTACCTGGAAATCTGAAGAATGGCAAGGAGAGAAGGCACTAGGACCACTCTACAATAGCTTCAACCTTCAGCGATCACTAACAGTCACCAAAAATCAACTTGTAATTATCCACTAAGCTCAGAGTAATTCACAATTAATCACACTTCGAATCGCCAAGGAATCACTCTAAAATCTCTAAGTGTTTTAATCGCGTTAACTATGAAAGTGACATGTAATTTATATTTAAACCCTAGGTAAAAAGAAAGTTACCTTCTCTCCAAAAACTTCAGAACAGGAAGACTTCCAGACTCTGGGCCCAGGGATTCCACATGACCATACCTCTTCATGAGGGAGAGACATCATGGCGGGGAATCCCAAAGTTTGGAATCCAGCTCTGGAAAAGAACCAACTTAGGGACTGGTTCTTGGAGACATGAAAGACAAAAGAAAGAGAAAACAAACCTCATGGGAATAAAAACCTAGAGAAGAAAACAACAAAGCCAAAAAGAGAAGAAAACAAAGCAAGAGCCAAAAGCGAAAAGAGGGGACCCAACATTTTGCACACAAAATGTAGGGACGGGTATGTAGGGCATAAAAAATGGTGACTATCTGGGATGATTGCCTTAGCACATTCGAGAACTATAGAATCTCTTGTTAGAAAAACTGGAACCAATCATTACTCAGAGCATCTTGTTTGAAGGTGTGAAGCGTTTGAGAAAATCTGGCCGTACACGATTGAATCCATTGTCTTTCATCAGTTGTGAAGTGTGTGATTTGGAAGGAAATTAAGCTGATGACCTCTGGGAGAAGTAGAGAAGAGGCACTAAATATATCAATCCAAAGTCGCCAAGTTTTCTCGTGTCTCCTGGATACCAGAGTTTTCATCCCATCTTTCTTTTCCTTTTGCTTTATTTTTTTCTGGATGGGAGGGCGGTACTTCTTTCACCATTAAGATTTAGCTTAGCTAAATTTAATAGCGGTACTTCTTTCACCCTTCCACCCACCTTAATTTTCTAAATGGGGAAGAAAAACTCCAGACTCAAATAGAATCTTAAAATTTCTGACTTTGGGCCGACAAACCAGTGTGACCGATCTACTCTCGGTGTGTCTAATTACTTGTTCCTTTTAATTTTGATTTAACTCATTAACAGACTTCCAGGAATAAATCTGATGAATATTACTCATAGCCTGCTACCAAAATTACATGATAACATCTGGAGACTGGACCAATTCCACCATGCTAACAATAGATTCTAAATTCAATCATAAATGCAGAAAGTACCATCTCGGAGACTAGATGTTATGCGAAGCATACCAGCCTACAGGAGGGGAGAAAAACACTGAAAACTCAGGAAAGAAAGAACAATAGAAAAGAAAAACAAAAGGGAAGGGGGTGATCCCAAAGGATATCCATAAAAACTACTTACAAGGCACCCCAAATAGGGTACCAGGGAAAGGAATAATTACAAGCAAGAAGATTTACATATAGTACAATTCTGGACAAACCTGTCTCACTCGAAATAATATTTGAGGAACTGTCCATTGATAGGCAATGGGATGGGTTCCCTGGTCATGGTACTAAGGTGTTAGGTATTTTCCCTATAGATCTCTAAGATCAAATATGGTCCGAGCCAGAGTCGTTGGAATTTGGTGTGCTTTCCTTTCTTTTCCTGAGATTTATCCCACAAGAGGACCAAGTCCAAAATCTGAAAGGCCTTATATTGGGCTCTTCGGTCAAACCATCATTTTACCACTACTTGGTGACACACAAAATTTTCAAGGGCTACGTCTCTTTGTTCTTCGATCCTTACCATATTTAGGAGCCAAACCTCCATAATGTTGTCTCGATTGTCAGATTCCTCCATGAACTGTAAAACCAGGATCTATAAGTTAATTGGGAACACTAGGTTATGGCTATAAACCAGATGGAATGGGGATGTCGCTAGGGTAGCTTTAATTTGAATGCGATCTGCCCAGAGGGTGAAACTTATCTTTTGGTGCCAATCCCAGGGATTCTGTTCTAACAAGTGTTTGATCACTTCAAGCAAATTTTTGTTAGTTGATTCAGCAACACCATTCCCCTGGGGATAATAGTTGCTGGAGAACTTCAAAGCAATCTTTTGGTCATAGGTCCATTCTAGTAGTTGTGCCAAAGAAAATGTTGAACCATTGTCAAACACTATAGAAAAATGCATTCTGAATCTTGTGATGATATTTTTTTCTAGGAATTTGATAACTATATCTGCCGTGTTATTTTTACAAGGTATGGCTTTAGACCACTGGGTGCAGTAATTGGTAGCAGTTAGGATGTATCGGTGGTTTGCAAACAATTTGGGGTTGATTTCCTTGATAAAGTCAAATGCCCATTGGGCAAAGGGTCTAGCTTCGAAAACTGGCTGCAAAGGCATGGCCGGGTTTCGCTCACGATGTGACACGGTTTGGCAAGTATGGCACTTCTGGACGTGAGTGTAGACATCCTTAAAGATATAGGGCCAATAGTATCCAGCCCAAAGGATCTAATGAGTGGTGGCATCAGCTGAGCCATGCCTAGTTCCAAACTACACATGGAATTCTTCAATTATTTTTGTAGCTTGAACCCTATCGATGCACCGAAGGTACACTCCCTCATAATTTCTATTAAAAAGCATGGAGTTCTTGATCATGAAGTGTGCACTTTTCAACAATAGGGCACGACGTTTGTTGGGAGGTAATCCCTCTGGGCATATGTTATTTAACAACAAGTACACTAGATCTATGTACCATAGATCTTGAGTGATGGACTCCACAGTATATGTCTGACATTCGATGTGGGGAGTCTCTTCTACCATCACTCTACATAGTCCCTGGCCTCAGACTATTTTCATGGGTTGCATTTATAAATCATATTCCTGGAGGATGGCCATCCATTTCCCCCATCCCTCACCCAATTCACTCTGCATCAGCAGGGATTTCACCGCCTGGTCCGGAATGATAGCATGCACCTTGCTCCGGAGAATGTAATGCCAGAATTTCTTCACGATGCGGATGAGAGAAAAGGCCTAATTTTCTAAGAAAAAATATCAGACTTCAGCGTTCTTGAAGGGGGAGCTCATGAAATCTATTGGTCGTTCTTCCCCTTTGACCTTTTGGGTCAATAATATTGTGGTAGAATGCGGTGAAGCAATGGAATAGATATAGAAAGGGAGGGAATATATCAGGCTAGCAAGAACAGGTGCCTCCATTATCGTTTGTTTTATTTGGGTGAATGCCCACTTTTCTTTAGGACTCCACTCAATTTTGGTATCCTCTTTCATCATCTCGTTGAGTGGCTTTACGATCTCGGTGAATCCAATAATGAACCACCGGACAAAATTGATCTTTCTGAAGAAAGACCTCATCTCTTTCTTACTGTCAGGCATTTGTAGGTTTAGCAGAGCTTCAAATCTCTTAGGGTCAATGGATATACCCTTCTTGGAGACAATATGCCTGAGCAACTTCCCTTTAGTGACCCCGAAAATACATTTCTTAGGGTTGAGGGATATTCCATACTGGTGACATCTCTCGCAAATCTGGGTGACGTGGGCAGAATGATCAGGCTTGTCCCAAGAAAATATAGTCAAATCATCCATGTAGATGATTATGCACTAGTTCACAAGGCCCTCAAATGCAATATCCATGGCCTTTTGAAAACTAGCCCCTACGTTAATCAAGCCAAAGGGCATCCTCCAGTAGGCAAATGTTCCCCACTTGGTGGTAAATACCGTTTTATCTCTATCTTTGAACTTAACCATAACTTGGTTATATATGGAGTATCCATCCAAGAAGGACATCCTCTGAGATCCATTCATGATTTTCAATACCTCATCCAATGAAGGGAGAGGATGGTTATCTTTCTTGGAGGCTTTGTTCAAATTTCATAAATCCACGCAAAGGCAAATTTTACCACTTTTCTTCCTTATAGGGACCAAGTTGGCAACCCATGTAGTATGCCAGATTGGGAAGATTATCTGGGATGACAATAGTTTTTGCACCTCCTGACAAATCAGAGGCTTGATTAGTGGGTTGATGGGTCATTTCTTTTTCTGAAAGGGCTTAGCATCAGGTTTGAGTGGGATGGTATGAGTCATAATAGATGTGTCGTATAACTTCAAATCCTCATACCCCCACACGATCATGTCTATGTATTCTTGGAGAGCCATGAGAATCTTCTCCTTCTCCTTAGGGGACTAGGAGGTGCCAATGTGTATCATTTTCTCTTCACCGGGCTGGCCGATGTTCACTTTTTTAAATTTTCCTCCCTCAGAGGAGGATGGTATCTTTTCCCAGCCCTGAGGGTCTGAGTCACAGATTAGTCCAAGTGCCACCATCCCCTTTAGGATGGTATTGGTTGGTAGGTCCATGATCTCATCATCTTCATCACATTTCCCAATGTCGTTGTGATCTCTTTCTTTCACTATCTAGTCCTCGAAGACACAAACATTGGCCATGAAGGCCAGGATATGATGATCATCCTCAAAGACTTGAAAATGGGTGAAATTATATGGAATGAACGGGGTGGGGATCATCTCAACATAAAATCTCTGGAGTCATGAGCCGACCATGGGCTCAAGTGTGCTGGCAGACACATCAAGGGTATCTGGGACATAGTTCCATCTCCAAGGAATAAGATTGATGCTGAAGGCACCAAAATATTCAATAAGGCTCCATGCTCAGTTGCGGTATGAAGCCAACCTCTTATCATGATAGGTGTATTGACTTCAGACTTGTTTAACAATCAACTCTGAATCACCCAGGGCCAGGAGGTGAGTGATTCCTTTCATTTATGCAAATAGGAGTCCAAGGACCAAGGCCTTGTACTCTGTGATGTTGTTCGTGCAGTTGAAGTGCAGCCTATAGGATGCGAGGAAGGATTTTCCCCACTTTTTGATTAATTCCACTCCAACCCCACAGCCCTATTTGGATCAAGACCCATTGAACTTAAGGGTCCACAAATCATCGTTTGTTGTCTAGGGCTGGGAAGACGAAGTGGTATTTGGATTGTTTTTGGGAGTCTTGGGAGGAGTTTCCTTTAGCACTAATGGTACGCGGGTGAGGTTTACCTCTGGAGGGACTTCTGGTTGGGATTCCTGGACAAACTATGGTGAAGAGGGGCCACCAACAAAAGTACTAAGTCCTGGAGAATTGGTTTTGTATTCTTTTCTTCAGAAGGCCTCGATGTGTCGAGTGGCGGCGGCAAGGAAAGGCTCACACTCTAGCTCTGATTGTTTCTGGTAATGCACTCGACACCAAGTTCTGGACAAGAGTGTGGTGGGGGTCGCTGCAGCACCCTGAGAGTTAACCTCAACCCTCAATTTTTCTTCCAGGTCCTGGGTTCTTTGCAGAACTATAGGGTCCTCCCCAGGGGTGAAATTGAATGTTAGGATCTTAAGGGGTTGGTACACCCTGGGGAGGTCTCAAAGAATAAGACCTCATTCACCCTCCCGACTTTGGTGAGGGCCTATTTCATCCGGGGTTCACTTTCAACCCGGATCTTGTTAGATTCTCCTTCGCATGGTGCCATAAGTGGGAGAAGTCGGTCGAAAAGTATTCATTCAAGGATTTAGACCAATTATGACTTAGCAACACCCCGTAAGTTTTTGGGATGTCCACCACTTGGATGTCGATTGTACTAGCTATCCTGGGGTCCTGGATGAGTTGAATCCAGACATTTTTTAGTTCACCCACCATTTTTACAGTAGTTTTATCCAGTTGGATTATTGTACCATTGGACGGGGTGGTTCAGAATTTGAGCTTCTGGCATATAGATAGGGGCATGATGTTTCCTGAAGCCCCGAAATCTACAAGGCATTTGTGTATGTTTTTCCCTTGTATGTTTAGGCCTAGTAGGAAAGGAGGATCTTCAGTATTTCCCTAAAAGACAGTCGTGTTGGCATCCTCGAAATAGACAGTCTTGGGTGGGTGAATAACGGCTTCCGAGTTCCCCAAGAGCTTTAGATGGGACTTCTTCTACTCATGACAGTTTAGTGAAACCTCCATCAAGGTCATGGAGGTGGTGGTTTGTTCTAACACCTTCGTGATGTCAAACCTTCCTCCTAGGAATTGGTGGCTTGCCTCAACCGAGTCCTTTTCTTGGTTAGAGCTAGAACCTTTTGGAGGGACAGACCGATCAGTTGTATTTTCCCAGGGAGGAGTATCTTTGGGAGGTGTTGGTGTGTAAATTGGTCCTTTACTAGCCTGAATTCAAGTGTTATAGGGAGATCTTGGGTTGGTGAAGGCATTGTCCTCAAAGGCCAGAATTGACTCATCAAAGAATCCATATAGTTCAGATTATTCATCTTCTCTGGTGGTCCCAAAGAAGATGGTCTCATAGGTGAATGCACCATGAGTGGGCTCTTGCATAGGAGGCTCTGGGGGAGTAGGATCAGACGCTTTTTTTTCTGTCCAGCTGGGAAATCATGATGACTTTCTCGAGCGTGGCATATTTTACCTCATTATGAGAGCCTGTGTTATGCAATCTACACTAGTTGCTCATGGGCTAGAAGTCTGTGAATTGCATGAAATGGGACAGTCCAATACCATTCTAGTTGGTGTTCTGGTTTGGAGGTGAACCTCCAACATTTGTGTTGTTGTTCCATTATTGTTGGTTGGGCCAGGGCCCGTTGTTGTAGTTTCTTCCTCTGGCATTATTGTTTCGTTGGTCAGAGAAAATATTCCCTCTCTAGGAATTGGAATTCTGGGGTGTGTAAGACCCCACCTTTAGTTGATCCATGTCCATAGTTAGGGTGAATAACATTCACTAGAGAGATTCTACCTCAGCGGTCAACTGGATGTTCACATCGTAGTGTGACTGTTGTTGTTGTTGGTTCCCTGGGAAAGTGGCAGCATTCACCAAAGTCGAGGACGAAAACCCTCCAGCCATGGACAACTGGAAGAAAGGCACTCTAGATGGTTGTGTCTATGGTTTTTGTGTTTGTTGTTGCTAGTTCCAAGGAAAATATTCTAGACCCGGTATTGTCTGGGTCTGTGATGGATATATGTACCAGGCTTGCCAGTCTATCGGTGGTGGTGGGGGATTCATGGCCATCATGGGGGCTCCCATTTCTAGATTGGGGTTATATCCCCTGGCATAAGAAGTTCTGTCGGGTATCATGTTAAATGGAATGCTCTGCCCAATCCTGCCCAGGGATTTGTTAAGGCCACGGGACAACTCTAAGGCTAGGTTGTAAACTTTTTCCAAAGTATCCCGGTAACCCGGGGTGGTAGTTCTCCAGAGAAGAGTGGCAATGAAGGGGTCCATCACATTGAGATAGGTCTGGAGAGTCATGTTCACGGATGGGATGAAGGGACCCGTGCACTGTTTCAAGGCGCGTTAGAACTGGTGATTGAATGTTGCAAGGGGCTCATTCAGTTCCTTCCTGATAGAAAAAAACTAGCTCTGGGACTACGCTAGGTCCACATGTACATGGAAGGTAGCCTAGAAGGCATCCTCCATATCCTACCAACTTTTGATGGAGTTGGCAGGAAGATTAAGGTACCAGTTTAGTTCATTCTGTCCTAGGGACAGAGGGAACATTCGGGTCACAATGTATTGATGTTGGATCAGGTGTTGGTTCATGGCATCCTTGTATTCCTATAGATCCTCTTATGTGGTTTGTGAGCCTAAGTGCTTGTATCAGGGACAAATCTTTTCTTGGTGCAAAGGTAAATTGTTGGCCACACCTGGAAAAGTTCCCATTGGGGACTCGATATTTCCAAAATATGCAACCATTAGGGGAGTTGGATTTTGACTAGGTTGAGCACTAGTCCTCGGGACTGTCTGGGGTACCTAGGTATTCTGTGGTATGCTAGATCCCCAAAAAATAGTGGTTGAGTTGACTTTTGAGGTCTGTTTCTTTCAAGCGGGAGGCTCGAGTTTGACAAACCATCTAGGATTGGGAGCTGATCTAAGGATTCTTCTGAATCTTACTAGTGAAAATGATCCAATCCCACTGAAGGCTTGCCTCTAAAACTATGGCTTGGGGAACCCTCGGGTGGTGTAAAATTTGAATCTTCAGAGGGGGATGAGTTCATGCCCTCCTTCTAGCACCATTTTCTGTTGACGGGACTTTGTGATCGCATCCACCAACAGAGATAAGTTGTCACCAGGTACCGCGATACCGGCCAACTTGACCTACAAAGTTTTTCTGGGCAAATGAGATTCCCTGGGCCTCAGAGCAGGTGAGAGTCGGGTCTCGATGATGCGGGGCTGTGTTGGGAGATGTGACTATTTTTTTTGAGGGGGATAGTTGGTTATCTTCAACTTATCTTCTCTAGGGATTCAAGTAAGTGGGGTTTCCTGCAAGCGTGCATTCATTTTTACAAATAAACTTGAAAAAGATACTACAAAGTTAGAGAGATTTCATCTACCTATAGTTATGCTAAACATTCAAAACATCAACAATGCTCTAACACACTACACTAAATATTGAAGAAATATACAACCATCAGTTCATATTTTATCAGTAGCAAAGGAAAGGAGGTCGTTAATGTACTTTAAGTATCAGAGAAAAGGACATGAAGAACATAAAGCATAAAATACCATTAACCCAGAAGATAGAATGCTAACAACATCATCAAAAGAACTCTCCCTTCTTCATTAACATATTTTCCAGCAAGCACTGGTGCATGGTACAATGGTGACTCTAAGGGAGCATCTAACTACTGAAAGCTTAGAACCTATGGAGCATTCATCTCTGCAACTAAGAACTGAGGAAACCATATTGCTATTAACTATGGACTGCAAAATCATCAATTTCGCCAACCTTGGAATGAAGTCAGACTTATTATTTATACACATCATTTGACCTAAAAACTAACCTAACTCATTTACATTTCACAATATAATACTATTTTTTGGTGGCCGGTACTACCTACACCACGCTACAAAATACCTCAATTCAGAGAAGGTCTGACATGTAAGAAGAATAAGACAAGAAAAGCAGAGAGGAAGAATCAGCCTCGAGAAGAGAGCTAGGATGAGAGAGAAGAAATCTGATCCCCTGGGGATCGAGGCTACATGCCTCATAAATGGGAAAGTGGCACCTTATCTCCCATGCACCAGGTATAATTTTGAAGCGGTGCCTCGAGAAGACCATATGTCAGAAAACCTCTTGCCAAGCTGACGTACCTTGTTGCGGTTACCCACCCTCTAAAAACCTTTATTAACTACCTTGAAAGTGATCGAGTGGCCTTGGGAACTGGGACACGGGTCACTTAAAAAATGCAAAAAAATGTAGGATCTAGAACTCCAAGAGCTAGAAGCTTGTGCATCCAAAGAACAAAGAATATAACCTACATGTGGTTGATAAGATTCTCTGGAGTCCGGACAATTTTATTACTTCCTATGATTTTTCCCAAGCTTCCAATACTTGGCCTATACTTTCTTCTTCTATACTCTGGATGCTATCCCACCGACTATGGACACCTCCAATACCTCCTCAACTTCTCAGGCCCCATTCCAGAATTCATCCACCATTTTGATGGCATCATGCAACTAGATCATAGTTTTTTACAATCTAGATAACCTACCCTGGTCAAAGTCTTCGACTGGCAGATACAGGGACTCCATCTGCTCATCAAAATTGATGAGGACAAAGGCCTCCGGGGTACATATTCCGATGGTGAAGGGATCGACTTGCGATACCCTGACCACAAATTCCTTAAACAAACCCAAGGGATATCTAGCTACCATTATCTTCTCTTTCAAGGTCTTAACCAGTTCCTTGCAAACCTCAATTTTGAGGGCAAGTTTGGAGTACTGGACCTGGAAGGAATCATATGATTCTTCTCCCAAAATTCTAGACTCTGTGGCGACTTCTTGACCTAGGTTGTGGATCTCTTCCAGCCAGCCCTCTACTTTTCATATTTTTCCAAATCTTGCTCGCATATTTGAGCGGAGCCTCTTGCATGGTTTAGAATAGAATCAACCCTATAAAGGTCTAGGAGGGACGCCACTAGAAATTGTCTCATTGCGGTCACCTGCTCAATGACCCACCCATCCACAGCTTGTGGATTTTTCTTCATTATCCGTAGAGAATCCATGTCGCCCTATGCAAGAAGCAATCCAGAGGAAGGGGTTCCGGGGTGGACCTCAGCCAACAACTGCGTGAGTTCTACCAGAAGTGCAAGGAAATTAGCATTTGTTTCTCTTTCCTCC
The DNA here is from genome assembly GCA_018584345.1 of Thuja plicata. Classification (NCBI taxonomy): domain Eukaryota; kingdom Viridiplantae; phylum Streptophyta; class Pinopsida; order Cupressales; family Cupressaceae; genus Thuja; species Thuja plicata. Next base: position 397,829 of record MU228387.1, on the reverse strand, counting down.
TTCAGCCTTTGGCCCTATTTTATGTACCTGGCCTCTATTGCCTTGGTTTCCTCTTTCAGCAAGTCCAATTCACGTTTCTTATCCCTCTTCCCCAATTCCACTTCTGCTATGCTATAGTCTTTTGGCCTTACAGCCGCCGCATCGGCATCAAGAGGGGGTGTTGCGATGGTCACAACTGTAATACCGGTGGGACCAGTCTGGAGAGTATGGACTGCCCATGCTTTCTTGGGCTTCTTAGCCTTTGTATTCCTGGCCATCAGTTTGGCCAACAAGAGTGGAGCACTTGTGGCCACCACCTGGGCTTTCCTCTTCTTGGTTCCACCAGCCATTGGGGTGGCTAGGGTGGCTTTTCTACTAAGACTTGTTCATCAGGATTCCTTTTAGAATCTGGTGGCGCATTCCCAGAATGCACATTATCTTCGGGCTCCTTATCCACCTCTCGCTCTAGTTGCTTTTCCTGTTCTCATTCCTCTTCATGTTCTTCGGAACCCTCGATGTTTTTCACCATGCTGGCGTCTTAAGCATTATTATCTGGAATCTTTTCCCTGGTCTCAATTTCATCTATATTTTCAGGGACTTCCTCCCTCCTGGTGTCAGTTGCTTCTTCGTTTTCCTTGTCTTGGACTTCTTGATCCATTTGTTGCTGCTACTCTTGGGCCACATTGGCCTCTTCTATTAGGGTATTTTCCTCTGCCTAGACATCTTTTGGCAGTGGGTGAGGTCGCTAGCCGAAGTTTAACAAGGTGGCCGCCGTTACTACATCACCAAAAGTGCTCTGGGGTACTTGGTCACCCATAGTTACCAAAGGCATTTTAAGCGTGATAGTTGGAGGCACAGTTGTGGGTTGTCATGTAGTATAGAAAATAGTACATCCATGCTGAGAATTCCCAGGTGTGGGGCCATCCAAAGATCTGCATAAAAATATTATGCCCGCTTGAATGGGCTCCTTGAAATCCCCATGGGGAATTTCCAACTTCATTCTTTTGTGGTCTCACTTTGGAGACTTCAGCCACTGATTGTTGAGGTGTTTCCGGGAAATTCCTTCAGCCTCACTGAATTCCTCCAATGATTTGGCCCTGGTGATGATGGCAGACCCTTTAAACTGAGGAATCCCCAACCTGAAAGACAAAGTTGGAGCATCCAAGGTGACGATTATGGTGGGGTATTGTAGCAGCAGGGGATCTGAAAGTAGAACTGTGTGAGTAGGCGCATTGTATAGTATTTCTAGCTTCTTTATTAAATCCAGTGACTACACCAAACATGGAAAGTTTGCAGCCTTTATGATGCCGAAGGTGGCCAAGCAAGTGGCCAATTTGTTCCCTTCTGCCTTTAGCCTGTAAATGGTTTGGATCAGACCTTGCAATTCGGCCCAAGTTTCAGGGTCCATATTTGTTATTTCCTAGACCTTGGAGTCCACCTTGGACCCCACAATAGCTCCCTCCTTTGGATATTTGGAGGTTAAGGGCAGCTTCACTAGCATTCTTTTCATCTTTGTATTTGTAGCTACCCGGGTGAAAGTGGTAGGTAGTTCCGGACTATCAGGAGGGGCAATAATGTCAGACATCTTCGATCAATCTATTCGCAACCTGCAAGACCAGAGAACCCTCAGGACATATATATAAAAATAAGTTAAAACTCTAGGAGATTCTTCCCCAATCTGCACCTATCAAACAAGCGTTAGTACAATCATTAAAAGTTCCCGGGTATCTAGAATGAACATGACTTAGCATTCCGAAGCATTTTAACAAGGTGGTAGGAAGAAGTGGAGGACAAGGTCTTGCTGGAGGTCCAGAGTCCGGACAAACTAGCCATTGCCAATGTGACTGGTAATAAGCCATACTTTGGCCGACGTGTGCTGGAATGTGGTGGGGTAATGAGTGACATTAAGACATCTATGGTGACTAGTGGGCTGACACAGGGGAATTAAATGCCAGATGGGAAATGGTTTGAATGCCCACTCATGGGAAATTAATCCTGCCATTATGGTGATGAGACAGAGGAGAGAGAAAGCCACCATGGCTCAAACCAGCGAGGTGTTGAGTTCAAACTGTGGTGACTCCATCTCGACAAGATTGGCCTCATGATGCAAAAAATGCACGACAAAGTGCGAAGAACTCACGAGCTCAGAGGGATATACAAAAAATATACATAAAGAATATGGGAGGGCCAAGGGCTGAAGCATATATACATGTGATATATAGAAATATACATCATCTATAGATTTTTACAGAGATATAAACAATATTAACATATGTACAAAAGCTACCCTAAGACAATATACAAAATGTACACTAATCTATAGCTGCGCAGAGGGCGGACGACCCTCTAATAGAGCCAACCCACCAACGGGTGGTAAACCAAAAATAGAAAATGTGGAAAATAGAACCACAAACCAGAACAAAACCAAAACCAAAACCAAAATCAATGAAGGAAGGAACCAGAGGGCTTACCTATAAATCTAAAGAATGATAAGGAGAGAAGGCACTAGGACTGCTCTGCAATAACTTCAACCTTCAGTGATCACTAACAGTCACCAAAAATCAACTTGTAATTATCCACTAGGCTCAGAGTAATTCACACTTAATCGCACTTTGAATTTCCAAGGAACGCCTTTGAAAGCTCTAAGTGTTTTAATCACGGTAACTGTGAAAGTGACATGTAATTTCTATTTATACCCTAGGTAAAAAGCAAGTTACCTTCTCTCTGCAAACTTCAAAATAGGCAGACTTCCAGACTTTGGGCCTGGGGATTCCATGCGACCATACCTCTTCACAAGGGAGAGATATCATGGTGGGGAATACTGGAGTTTGAAATCTGGCTCTGGAAAAGAACCAACTCCAGGACCGGGTCCCAGAGACACGAAAGACAAAAGCAAGAGAAAAAAAACCTCATAGGAAGTAAAACCTAGAGAAGAAAACAACAAAGACAAAAAGACAAGAAAACAAGGCAAGAGCCAAAAGCGAAAAGAGGGGACCCAACATTTTGCACACAAAATGTAGGGATGGGTGTGCAGGGCATAACATGTAGAAGATCTGGAAAATCCTATCTTCTGATTTATGTGTTATGTTTCAGGAAATTTTGCAACTAGATCTATAACAGAAATGCAAAGACAGACAAAACCCAAAAATATTTTCCTTTTCTAAGTCAGGCTGACCTTGACCTCTTTACGGTGGCGCATCATACCCCAAAATATTGACCTCAACCTGCACTGCTCTGATGGAAATTCTGTTCATGGATCCTAAAAGTTGGCCAAAAAGGGTATCCAAGTCTGCTCTTAAATTCATCATCCTACACTTGTACCTACAATAAAAATGGTTTTGTTTGTTGTGGGGAGGGGTTTGCCTTAGTCAAACCCCAATTTATGAATTAACCTTGAAATCAATAATTGAAATAGAGAATGCTAGCAAGTAGTAGAAGTATATCTAATAATGAAGCTATGATATTTAGTAGATATGCAATTGTATTTCGAATGTAAATAAATATGTTAATATGAAAGCTTGGACTCAATATTAGAAACCATAAACCTATATGATTGTATACTTGGAATCCACCTTAAAGGAAGAATGAATGAATCTTGAGGATGCACAAAGGATCTTGAAGGAAGATCACACCACCATGATGGACAGATCTAGGGTTTGAATGATGAATCTTGAATGTTTGAACCAAATCCCTTCAAAGGCTTGAATGCTTGAATCCTTCATCTTCAATGGAGAACTTGAATACTTGAGAGGAAGACTTAAAAACCTTGATTGAACACTTGGAATCTTGAAAACATGTAGAATAATGGATTCTTGAAATCTTTAGTCTTGTTCCCTTGGATTCTTTCTTCTTAGAGTCTTAGATTGTTAGATAAAATGAGAGCAGAAGGCTTCCTTATATACTAATCTAGGGACAATCTTCTAGAGAGGCCTACATAGGAGAATTAAATTCTAATTAGACCTATACCCCTAGAAGTGGAACTATATTAAATGTAATTTAAGAATCATTACTTCAAAACCTAAAACAGCCAAGCCATAAGTGGGAAAATAAACTTTTGAATGTCCCCGGGCAGCCGATAAACTTTCTAATTCAAAAGCGGGACCTGGGTCGAGGTCGAGATTGACCCTCACCTAGGTCATGGTCAAGGTCGACCCTCACCTAGGTCATGTTCGAGGTTGACCTTGACCCAGGGAGTTAGGACCCCTAGAAAATGTGCCAGGTGGGATAAATAGTACCAAGAGAGGCCAGGTGGGATAAACAATGCCAATAGAGGCCCAATCAGGGTCCTAAATAGGCACAGAAGATGCAGAAGGGGCAGAAATGAGAGGAAATCATGGTGATGGCCCAAAACACGCCCTAAGGAGGGATACATTTTCTTAACATGTAAGTGCTTCCATTTTAAGATGATATAGGCCCATAAATAATTCATGGCAGGTGGGGTTCTGATTCATATATGTTAAAGGACTTAACTAGAAATGTTCTGGAATTGTCAGTTCATGGGCAATTTCTAAAGTTTTACTTTTCTTAAAAGATAAGTTCTCTTGAGCGGGAGTGTTTTTATATATTCCTTCTATTTTTCTATTGTTAGTTAGGTTTATTTCCAGTAGGTGGTGTGCTTTATCCTAGAGGGTCTTGAATCCTTGCTATGCCTATAAGAGGCATACATTCCCAGTCAGAGCCACTGTTAGGATGTTTCTTCAAAGTCCCATTTCTGAGCTTTTGTAGAGCTTTATTCGAGGGTTTCTACCAAATTTTAAGAGGGATTTGGGTCCTTGTTATACATGTGAAGGTTGTAGAGGGATGTGGAAGTTGTGTTTTTTTTCCTTTGCATCTTCTTTTGTAGACAGAAAGGATTCATAAACATCACAGCTTCAATGGTGCCTTCGCTTGTCTTTTTTTCTTCAAAATGCTTTAGTCCATATATCCCACATTGGTTGTGTAGTGCAAAAGTCATATATTTTTTATATCCCACCACTCAGTAATGAAGTTCCTAAGAGGCACACACCTTTTGGAAGACAACTCAGTAGACGGGCAGTGACATGTGTATGCACTCTAAAATGGTTGCCTAGACTTTGGGCCCCATTTATTATTTTATCATTTTATCAAATTTCTGAATCAATGCTTTGGAACATTTTCAATTCAAATCAATTTCCTTGACCAAATTGTAATTAATGCAATTATTCAATTATATTAATATTTCCTAAGGTTTGATCATTTCTTATTTAATTAAAATATTTAATCTCCCTTTTAATTAAAATTCCTCTTATTTAATTAAATTCAATTTCCCCCATTTAATTAAATAAAATTCTTCTAATTTATTTAATTGAAAGAAAATCCCTCTTTTAATTAAATAAATAAAAATCCCTTTTTCAACACCCCCTTTTAAGTGGTGGTATTTTTGCCTCTTAATCATAGCCTTTGATTTTTGCCTCTTAATCTCAATCATTCACTTTTCTTCAAAAGGAGACCTCTCCTTCTCATTTTCATATTAGGTTTTCATAGTATTGTTATGCTGCAGGTTTGGAGAGCAATTTTGGAGGAGAATTTGAGCACTCAAGCTCTCTTCTTGTTTTCTTTATTCTTGCATTCATGGCTCCTCATATAGTTTAGAATCATGTTTATTTCCATAGATTAGATTTGCATTCATATTTCCTTTCATAGATTAAATATGCATTGTTATCATTTAGCTTAATTTTGTTTCATGCATTGCAATCATATAGAGTAGATTTCATTTTCATGCATTTGAATCTCTCGTTTCATGGTGTATCTGCAATAGACACAACTAAGTCAATCTGAGGGCCTTCATTTTTCATTTTTTCACATCCATGACTAGAGAGCTATGGATCAATATTTGAGGACTCATTCTTGAGCAACGTTGGATGGAATGATTCATAGAAGTGTGTCAACATTTATGCACACATTTTTGGCGCCCACCATGGGGTAGAAGATTTATTTTCTGTCTCTTTAGCTATATTTAGTCAATTTTATTTTTGGATCCAAAATTTCCATCTTTCCCGTACTTGGTGTTTTTGTCTGCAGGGAAATTTTGTGCGACATTTTGCAGGTCTGCAGGAAAAATTTTGCTGGATTTTATGTTTCCTCGCATGATTCTATATGAATCTTTGCACGGCTTTGTCTGAATCTTCACATGACATTCGACACCAGGCTGTAATCTGGTGTATTTTACTATTTTCTACTTTTTTTGCTGTCTGTGTGTTTCTTTGCACGAGATTCTGTACTTCTTCACGCGGTTCTCTGTGAATCTTCGCATGGTTCTCTATGTTTCTTCATGTGAGATTTCACACCAGAGATCTATTTTCATTTCTATATCAATTATATCTCTGATTTTTTGTGGTAACCACTAATGTTTACTGTTTCTAGTGGTTTGTGATTTGTTGTTATTGTTGCTTTTGTTGATTCGAACTCTCTTGGATAAACAACAAAATGATTCGCATTGCTTTGGATTTGAGGTATTTTGTTGATCTCTATAACATTTGGATTTTGGGAATTAAAATGAACATCTCATGTGTTTAGCTTGAGTGTTTCTTTCTTTCATAGATCACATTTCCAATTGGTGCTTTAAAATGGACCTACATTTTCTTTCTTGCATACATGTTTCACATAGTAACTAGGCCCTATGAACACTATTTGTGGTGATCTTGAGAGAGTGGGCTTCATTCACTTGTTTTACATGCGAAGCTCTTCTTGATGATAGATTCCCTTGTAGCTAGGGAAGGATTTTGTTTTTACCTCATTGGTCAACTTGGTTTGGGCTTCAACTTTTGGCAATACTTTCTCTCTTTGGGGGATTGGTGTCATTTGTTGTTGTGTGAATCTTGAATGAGGTGATTTCAA
>MU228387.1:350296-361523 GCA_018584345.1 Thuja plicata | reverse complement strand
CCCAAAATGGGGATAAGTTTTCTAATTCGAGAATAAGGAAAATGCCCACAAACAGAGAATAAATTTATTCTAGCATTAACTAATGCTTATTCCAGCTTATTCCAGTTTAATTCCTTGCGCCAAACGGCCCTGAATGTTACCTTGGTAACACTTTAAAAAAACTTGAAAAAAAGCTAACACTCAACATTTTAGTTGGCTGTTTAGACGTTTCCCCCGCTGAGTAGGTGCACCAAATGTGAGTAGGTGCACCAAATGTACTGCGTGCTCAAGATAGAAAGTCGTTGCCCATTATTCACGCAATCTCCCCTCCACACAATCTAAAACTCTAATCCCCACCGACCTGTTGAAATTCAAGGCCCGAAAACTAAAAAAATGAAAATTGAATTTCGAATGAGGGAGCTCTGCTAGGGTTTTTTGATAAATCAACAATATCGTTTTGTTCTTGAAACTAACAAATGCGCCAATAGCGAAAAGAAAAACGTGGAGGCTCAAATTTGAAATGTAAGCAAATAAATTCGAACAATATCTTAGATGGAAGGATATATATTTTTGTAGAACTTTTATTTAACCCTGGATTCCCATACACTAATATTAATTTCAACTCTCTGTACAAACTTTCACAGAAAGCTTTCATAAAATGATGGAATGCACAGCCAAATCCTCTTAATACTCATTTGCTCGTAAATACAATATGAGTCCTTTTAATAACCCATGGGAGGGACATTGCATAATAAAATGAAATACATGCAATGATAGCACTTACAATCCAAACACTCCTTCGATGCCCTTCTCTTGCTATGCTAACGTCCTTGAAATTCCTCCTCCCTTCTGTCAAGTATTTTCTCTGCAATTCCAAAAACTCATTACGGCCATGACTTCTCCTGTAACGCAGACCTCTCTCCAAGATTCCCAAACCTTTCCTTCCATTCACATCATTTCCACTCATGTCTTCCAAACGGATGCTAACTTCACTCATCTTCAAACTGGTCTGATTATCACTAGCTGAAACTCTGCAGTTCATCTCCACAATACATTTTACAAACTTGCAAGGCAATATTTCGACAGCAGGTAATAAGCTGCCAAAGCGCACAACAAATTTCACGTTAGATGTCGGATACCTCTGCTCATCTAAGGGAGTCCAACTTGAAAGATTAGCAGCCTCCCCTGTTCTCTTGTTTATTACAATCCAGCTCAACTTTATATTTTCCATGAATTGCCTCCAAATTGCGCCCTTCTCTCCCACCTCATCAACTGACATAATTGAAGGCAACCCATCTTCATCAGTGTCCAACCCCTCAAGATCAATGATGTCAGTCTGGAAAGGAGATTGAAGGTACCACCCTGGAAAATGGGCTGCATGAGGAGCTCCCCACACGATCTTGGAAAAGATTGGTTTATTTTTGTATTGCACATCAACAACCCACATAAAATCAGAAGTAGTATCAACCTCCAGGCTGCAAACATCATGGTCATTGAATGTGGAATGAGTGAGAAAGGCCTCATCAAAAGAAATACCTGAGAAACAGTTTGCATAGAAGTTTCTAAAGCCACCCAGTGAAGAAGAGATGAGATTTTTAAGTTGTGGGTTTTGTGTGGAAGGCCAGAGATTCGAACAAGCCTCTTCCCACAAAAACTCCTGATATGCAATGGAGGAAAACTCCGAAGATACACACGCTGCTTTTGCAAGTGTTTTGCCATCCACAAGGCCAAAGATTTTTGAGAGAACATCGCCGTCCAGAGACATTCTTCTTTGTTTTTTAAATAATTAGTAGCTCTGCCTCCCAGTTCATAAAATTATATTTGTTTCAGGAGATTTCTGCCTCTATATACCTATGGTTTTTTTCCCTACAGTTTATATAAAAAAAATTTGGGATGAAAAGCATCAAAAAAAAAAAAATGGAAATTGCTTACGCAATGAAAAAGATGCAAGAGACGATCTCACCCACGTGATTTGACTGTTCTCCACCATTAATTTCAGTGCTGGTTGTTCCAAATTTCTGGCTTTCCATTTTTAGTTGACCAATTCAAATTAAGAACATATTATTGATGAGATGGTTTGAAAAGAAGGGCATCGGTTTGAATGCTCGCTTGTCTTTTACACGTAATTCAAGAAGAAAACAAAGTCCCCATTTACATATTAAAATCCAAGTCCTTCATAGAGGCCAACGTCTTTTCACCATCCAAATTGTACTATTTATTGTAATTCTTAATTAATTAAAAAATAGAATATTATAAGTATACTAATTTCTAATTAATTAATAACTACAATAATTGTATAGACAATGGTTTTAAAGAGAGTGTTTTAATGTAAATTATTTGCAAAAAAATGGTATTATTTATTTTCAATTCTTATAATTGATACAAATTAATTTCTACATATCAATATGTTGTTGATATAGTTTCACATTAAAACTCTTTAATAATAAGTGCACATAATAGTTAGAGAAATTTGAAGCATTATAGTCAATCACAAAATTTAGAATATCATCACAAAGAGGTTTATTAAAATGACTTGCATGTTTGGACATAGATTAAGTCTAAAGAGGTTTATTAAAATGACTTGCATGTTTGAACATAAATTAAGTCTTTTATGTAGAATTTATGCTCTCAAACTATTTCAAAGGTAATATCATAGTTTATTTGTAGTGATATTTAGTATTATATGAAGGAAATCTAAAAAAACTAAAAATATGCAAATATATTTTGATTACTATATTCACATAATTAAGTAAAAAAAAATAATTATGTTAAGATTGTTGTGAGAGAGACTGTATGAAAGCTTAATTTTTCCTTCTTTTTAATCCTTTAAGACTTTGGAAAGTGGCCATATCTATGACGAAATTTGTACCAGATTTATTAATTAAATTAAATAAATATTTAAACATTAAAAGACTAAATATTAGAAGTACTTAAATTATCATTTCGAAACATACACTTTTGCGCAGTTTTTGTGGGCACTAGCTATGGGGTCCGAAATTTACACGGGACGCCATTAGCTATTGGCAAGTCCGTCCATGTTACAGCCATGCCCATTGCAACCCCGTACAACTATTCGATCAGAACTTGCAGATTCTGAGCTGCCCAGAGTCCACGTGATAAATTTATAATATATTTTTCCTGAAGAATTCCAACCGTGTTAAATTCTCCGAATTTATTTAAACTGTTTTTAATTTTTTTCTTTTATGTCCATGCGAATTTATTTATGTTTATTTTTTAAAAAATAGAACTTTTTGTATTATTTTAATGAAAAATAAATAAAAAATTCGCGATCGGTCATAAGCAAATTGACTATTGTTCTAGCTTAAAATTATTCAATTTATTATTTATTACTATTTTTTTAATTTTTAAGTAAGTTATGCTTGAAAATTTAAAATTACTTAAAATTAATATTTTTAAGTACTTAATATAATTTATTTAAAATTCACGAGTGGTCATAAGCAAATTGGCTATTGTTCTAGCTTAAAATTATTCAATTTATTATTTATTACTATTTTTTTTGTTTTTAAGTAAGTTATGCTTGAAAATTTAAAATTACTTAAATTTAATATTTTTAAGTACTTAATATAATTTATTTAAAATTCACGAGTGGTCATAAGCAAATTGGCTGTTGTTCTAGCTTAAAATTATTCAATTTATTATTTATTACTATTTTTTTGTTTTTAAGTAAGTTATGCTTGAAAATTTAAAATTACTTAAAACTAATATTTTTAAGTACTTAATATAATTTATTTAAAATTCGCAAGCGGTCATAAGAAAATTGGCTATTGTTCTAGCTTAAAATTATTCAATTTATTATTTATTACTATTTTTTTTGTTTTTAAGTAAGTTATGCTTGAAAATTTAAAATTACTTAAAATTAATATTTTTAAGTACTTAATATAATTTATTTAAAATTCGCGAGTGGTCATAAGCAAATTGGCTATTGTTCTAGCTTTAAATTATTCAATTTATTATTTATTACTATTTTTTTATTTTTAAGTAAGTTATGCTGGAAAATTTAAAATTACTTAAAATTAATATTTTGAAGTACTTAATATAATTTATTTAAAATTCCGAGTGGTCATAAGCAAATTGGCTATTGTTATAGCTTAAAATTATTCAATTTATTATTTATTACTATTTTTTTTGTTTTTAAGTAAGTTATGCTTGAAAATTTAAAACTACTTAAAATTAATATTTTGAAGTACTTAATATAATTTATTTAAAATTGGCGAGTGGTCATAAGCAAATTGGCTATTGTTCTAGCTTAAAATTATTCAATTTATTATTTATTACTATTTTTTCATTTTTAAGTAAGTTATGCTTGAAAATTTAAAATTACTTAAAACTAATATTTTTAAGTACTTAATATAATTTATTTAAAATTCGCGAGCGGTCATAAACAAATTGGCTATTGTTCTAGCTTAAAATTATTCAATTTATTATTTATTACTATTTTTTTGTTTTTAAGTAAGTTATGCTTGAAAATTTAAAATTACTTAAAATTAATATTTTTAAGTACTTAATATAATTTATTTAGAAATATAAAATTAATATAAAGTATATTTTCTTATAAGCAAATTTTTTAAATCTTTGTATTCATTTATTTATACAATTTTATATATAATTGTTTAAGTAGTTATAAACTCACAAATATTTATTAATACTTACAAATTTATGAATATTTAAAAATATTTATAGTAACAAATAATAAATTGACATTCCTAAGTTGGACTATAAGTATGAATACAAATTTATAACTCATACTTTTGTTTCTCTTAAAATAAAAATGAATATATTATGTATAATTTGCACAATATTTACTAACCATACACACAAAAAAACCTATATGAGCTTTAGATTTAGTTTTCATGAAAATAGTATAGATGTTTTTTCAAGAAGAATATTTTCAACCAAAAAATTATAATCATAATGTGCAATACTTTTTTTTTAACTAAACTATTAATGAAAAAATCTAAAATTCAATGATATCAAATTTCTACATTCTATAGTTATGTACTTCTTTTCTCGGTAGATTGTGTTAGTGTTTTTTCATCAACAAAATATTGGTGAAAAAACACTAACACAAAATCTAAAATTATCTACAAACATCAATACAAAGTCAACACAAATAAACATAATACTAGCGGAAATAGATGCAAGGTAAAGCCAATAGAAAAATTTGAAATGTTTAATAGTCTTATATAAATATATAATTCTATAATAGTAATTTATATTATTAAATATTATAGATACCATATGATAATTAACTTATAAATATACAATATATTTAATGTATAAGTAGGATATATGTCTTGCTTAAATCATGTCACTGAATAGAAATAAAATCTAAATATACAAATAAAATAAATCTAATCTTGAATCATATATTGGAAGTTACAATTATTTATAGTGATAGAAATAAGAACATGTTGATAGCATGCATGGTCAAGTAGAAATTTTGAGGACACATAAATATCTGTGGCTAGCGAGGAGGGAGGAACAAATTTTAATTTTTCAACGTGTGGTCAATAAAGGGTTTGTCAGCTTTACCTTTTTCCTATGAACATTATTAATTTATAGTTTGGATCAAAATTATATGTACCAATTAACAAATACAACAAAGGTAAAGTAAATATTACAAGATTTTAAGTAATTTACCATAAAGTTAATTCTTAACTTTCTTAAAAAATCACTAAATAAGTTAAGAGCGTTATAGACTTATGAAAAAATGAATTTAATTTTATTAATTTATTTTCTTTCTAAATAGTTTGATTTATTCATTAAAAAATATCAATATTATTTATATTAATTATATCTCATATTGTATGTATATTTAATAAATATAATTAAGTAATAAATATATTTAAATATTTAATTTATGTTATACATAATAATAAATAAAATTGTAGTTTAAATATTATATAAACTAAATATATAATAAAAATAACATAAAATATAATAAATACAACATAAAATGTTCTTTCAAAAGAATTTATATAAAAAAGAATCATGTTAAATTAATATTTTAAATATTTAATAACAAATATTTTATGATAATAAAATATATTTTAAAAATTAAAAATTAAAATATATAGATAAAAGAGATATTATTTATTTTCTTGTTAATTTATGATTAAAATGCTTATTGAGAATCAAAAATTCTAAAAGAAATCTCTGTAGCTATTAAATTGTGGGACATATTTAATAACCATTTTAGTAGAATTTACATATTTATAAAATATTTATTCAGGAATTCTATCCCAAAAGAACTAACAACGTGCAATGTGTCAATCATTTACACTTTTATTTTTATAATGAATAAATCAAGTCATCCCTAGTTTGTTATTTATCTTATGGACAATGATCCATTGTACAAATAAATCACATATTGAACCTTATTGATACCGTAACTCTAACCTTGACTATAAGCCTACCACTACTCCTAAGTGTAAACCAATCAGCCTAACTATAACCTTAATCGTACCATTCATCCCAGGTTTAATACTAATATTTAAATCTTATATTTAAATACAATATTTAAATTTCTTATTTAAATTAAACTATTGAAATTCATAAACAAATTAATAGTAATGCCAAGAGAATTAAACTGCCAAGAGGACAGAAAAGAACAATCAACATACTTGCAATATTATATGAAATGTGTTAGTGGAGACAATACATATGAACTATTTCAAGGATCAAGGCTAGCAAAATTCCCAACTGTCAGTCTTATTCTTTAGCGGCAATGCCAGCAAAATTCCCGATGGCCTAATTTGAGCGTGAGACAGTTGGTAAATTATGAGATAACTTGTGGAAAACATTTCTCCACCAGTAGGCAGCATTTCCCAGTGCCCCGATGCCTGCAGACTACTGCACTTTTGTTGGCAATGCTTTTCTGGCTGTGTGAGACAACTTTTCGGTAGGAGGTTTCTCCCCAATAAAAGCCTATTGGCTAATAATAAACATAATGTACACCACTTTAGTAAAACTAAAGTATCAAGAAAATAATCTAAAATAATCTATATACACCAACATGTAACTTTATACTATAATGGATTTGAAGTGAAAATCATCCTGAATTATGAAAAAAAATAAAGTTCGTTATAATGGTGATCATTTTTATGGCTAGAAGAATAATACTTTCCATCCAAATTTCAACATAAATGAATAACATGGATGGGCATGCCAATGGCTAATGGGGCAGGTGGAAATTTCCGGCCCCATGGCCAGTACCCTTTTTTTGGGCCACATTAAAGAACAATAATGATGCCAAGAATAAAACCCTAAAAAGTGGATCCCGCTGAGTAGGCGCACCCAATGTACTCCGCGCTCAAGGTAGACAGTCGTTGTCCATTACTCACGCAATTCCATCTCCCCTCCAAACATTCTTAAACTCTAATCCACAAAGGACTGGTTCACATGTCACCCATAATATCTTTGTGAAAATTCCTATTACAATCACTGATTATTAATCTCCTATCTCATAAAGATTATTTAACTGCTGAAAATAAATTTACACCTGAATATCGAAAAATAACACAACTGCAACTTCACCAATAAAAATACGAAAGGAAATATGCAACACAAATAACACAATATTTTTGGACAATTGTCCCTAGGAAAACCCCTAAGGGAAAATGAGTACTGCAGATGAGAAATATATATAAATCTTCAGCAAATTAAGAGATACAAAATTCCTTGCCTCTCACTGGCAGAACTCAGACAATCTCCTAACTCCTCCTGCTGATATTTCTCCACTCCTATCCCCAACACTATCACTACGCCCTTGCTAACACTGCAAGACTGTTTTCTATCACTGCAAACTCATTTGCTAACACTTCAAATGCTCTCCAACTTGTGTTGGCGTGATGTGATTGATGTCTCTCCAAATGCTCCTAGACCCCCTTTTATACTACCCTCATTGGTAAACTAACGGCCGAGATTAATTCTTAATCAACGACTGAGATAAATTACAACCCAACAACCAAACAAAAAATTAATTGCAAGTTGTTACTAGTTGTCACCTAGGGGAATCAAACAAACAAATAATTAATAATTAATTAATTATTTTTAGCAAGTGGTGGGACAGCTGTCCAAGCTAACAAACTAACTCTCCCTCTTAGCGAGGAAGCTATTTTGCAGGACACCCAACTTATCTCTCAAGAAGATGAATTTTGACTTCCTTAATGCCTTTGTTAGAATGTCTGCTACCTGCTCCTCTGTAGGTATGTACTATAGCTGAACAATCCCTCATTGTACACAATCTCTGATGAAGTGATACCTGATGTCAATATGTTTTGACCTATCATGAAACACCAGATTCTCAGTCAACTTGATGCAACTCTGATTTTCACAATGTACCACAGTAGTCTCAACTCTCTAACCAAACAAGGCCACTAGCAACTTTCAAAGCCATATAGCTTCACATGTCGCCATGCTAGCTGCTATGTATTCTGCTTCTGCAGAACTCAAAGCCACAAACTTCTGCTTCCTGCTGAACCAAGAGACAACTCACGATCCAAAACTGAAACAAAACCCTGAAGTTATTCTCTTGTCCATTGTACTGCCTACCCAATCTGCATCAGTATAGCCTATCAACTTGATTCCTTCACCTCGAACATATCTGATCCCATACAAATCTTTCTTCGATCTACACACGTGAGTCTCTTTGCTGTGTGCTACAAAGCCTTCTGGTTGCTCTATGTATACCTCCTCTCTCAACTCACCATTAATAAATGTTGTCTTGACATCCATTTGATGGACCTGCCATCTCCCCTGTGCTACAACTGAGATCACAGCTCGTATAGAAGTATACCTGGCCACAGGAGCGAATGTCTCCTCATAGTCTATTCCCTCTTTTTGAGAGAACCCTTTTGCCATGAACCTTGCCTTGTATTTCTCGATGCTACCATCTGCACCGTGCTTGATCTTGTAGATCCAACGTGAACCAACCACCGCCCTATCTGTTGGTCTAGGCACTACCTCCCACACATCATTCTGCATTATTGAGGTATATTCCTCAACCATCGCATCTCGCCAAACCTGATGATGTGCAGCTTCCTGATAACTGGAAGGCTCACTATCTACCAACTGACTAACTATAGCCACATAGTCATTAAACTTGGCTGGTTGTTTCCTTGATCTTGTACTCCTCCTAGGAGTTCCCACAAACTCCTGAGTATCCCTCTATTGAACCTCACGGTTCTGGCTTCCAACTGTAGAGGATGAAATATCAACCTCCATATCTTATTGATGCATTTCCTGTTGCACCAGTTGCTCCATAATCTACAAAATCTCACCACCCGAGTCTACATTTGTACTACTAACTGTACTTGAGCTTTGCTGTCCTTGACTTGATTGAGCTACCCTTGGAGCTTCTATTGACTGCTTACTCTTATCTTCTGGTGGTAAATCTTTGGACCTTGTAAATGCCTTCTCCTCCATGAACTTGACATCACACCGAACAATGATCTGTATGGTCCCTAGAATGAATATCCAATATGCCTTTGAGGTTTCATTGTACCCAACAAAGTACCCCCTCTCTGCAGTCTGATCTAACTTGGTACGGGTGTCACCTAGAATATGACAATATGCCAAACTTCCAAATATCCTGAAGTGACCGACATCTAGCTTCGTTCCTGTGAAAGCTTCCTCTAGTGTCATATTTCCTAGTACTTTATGTGGAACCATGTTCTGTATATACACTGTTGTACTACACACCTCTGCCCATAAGTAGTGGGGCATATCCTGGTCATGTAACATAGCCCTTACTACCTCTGATATGGACCGGTTCTTCCTCTCAGCAACTCCATTCTACTATGGATTGTAAGGAACAATCCACTCTCTCTTGATTCCTTCTCTAGTATAGAAATCCTGGAAGTCATTTCCTTTGTACTCGCCCCCATTGTCTGACCAAAGAACCTTTATCTTCTTTCCTATTGAATTCTCTACAAGAGCCTTAAACTCTTGGAAGCAACTGAAAACCTCATCCTTGGTTTTCAAGAAGTATATCCAGGTCTTCCTAGAGAAATCATCAATAAAAGTAACATAGTACTCATATCCTCTGAGAGACTTCATCAACATTGGCCCACACATATTTGAATGTACTAGATCAAGAACGCCCTCAGATCTGGAATCACTCCTTGGAAAAGATGCTTTCACAAACTTCCCCAACACACATCCCTTACACACATCATCATGCTCTGTGCTCACCTCTAGAACACCTGTCACCATCTCATGAAGTAATCTAACTGCTCCATGATGAATATGGCCCATCCTCTTATGTCATAGCTCTCCAAGATCTCTAGGGTTACTACTGCTCACAAGTGCCTTAGGAGTATCAAACTGCAATCTATAAAGCCGATCGCTCCTAACTCCAATAGATACTGGTGATTTCCAATCTTTATGCTTAATCAAAACATGCATCCCTCTAAAAAGAACATTATACCCTTTATCCTGAAGGACAGATACAGAAACCAAATTCATACCTAAGCCTGGCACATGCAACACATCATGAAGAGGAATTACATTTTCATTCTCCCTCTGAAACTGAAGAGTCCCTTTCCCAACTAAGTTGAGTTTGAACAAGTTTCCCAAAGAAATCTGGATACTGGTGCTCTCCTCCTTATAACTAGAGAAGTACTCTCTAACTCCTGTCATATGAAATGATGCCCCACTATCTATGTACCAAACACTCTGTGAGGTTGAGCTAATCATGCAAGCTATGAGTGTGAACTCATCCTCCAATCTACTCGAGAGCTCATCTGCACTTGCTGAAGCTGCCACCTGCTTCTTACCCTTCCTTTGTAGGCAATCACTGGCATAGTGGCCAAACTCGTGACAACCAAAGCACTTGACCTTAGAAAGGTCCTTCTTCTTCTTACTTTGTGAATTTGATCCTTTGCTCGACCCCTTCCTTGCTTTCTCCTTACCCGCTAGGGAAACATTTTCCTGTTCCACCTCACTTTTCTGACTCTTGTTGTTGGCTCCATTGACAAGACTTAGTCTAAGCTCCTCCTGAGTGAAATCACTCCATAGTCGATCTTAGCTAGGTAAGGTGTCTCGTCCATTAATAACTTGAACAAAGAAATCCCACTACTTAGTAAACCCATTTAGGGATATTCTTACTAGCTCGTCTTCATCTGGCTTATCTCCAATAGCTGCTAACTCATCCTTGACAAGTCTAAGCCTGGTGAGGTAACTTGTAACATCTTCTCCCTTGTTCATCTGGGTATTCCTCAACTTT
>MU228387.1:338509-349581 GCA_018584345.1 Thuja plicata | reverse complement strand
CTAACACTGCAAGACTGTTTGCTATCACTGCAAACTCATTTGCTAACACTGCAAATGCTCTCCAACTTGTGTTGGTGTGATGTGATTGATGTCTCTCCAAATGCCCCTAGACCCCTTTTTATACTACCCTCGTTGGTAAACCAACAGCCGAGATTAATTCTCAATTAACGGCTAAGATAAATTACAACCCAACAACCAAACAAAAAATTAATTGCAAGTTGTTACTAGTTGTCACTTAGAAGAATCAAACAAACAAATAATTAATAATTAATTAATTATTGTTAGCAAGTGGTAGGACAGCAGTCCAAACTAACAAACTAACAATCTTTTTGTTCTTGAAACTAACAAATGCGCCAATACCGAACAGAAAAACGTAGAGGCTCAATTTTGAGATGTCAGCAAAATATTCGAACAATATCTTAGATGGAAGGATATATATTTTTATACAACATTTTTTTAACCCTGGATTCCCATACACTGAGTTTTGTTTCAACTCTCTGTACAAACTCTCATAGAAAGCTTTCATAAAATGATGGAATCCTATAAGCACAGACAAATCCTTTTAATACTCATTTGCTACCACAATGCGAAGGAGGGATGTCAGATAATAAAATGAAACACATGCAATGACAGAACTTACAATCCAAACACTGCTTCGATGCTCTTCTATTGGTGTTTTAACTTTCTTGAAATTCCTCCCTTCTCTCAAGCATTTTCTCCGAAATTCCAAAACCTTATTACGGCCATTACTTCTCCTGTAACGCAGAGCTTTTGCAAGCGTTTTGCTATCCACAAGACCTAAGATTTTTGTGAGAACGTCACCTTTCAAAGGCATGCTTCTTTGTTTTTTTAATAATTGGTGGCTCTGCTTCTTTGTTCATAAAATTATATTTGTTTCTCAGATTTTTGTGAGAAGATTTGGGTCTCTAGGTAACTTTAAAGTGGACTCGCGAATTGCATTTGCTTCAGATGCAGGTTAAATATTTAAATATTAAAACGCTAAAAGTACTTCGATTAATATTTCCAATCATACATTTTTGCTCACTTTATCTGGGCAAAGTAAAAGAAAAATAATGATGCCGATAATAAAACTCTTGAAAGTGGGACCCGCCGAGATGTACAGCTCGCTCAAGATAGACCAAAGTCACCAAACTCGTTGTCTCAGCTACCGAATATATTGACGAAAACGAAACGACAAATCACTCGCCTTGTTATCCCTATTTGCGTATGCTCGCCATGACGTAATTCCATCTCCTGATTTTTCGTGAAATTGATTCTGTTTCGTCAGGCTTAGATTTATTTGAGTGTACGGTTTCATAATTTACTCTCGCAATCAAACTAATTATTGATATTTGTTTTAAACTTTGTAATATTTTAGTTTTAAACTCCTGCAAAAGTAAATTTGGTTATATAATATTAGAGAAGATGATAGTTCTTATAATTTTCTTATCTTTAATACTTTTACAAAAGGATAGTTTAACTAATGATGATAAATATAACATAATCACCCATCATTAAGGAAAAGTATTTACAATTTTTTTGTATTAATAATAGAGTGATCAAAGCACAAAACTGAAGAAGTTCACAGTTTCAAGGAAGTCACCAGGGGTACAAAATACAGAGGCAGTGCCTCAAACCGAGAATTTACAAAATAACCAAGTTAACACTGAAAATAAGTCATAGAGGAACAAAACTAGACTAAAACAGTATCAAAGACATCCACCTAGGCAGTCCATCCGATGTTGCCTTCCATCCACACAATATTTTTCTTCTTTTGGATCTGGTGCAGCAGGAAGATCATGTTGTCAGAGGCATATTTACTATTCTTCTTGAGCTCACAGTTGAAGTCTTTGATGGTTCTTTCGAAGAGGTGAAAGTTGTCCATGTGCGTTCTCCAAGCCTGAGCATCCTTAACCACATAGGCAAAGAAGGTGGCGTGCCCACTTTTAAGCAGTATTTTGAATTTATCCTTCTCCACCCTCGTAGTAATTTGTATTTGCAAAAAAAAATTGAAGTATGTGAGACTTTTGTAAGACTCAGTAAGAATTCTAGGTAAAGCTTGAAACCTTTCCTCATTTCTGCACTTCCAGATCTGCCACAGAATGTGAGAAGAGAGAATATTCCAAAACAAGTTAGAATCCTTCTTAATGTCATTAATATGTCCAATGATAACCTCAAAACATTCACATTTATAGGAATATAAATACCAAACATACACCAGATTTCTTTGTTAAATCTGCAATCAAGGAAAATGTGTCTACCAGTTTCAGGAACACCACAGATATTCCAATATTGCGTAGAGGTGAAGTCAATTCTTATAGGGATTCTATCCAGAATCAACAACCATTTAAAGCATTTGAGTTTAGGCTCTATGGGGGACTTCCAAAATCTGGCAAACGTCCTCTTCTAGTCAGGGATGTCGAGGTTAGAGTTCCAGAATTTGCTGATATGCTCAATGATGGATTAATTATGGTCAATCACTTTGTAAATGTTTTTGGCTTTGATTTTGTTAGCACGGGTATCGTCAGGCCATTTAACCTTCAAAACTCTGTTAGTATCAATATGAAAACAAGAAGGAAGATTAGCACAGGCATCGGATATCATGTTATAAGTCCTTCTTTGGGTTAAGGGGATATTAAATCTGGTTCTAAGATCATCCCAGCTGATCAAGCTGTCGTTTTCAAAGAGATCCATGAAACTAGTAATACCCATCCTATGCCACACCTTGGGTGAACAACCTTTGGAGAGGGCAAGGGGTCTACCAAATTTTTTCAAGTTCCACCATATGGACCTTTCACCAAAGAGCTAATTATCATCATGGAAAGCTTTATTAGAAGAAAAATTTCTAATAGTGGACCACGTCTTCCAGATGGATTTGAAGACTTCCGAGCCTTAGACAGAGACCAAAAAGTCCCCTAAAATTAAATTAGCCAAAGGAAGATTTTTCCAAGACTTGACATGCTTGGGGAAGCCTCTTTCAATATTGCTTCTAACAAGAAATTTCCAAGGATCATCCCCAGCTAGAGAGTGAAAGATCCAATTGGAGGCAAGAGCAATTCCCATGCATTTAAGGTCCTTTAACCCCAGCCCCCCAAGAGTTTATCTGAGTGGTAGCACTCCCATCTCACAGAATGGAGTTTTTTGTTACCTTTATCGTCTGACCAAAGATAGTTCCTAATTTCTTTTTGAATTTTCACCATTTGGTAGTTACTAAACATCCAAGCAGAAGCATAGTAAATATTGTAAGAGGACAGGATTTTTTGACAGACTTGAATTCTACCAGCAAGGGAAAGAGATCTATTATGCCATTTGTTAAGCTTATTAGATATTTTCTCTTTGAGCCAAAGCCACATATCTTTGAGGAAGGGGTCAACAAAGAATGAAATTCCCAAATATCTGACAATGGTGCGTGGTCCCCCCGTTGGAAACCAAATTTATTGAGTCAGGTCGGAGGCTGATTCTTCCAGCTAAGACATATTGATTTGGCATTAGATAACCGAGCTCTAGAGATGAGACAAAAAAAACTTGAGTTTTTCAAGAAGAGCTTCAAAGTTGGACTCAGAGCATTCATGGAACAAGGTCGTATCATCCGCAAACTAGCAGTTGATGAGGTCAGTCCCATTAGGGAGGGTGATACCTTTCACAGGTCGGGATAGGGTGTCATCCCTAAGGATATAAAATAGGGCATCCGCAGCAATGGCAAAGAGGGTGGGAGCTAATGGGGAACCCTGTCTGATGGAGTAGGTAAGAGGGATAGCTTCCGACAGAGACCCATTGACATCAATATGAGAAACGACATCAGAGAGGAGCACTTTAACAGCATTGCAAAAAAAAAGAAGGGAAACCAAAGGCATTTAGCATCATGGAGATGAATTTCCACTCTATTCTATCATATGCTTTTTTGAAATCCAACAGGAACATTGCAGAATTTTGGTGAGAATGTTGAACCCAATTAGGAGCCTCCCAGTTAGTGATGAGGTTTTCTAGAATATATCTACCTTTTATGAACCCAGTCTGGGTAGGATATTCAAATTTAGGTAAAATTTTCTCAATCCTGATAGCTAAAATTTTGGCAAAGATCTTATAGGAGACATTAAGAAAAGTAATAGCGTGCCAGTTTTTAAGCAAAGCTTTATCCCCCTCTTTAGGAATTAACTTAATAATACCACTATTAATGTTAGATCCCAAGGTTCCAAACTCTAAGGCTTTTGAGTAAATATCAAGCAGGTCTTTACAGATCCAACTATTGTTGGTTTTGTAGAATTCAATAGGCAACCCATCGGGCCCGGGAGCTTTGTCAATTTTCAAGATAGTAATAGCATTCTCAATTTCCTCAATGGTGATTTTCTTACCAAGCAAGGTCGCATCACTGGGTGAGATTTTGTTAGGGATTAAGGATTTGCAGTGGGTCCTCGGGTTGTCAGCTTCCTCAGTGTCCTCAGAGGTGAAAAGGTTCTTATAGTACATGGCAAAAGCATTTTTTAGGCTAGTTAAATTAGTAATCTCTTGATTATCAGTAATTATTTTGTCAATAGACTCATTAGCCTACTTCTTCTTAATAAGATTAAAGAAAAATTTAGAGCCCCTATCCTCGGCAAGTAGCCAGTGGGCCCAGGATCTGATTTGGGCTCCTTTAATCTTGATTTGCTGATGTAGTCTAAGGGTGTTCCTTGCAATAGCCACAGAGGTAGTAAGCGAGACATTCAAGGGATTAGCTTAGATGCTATTCTCAACCTCAAGGAGATTATCCATAAGAATTTTCTCGGTAAATCTAGAGTCCTTGGCCCTTTTTTGACCTAAAGTCCTCAAGAGGGATTGCCAAGAAATAATGTTCTTATTCCAACGGTTAGAGTGGGAACTGGAGGGATACTGATTAAAGTTAATGTTACGAATGAGGTTGATGGCCATCAGGAGGTCTTCATCAAGAAGAAGGGTGGTATTCATAATGAATTTGGAATTGGGGGGTTTAATACGAGCAGAAAAACAATTGAGTTTAAAACAAATAGATATCAGATGGTGATAAGAGAGGGTGGTGGGGACAACCTGCATAGAGTTACCAAAGTTATTAGGTAAGACCGAAAAGCAATTTTTGTTCATATAGAAACGGTCAAGTCTCGAGTAGATTCTGGCAGTACCCTTTTGGTAGTTGCACCAAGTATGCCATAATCCAGAGTAGGAGGCCCTAGATCTAGACAGAGGGTCAAGAATAAGTTTATTGTTTTTAAAGATATCCCACTCGGATTTTTCAGAGTCTTTCCAGCTAAAAGGAAGACCACCAATCTTGTCTTCCTAGCTCTCAATCATGTTGAAGTCACCTCCAATGAACCAAGGTATGTTAGGAAGAGCATCAAGCCAAGTCCAGAGTTGAGCCCTCTCATTGTAGTCATTGGAGGCGTAAACTGAACATATGCCAAATTCAAAGTTAGTGAATTTAAAACTAATCCACATAGCATGATTACACAAGGAGATTCCATTGCAAGTGATAGCTCTTTCCCATTTAGGGTTCATAAGAATAGAAATGCCTCCCCTGCCCTTGGGGTGTTGGGTAACAAACTTAATAGCATCCTTCCATATAAAGTTAAGGTTGGTTTCGAGAGTGAAACCAGGAGCTTTAATTTCTTGGAGCATGAGAAAATCAGTGTAATTATTAGAGTCAAGGAACCATTTGACAATATGCTTCCTATCCGGGGATTCAATACCCATTATGTTCCAAGAGGTGTAGTTCATGAGAAAATCTTTGGGGGGCAGGAACCAGTAACATTCGAGGAGTCAACATTGGGCAAATTAGCCGCAACAAAATTCACCCCCAATTTTTTGATATGAGGTTGTTTATTTTTGGACCTTAATGGTCTTCCTCGCCGTTTCAAGGAAGATATATTATTCTTTATGTCCATCTCATCATTTGAGAGCATCTGCACATCATTGTGTAGATCCATAAATAGGTTAGGTGTACATAGCTGATTAAGCGTGTGATCACAAGTGACAACAACAATATTCTTAGAATTGGTAGGGAAAATACCAATAATGTGCTTTGAGTTAGTAGGAATAACTTCAACCAAAAAATAATCTGAGATTTCTTTGAATGGTTTTGGGGAGGGATCCAACCGACCATCATCAAAATGCTCAGGTTCCAAAACACTCGGTTCTGAGGTAGGCAAAGTCGAGCTGGAGGCGGGGATAATGGTGGTAGCAGGGGAAACAACAGAAGACACCTTCGAGATAGGGTGATCTAGTGGGAGGTTTGGCTTCTTGGATCTCTTCTTTCTCTTCTTAGTAATGGGAAAGAATCCATCATCCTGCTTGGGAGCCAAAGAGGTATTAGTCAATGGAATATGAGCAGAGGGTTGAGAGACAGGAGGAGTGGTTAAGCTGGTTGGTTCAAACAAAGGGACGACCGATAGGGGATTATTTCTAGTGGGTGGGACAACTTTGGGGTTCAAAATAGTGTCCGACACAAATTTATTGGAACCTTTGTTCATGGGAGGGTTTCTCTTGAGAATTGGGTAGTCTTTGCACAAATGACCCTCTTTTCTGCAAAGAAAACAAGCATTAAGACCTCCTAGAATTTCAATGGGACACGAACATACCTCTGAGTCAACATCAATCATAATGTCATTAGGAATTTCTCTACCTAGGTGAAGCAAAATTAGGACCCGAGCATCCATATGTGGGACCAATCTAACATTGTCGTCCATTCTTATATATTTCCCTATAGGCTCCAAAAGTTGGGGAAGGAAACACCATAAAAATGGTAGAATATTTTTAACCAAGATCCATCTAGGGGTAGAGAGGTCCAAGCTAGGGCACAAAATGAAGTATTTCCAACCGTCCAATATTGCCTCTTAAGAATAGCAGATTGAGATTCGTGGTTATTGAAGAAAATCACAAACAATATTTTCTAAATTTGACAACAAAAGGAGATATGGAAACCCAATTTGAGGTTCCAATAATTGTGGAACCAATCATCTAAAAACTTGTGGGGAGGGCATTTCTTAACCTCAACAGCCGCAAAAAAAATTGGAGAATTTTTTAGTCTATTCTTCTCATTTCTTATTTCCAGTAACATTTCTGAATTTGGAATAACAGAGAAAGAATTCAAGGTAGGCCCAGAACACTTCCCAGATTCCTCTGCCTCATTATTCAGAGCGATGTTAAACCTATCTATAGTAGGGATGGAAGTTTGAGCGATCACCTTAGAAAAGGATTTAGGTTTATCAACATGATCGCTAGTTTGGTTAATGACATCGGTCAGGTTAGGTTTTTAAAAGACCTTAAGGGTCTCTATTAATGACAATTTTAATGGAGGCTATACTGGAGTTGCCGAATGTCTAGAAGCAGAAAACAACTTGTTAAAAGAGTTAAGGGAAGGAGTACACCTGTTTAGCTTGGAGGAGTCGATGTAGGTCCCAACATTTCCAGTGATGCATCCATCGGGGAGAGGTGGCAGGATCTACAAAGAGAAGGTAAAGTCTAGTGGTTTCTCTGACATAGCAGTGTCCGGTGGCATATGCAAAAGGAAGGAGCAGTCGTCGAAATCCGGCATATGAAAAAAAAAAAACGCAGAGCAAAAGTCTTTTTTCGAGATCTTTTTCATCATTATTTACAATTTTGATTTAAATAGACATTTTTAATCAAGAAAAACATTTTACAATATGTTATTAAAAAATATATTATAAATATTTATATTAAACTATCAATATATATATATTAAAACTCTATATAAATTAAAACACCACAAAGTCTATTTAATAAAGATTTAAAATAATACTTAAAGATAAAAATGTATATGTAAAAAATGCAAACATTAAATATTAAATTAGAAAATAAAAAATTGAACCAATATATAATTTTAATAAAAGATAGACTAGATAAACAAAATCAAAGGTAAAGAAAAATTAGGTTAGGGAAAATGAGTTGTTTTATTTATTTATTATTATTAATATGTAATGACTATTTAAATGTTAGATATACATATAAACATCAAGGTATGGGTATGTGCAGGATCATGATATGCCAGAAACTGGCAATGTAAAAAAATGAGCTTTTCACCCATCCAAAAGTGCACCCAAAAGTTTGTTGACTTTTTCGTAGGCATGGGTGTTGGTACACCTAGCCAAGACAAAAGTCAAAACATCCGATGCTATCAGATATTCGATATTCATCAGTGACAATATATTGTTGCCCACGGCTGCGTTCAACATTTTCATTGTTACAGATCATATATTTGATTTGCTACAGTATTTAGGTAAGTTAAATTTCTAAGTTTCATTGCTATTTTTAGTTTTTGAATTGAAATTCGTAGTTTTAAAAAAAAACTAGGGTTGAAATAATATTGTTTATTGTTTTTTTTTTTAAATTGATTATAAACTAGGGTTGAAATGATAAAAACTAGGGTTGAAATTGATGTTCTTTATTGTTTTTGAATCATACATGGATTCAAACAATTCAGAAAACCCTCCCAATGAGTCTGCGAACAATCCAGAACCATCTCAAAATAATCCCCGGCCTTCAGAAGACCAACCAGTCTCAAACCCTCGACCATTACATGATCTCATAGGATAAAATCTAAATTAGCTTAGAGGATATCAGACCAAATATGTGAATATCTCCATATTGCACCCCATGTTTTCCACATTGAACTCCATTATTGAAATCATAGAGAAACTCATAGAGTAACACAATGTTGTACTTCTTTGGCGCGAATCCATGCATGCCTAGTTTGACGATGAGCTTGACTATGATCAAGTTATGGATCTAAATATAACAAAACATGACACATGTAACATTTTTGTTGATCCAAAAACCTATTTAAAAGTGAACCCTAAAAAACCAAGTTGTCAATTAAATGGTGCACAAATGATGCAATACGTGAATACTTTTGGGATCGTTGGTGGATGGTTTTTGATAGACCACCCCACAACAATTTGGATGTCCCATTCTATTTCATAAGAAAATTGTATGCTCAATTTTTGCTTGGTTACAAGGTAAATTATTGGAGCATGAGACAAAACCAGGACGTAGGCTGAGGTGCTCCTCAAGACAGGCCAGGGGCACAACGGGTGAAATCCCGCACATATGTCCCCCCTCCCAATATTTCACCACCTCCTATAGTGATCTAGCATTCACACCTTGAGTGATCTAGCATTCGTTAGGCAGAGTGCAGCATTGTTGCCTCCTCGTGCTTATGCTTCTGACCCTTCCATATCCTCCATGAGCTCACATGTTTGTGTGCCCCATACTTGCATTACATCCAAGAAGATGTGCTTGGGTCCCCTGAATATTAGTGATGCATATAACTATGTCTTCGAGGTGGACATTACTACACAACATTCTACAGGCACTGAAGCACCCCATCGAGATGTGCATCAGGGGCATACAAAGCCATGGACTCCTGTTACGGTAAGAGTAAAATGTTAACTTGTTACATTGTATTTAATTTTAAAAGTTCATATTTTTAATAGAATTTTCTTATAATGATTTCCCACTTATGTTTTTTATGTATTTCATTTATGTCCAGTTGGTGACAGAGGAGGAGATGGCACAGGTGGAGGGGTCCATGCTTTCGGCCATTTCATTTGGCCTTGACACTTCCACTATACATATGTTTTAATGTACTCATTTGTTTCCTTTTATTATAATAGTATATACATGTGTTTTCTAAGTTTTATGATCATCTTATTCATACTGATGCAGGCTTCACCTGTTGCCACTAGGGGCAATGTGAGGGGGTTCAGGTGTTTGGTGTTGACAAGGGCAAGGTAATTAAGTATTTTAGATTATTTATGCATACATGTATACTTGTCACTTGTGCCTGCTCATTTTTAATTACATGTTTTATTTGATAGAGGGTGGTGTCTAATAATGTTGTGAGACCGGTTCACCATGATAGAGTCACATGCATCTCAACTCGCAGTGATAGCCCCACAATACATATATTTCTAAATTTATTTGTGTGTTATTTTACTATCAAGTATATATTTAATATGATCAAGTCATGATTGTATGAAGTATCAGTTTGACTTTTGTAGGTCACCCCTAGTTTGAGGGAGGTACTATGCCAAGAGTTTGTATCGTTGATGACCCAATTGACATTTCCTGAAGAAAGTTCAACACAGGTAAGTTTTAATTTTAATTTGGGTATTTTATAAACATCTATTTGCTACCAAGGATTTAACATTAAATAGTATAATTCATAGATCAATCCCCTATTCGTAAACATATGTACAGGTTAGAGTCGACATTGGTGTCATTTTCCCTTCACTACCAAGGGCATATTAGGTCTCTTGATTGCATGAGGATACAGAAAGGCGAGGTACATGAGTGTTCAATTTTTTTGAAAAAAATATTTATTATTGTTGACTATGAGTTTAAATTTATTATTTATTATTTTTAGAATCCATATAAATTAAGTAATCTAACATGGGGTTTCACTTTTGTGTTTGAATGCAGATCCATCAAAGCCAAAGAGTAGTTCGAAGATACTTCACTTTGATCATCCACTAGTAGAATAGGATGTCCTAGAAACATTTTTAGTTGAACTTCTTATTTTGAGATTCCATATGGCACATTTTGAGATGGCGTATGGCATATTGTATCTAGATATTTTAATTTTGTAAATTTTTTGAGATGGCATGTGCCACATTTTGTGCAAAACTCTTTCATATATACATATCTACATGTTCATTTATGATTATTTTATCTTTATCATGTGTTCTATGTATGTATCATTTCCATATTTTATCTTTATCATGTGTTGTATGTATATATTATTTTCATACTATGTCTTTGTCATTCATTGTATTTATGTATGTATGTTCATTTTCATATTATATCTTTTCAATGAGTTGTATGTATGTATTATTTTCATACTACATCTTCATTCTCCATTAGCCATCTGGTGCACTATATTTTGAGAGCACCAAAATGTTGATTGCAAGATTCATGGTAGGTGTGTGCTATAATTGTGTCACACTTCTATGAATCCTTACATTCAAGAACACTCAAGAATGAGGTCTCAAAAATCGATCCATAGCTCCCTAGGCATGGAGTGCAAGGGTTTTTAGAATGCTCTC
>MU228387.1:285137-330856 GCA_018584345.1 Thuja plicata | reverse complement strand
GAAAATGAAGGAGAGAGCTCTCCTTTTATAAGAAATGAGATGAAATGGACCATTGAGATTAAGAGGCAAAAGTCTTAATCAAGGGTGGAGAAAAATGGAAGCTTGATCCTTGTGCACAAATATCCTCGAATAGGAAAACAGGAGTTTACTTTTGTGTCCCACATAAGACAAAAGTGCTTTTTCCTTTTTTATAAAATAAGAATAATGCTTTATTTGTGCAACATAGGATAAGAAGAAAAGTGGAGATTTTTTATTTAAATAAAAGAGGAGGAAATTCATTTTAATTAAATAAAGGCTTAGGATAAAGTGATTTTATTATTTAATTAAAAGAGATTTTTAATTAATTAAAAGAGAGCATGTTCTCTTAATTAAATAATATTTTTATTTTTATTTTTTCTCTTTTAAATTAAATAAGGCTCAAACCTTAGGAAATATTGAATGGATAATGATTTGATCAAGGAAATTGATATAATTGATATTGTTGATATTTGAAAATATTGATTCAGGGATTTGATAAATTGAGAAATGGGGCCCAAAGTCTAGGCGACCATTTTAGGGTGCATACAATAGGTAGGAATGCAATTGATTAATGTTTTTTCAAATGCATTATGTTATTTAACATTTATTTTACATGTGTTTATTTGAAAGATTCCATTGTTGTGATGTTGGAATAACTAAACCTCTGATTTGGTTTTCAATTTCCTTCATTCATACATGTGGCATTCCCACTGAGACAACCTTTGATCCTTTATAGATTTGGTTGTCATTTTATTAATGTTATTATTTTGGTGTTACACCATGTTTGAATAGATCTAAAAGAAATTTTCATGATTTGTTTATAATCCTTGTTGTCAATGTAATGAAATCTCTTTAGATCATTCTATTAAATAATTATCGTGCCTTGTACTTCTATTAAAAGAAGTTCAACATTTTTTCTTTACATTGTTCAAAAAGTTCAACATATCTTATTTACATTGTAGTTCAACGTACTTGGTTTACATTGTTCAAATAGTTCGACATGCTTTGTTTATGCTTGTATATTCCTTTGATGCTTTTTATCAAACATTTTAATGTTCTTTAGTTTATGCTTTGGTATTTTCTTGAGACATTAAGTCAAATAGCTTGTGTACATCCTCTATTTCTACACTTCACGTTGGAATTTTGGAAAACAACTAACATGCTTCACACACATTCTTTAATCAAATTGTCTCATTGATAACACACAACTAACATGCTTCACACACATTATTTAATCAAATTGTCTCATTGCTAACACACAACTAACATGGTTCACACACATTCTGTAATCAAATTGTAACATCCCAGAGGGACTGTTTGAAATATAAATCTTTCTCAATACATCCAATCTATGCATATCCTACAAATATCCTTAAAATATTCATATGTATTTTATTCTTTGTGCTTCCATGATAAAATCTCCCTACTTGGCTCGAGCATAAAGAACATTGAAATCATTACATTATATGAGAGAAAATCTCTTTGAGGCTCTCTGCCAAATCTAAATAATCTGAGTGGAATCTCCCAAAACTAAGCTACATTCTTGTAGGCCTTTCCAAGATGGTCCTTGTGCACTTCATGGATCTCTAATATCTCTCACAAGGTCTAAGATATAGATGTCCAAAAATTGCTGCCCAATTTGGCTTAGTGCACCTTGTGAACACTTTGATCTGACATGTGTCGTAACATTTTTGATGCTACACAAACAAAGAAAGGTCCCCCCCAAGAATTTAACCAGAAAACTAGAGCTAATGGAGCTAAAAATTTGGTCCTATAATGAATGGTTTGAAAGATGCACCATTGGGCAACTTTCAACTGAGGAACAATGCAACTTTTTGCACCAACCGAAATCAGGTCACCAAATGGAATTTGATTGGAATCTCCCTGAACCAAGATATATGCTTGTAGGCCTTCCCAAGATGGTCCTTGTGTACTTCATAGATATTTGATATCTCTCACGAGGTCCGATATATGGATGTCCAAAAATCACTGCCCAATTTGGCTTAGTGCACCTTGGTAACACTTCAATTTGACATGCACCAGAATGTTTTTGACACTACAAAAGTAAAGAAAGGTCTCTCCTAGCATTTACTCTACCAACTAGAGCCGATGGAGCTCATGGTTTGGTCACACATAGAACGGTTTGAAAGATGCACCATTGAGCAACTTTCAATTGAGTAACAATGCAACTTTTTGCACCAACCGAGATTGGGTTTCCAAATGAAATCCAAGTGGAATCTCCCAGAATTGAGATACACTCTTGTATACCTTCCCAATATTATCCTTGTGAATTTCACAAATCTTTGATATCTCTCATGAGGTCTAAAATATGGATGTCCAGAAATCACTGCCAAATTTGGCTTAGTGCACCTTGGGAACACTTTGATATGACATGCGCTGGAACATTTTTATGCTATGTGAGAGAAGAAAGGTCTCCACTAGAGTTTACCCTGCCAAATAGAGTTGTTGGACCTGACAGTTTGGTCCCACGATGAGCGGTTTGCAAGATGAACCATTGAGCAACTTTCAACAGAGCAACAATGTAACTTTTTGCACCAACCAAGATAGGGTCGCCAAATGGAATCCAAGTTGAATCTCCCAAAACTGAGGTACATGATTATAGGGATTCCCAAGATGCTCCTTGTTCACTTCACGGATCTTTGATATCTCTCACAAGGTATGAGATATAGATCTCCAAAAATCATTGCCAAATTTGGCTCAGTGCACCTTGGGAACACTTCGGTCTGACATGCGCTGAAATATTTTTGATGCTACACAAGAAAAGAAAGGTCTCCCCTAGTGTTTACTCGGCCAACTGGAGCTGATGGAGCTGATAGTTTGGTCCCACGATGAACGGTTTGAAAGATGCACCATTGAGCAACTTTCAACTGAGCAACAATGCAACTTTTTGCACCAACCAAGATCGGGTCGCCAAATAGAATCTGATTTGAATACCCCAGAACCAAGCTACATAGTTTTAGGAATTCCCATGAAGGTCCTTGTGCACTTCACTAATCTTTGATATCTATCACGAGGTCCGAGATATGGATCTCCAAAAATTGCTGCCCAATTTGGCTTAGTGCACCGTGGGAACACTTCGGTTGGACATGTCCTAAATCATTTTTGATGCTAAAAAATTGAAGAAAGGCCTCCCCTAGTATTTACCCGGCCAACTAGAGCCAATGGAGCTAATGGTTTAGTCCCATGATGAACGGTTTGAAAGATGCACCTTTGAGCAACTTTCAACTGAGCAACAATGCGACTTTTTGCACCAACCGATTTTGGGTCGCCAAATAGAATCCAAGTGGAATATCCCAGAACTAAGATACATGCTTGTATTCCTTTCTAAGAGGGTCCTTTTGCACTTCACAAATATTTGATATCTCTTACGAGTTCTGAGATATGGATCTCTAAAAATTGCTGCCCAATTTGGCTTAGTGCACCTTGGGAACACTTCGGTCTGACATGTGCCAGAATGTTTTTGATGTTGTGCGAGCGAAGAGAGGTCTCCCCTAGTGTTTACCTGACAAAATGGAGCCAATGGAACTGACATTTTTGTCCCACGATGAATGGTTTGAAAGATGCACCATTGAGCAACTTTCAACTAAGCAACAATGCAACTATTTGTGCCAACTGACATCGGGTTGCCAAATGGAATCTGAGTGGAATATCTGAGAACTAAGCTATGTGCTTATAGGCCTTCTAAAGATGGTCCTTTTTCACTTCACAGATCTTTGATATCTCTTATGAGGTCTGAGATATGGATCTCCAAATTTTTTTGTCCAATTTGGCTTAGTGCACCTTGGGAACACTTCGGTACAACATGCATCAGAACATTCTTAGTGCTACGTGAGAAAAAAAGGTCTTGCCTAGTATTTACCCAACCAAATGGAGTTGATGGAGCTGACTATTTGGTGCCATGATGAATAGTTTTGTATTCTCTCGAATTGTTAGTGGTATGTGACAGGTAGAGAAGCATAAACTAGATGCTCAATTCTCCATAACTTTTTATGGGTATTGTTTCAAGATCCAAAAATGGAGAAATGATGTTCTCTCATGTGCCCCAAGGTATCCCAAGTTTTATATTGGTGGATTTCAATGTTTGAAGGTTACTTCATTCAATAAGTGCCCCAATTACCCTTTCGAAGCCAAAGTGAGGGTTCCTAAGTTAGAGGAGTTGTCCAATGTTTCAAGACTTGTCCTTTTGGGAAAAGTGCTGCCCCAACTAGTACTCTTCGATCATAAAATTAATTTCCAAGGACCTTTGGGATATTTGTGAATAAAACTATAAAAGGTGTTCTATACAGATGAATTTTTAATGTAATTCTGTGACTTTTTGCAATTGTATGGATCTATACTAATGAATGAGAGCTTGAGACCAATTGGAGAAGTTGAGGATTGGAAATAAATTTCATTTGAAACTAGTTTGGGCTCCTAAAGAATTAAGGCTACACCAATGGAGATGACATTGATATCTTCACAATGCAAAAGATTTAAGGCTATAGGTTTTACATTGGAAATTAGTCTTAAATGCATTTGGAAGGACTCCAAATGCTTCATTACTTATCATAAAAAGGGAAAAGTGGGTACTGAAATCCTTGTTTACTCCAAAGAGTGGTTTGGATTATCTTTAGTGTTAAGGGTAAGGCAGTTGGTATATGTAATGTCTATGTTACAAATGACCACCATGATAGAACTACAAATGACCACCAACTTAGTACTACATTGTTTTGATACTATGTGGGATTCATAGGTGAATGATTGAACACACATTTGCACAAACAAACCACAATTTATTTATATCAAATACTTTACTGCTTTAAACACATTCAACAAAGCCTTATATTTTATTGTACAAAAATTTATAAGACATCTTATCTAACACATTTGAAATAAAGCCTTAAGAATTTTTTGTCAAATATTTGCATTCTTGCATGTATTTCATCATTATACAAGTTTGATTGTACACACGACCTTTCATACAAAATCATTGTATGTCCCTGATACAACATATTATGAATAAATATATCAATGTTATCAAAAGTCTGAGATATAGAATTTCTCAAAATCTTAGATGCACAACTATATATCAATATTTTAAGTGTCATCTCCACTCCTAAAGTGTATAATTTTAACACATGGTACTCGATGACATCTACATTCCAATCCCTGCATTCGAAAGGCACATGAAAAAAATAATTTTATAGGTTGACAAATAGATTATGAATGTATAAGTAACTAAATCAACCAAAGAACATGACTAGCCAATGCATAGTGAAGTTTACCATTGTAAAAGATCTAGGCTAATCAAATGCACACCTTAATATCCTATATCTATAATATATGTATCCAACTACACTTACAATCCACATACAAAACCAAGTTTATTAGCTCAAAAAAATAAGGCAGAAAACTATAATGAATGTATTGAACGTAACCGTAATGAACATGGAAAACCTTGCAGTGAGTTGTGTTAGGAATAGTCCCAAGAGACAACTGAGAGGGGGGTGAATCAATTATCTACAAGATTCAATTCTTTTACAATTAAGTATAGAATAACTTAAAAATAAACACCACAAGATAACATAGAATAGAACAACACAATTTTGGTAATGGGGAAAAATAAAATAGCTAAAAACCCTAGTGGGAATTATCACCCACAAAGAACTACACTAGTTTATAATGATCCCTTTTAGAAGATCTTACAACCCTGTTAGGAGTTGATCTTTACAATGCAGTAAGTACAGTGACCTGGTCAAAGGTCGGACCCTGTTAGGAGTCTTTTAAAAATAACCCTGTTAGGGGTGATGACACACTGTCCAAGAGCTCACTACTCAAAAGATGAAGGCTACAACCTTCTGCACAACAGATATATACTATATCTAATATTGGACTATTTGATTAGACCTTCTGTCTTGATCAGTCCCAGTGAATTGTAATCTTCTTTTGCTTCTTCACATAGATCTTCAACTGATAAATGATGTCTCTTTACTGTCTTAATTTTGTTCTACTCTTTTCTGTCTCTTTTATTCTCATTCACACCTAGCGATCACAAATGAACTACTATATGTATCTTTTTCAAAAGATAAGATCATGTCGGCTATAGGAAACTCTTCAATGACCTCCTTGTTAGCTATACTAAGCATGCAATCATAATTAGGACCGCTCAACTCAAGATGAGTAGACGCGTTGCTTCACATATCCGGCTTCACCAAATTAACTCAAACATCAAGTTTCAGATGAAACACGTTAAGCACTCTTAACCAAACATGATTAATGCATAACTAAACATGAATAAAAACATGCATGTCCTGAAGATAGGCACAACTAAAGAAACAATGTAAATACGTTGGCTCTTAACAAACAATCTCTAGAAATTATAAATGCTAAACAGATCAACATAACTCAACTGAAACTGTATATCTGAATCTCTGTGTATGAACATAGCATCTAGAACATGTCTACAACATAGATGTAAATGCACAAGGCTCCAACATATCCTTAGTGATAATTGCTTACAGGACAATGCTATATATTATATGTTGTCATCAATGACAAACATACAATCAACAATTTGCACAGAAGCAAATCTCCAACAATCTCCCGCTTTTACATTGATGGCAAAATATGATATGAAAAACACCATCAAATCAAATTATCCTCCTTCTTTTTACAATCTTCTCAATATCCTCATCAAAAGATCCTTTAAACTGCTGCATCTTCTTTTATACAACATTATTGAATAATGTATACTCCCCCATAGTATATACCCCCCCTTAGTATATACACCCCTTTGACATGAATGGAAAAGGGTGCCAAATACAATTAAGCACATGTACTACTCTAGAAGTAGCGTAGTCAATCATTTATCAGTCACCAAGGACTGATGCTCTTGCTGCAAATTCTAATCAGACTCAGGAAAGGGAATTACTCCCAGCTTCTCCCTGAGATACTCATAAGTATATTTTGATAAAGGCTTTGTAAAAATATATTCTAATTGTTCTTTAGTGCTCACATAATCTAACTTTACTTCTTTGTCACAAATTTTTCTCTTAGAAAATGATATTTTATCTCTATGTGTTTTTTTTTTTGCATGCATCACAGGGTTCTTTGACATAGTGATAGTGCTAGTGTTATCACAGTGAATAATAATAGGATAATCAATCTGAATTCTAAAATCTTTTATCATCTGTTTGATCCAAACAATTGTAGAACAATTCAATGTTGCTGCTACATATTTTGTCTTAGCTGTTGATTGAGAAATACAATTCTACTTCTTTCTTTTACAAGTGACCAATCTGTCTCCAAGGAATACTGCTCCTCCTGAGGTACTCTTTCTATCATCAACACAACCTGCCCAATCAACATCAGTATACACATGAAGTTGTACATTCTCTGAGTTAGGATACCATAAACCATAGTCTATAGTCCCCTTTAAGTATTTGAATATTCTTTTTATTTCCATTAAGTGATTTTGTTTAGTTTCAACTACAAATCTTCCAACAATGCCAACTGCAATAGAAATATCAGGTCTAGATTGAGTAAGATATATGAGTTTTCCAATCATAGACTTGTATAGTTTCTTTTCAACTATTTTGGAATCATCATCTTTAGAAAGATTTCTTCCTATTATCATGGGGGTGCTTACTGGATTACAATCTTCCATCTTGAAAGTCTTTAATATCTCCTTAACATATTTAGACTGATTTATGAATAATCCTTTGTCTGTTTGCATTTAATCCCAAAAAATATTTGATAGGTTCAATCATGCTCATTTCAAACTCGCTCTACATTTCTTTAGCAAAATCTACACTAAGCTTGTCATTACCTCCAAAAATAATGTCATCAATGAAGATAGCAACAAGTAGTAGTCCATCAAGTGTCTCTCTTACGAATAAGTTGCAATCTACTGCTCCCTTTTTGAATCCAATACTTGTCAATTAACCATCAAGTCTCTCATACCATGCTCTTGGGGCCTGTTTAAGTCCATAGAGGGCTTTCTTTAGTTTTCATACCATGTATAGTTTTTCTGAAAGTTTGAATCCTTCAGGCTGCTCTATGTACACTTCTTCCTTCAAGTCACCATTTAGGAAAGCTAACTTGACATCCATCTGATATAATTTGAAGTTCTTGAATGTTGCATAGGTTAAAAATAACTTTATAGCTTCCAGTCTCCTCATAGGGGCAAATGTATCAGAATAGTCAATTCCTTCTCTTTGCGCATATCCTTTACATATCGATCCTGCTTTATTTCTTATCACCATCCCATCTTCATTTATTTTGTTTCTGAATATCCACTTCGTTCCAATCACACTCTTGTCACAAGGTCTAAGGACCAATTCCCATGTGTCAATCTTCATTATTTGATCTAATTCTTCTTGCATTGCACTTTTCCAATCTGAATCATTACACGCATCTTCAACACTTAAGGGTTTAATCTGTGAAAGTAAGCATACCTCTTCATCAACGGTTGAACCTTTTGATCTAGATCTTGTCAAAACCTTACTGCTCTGATCTCCAATGATATCTTCTTTAGAGTGGTATTTAGATGTGTATTTTGAGATTTTAGGTGTGACACTCTCATCTATAATTTGTGATTCTTCTTTACTTGGTTTAGGGTTATTTCATGATACATCAATACAGTCAAACATTTCTTCAATAACTGTATCTTTATTGATAGGTCTAGGTTCATCTTCAATCATAGGTGCATATTCATAATATCTCTCTTGAATCATGAACTTCTCATCAATCTTCACATGTGCACCCTCAATGATTTTCTTCAACCTTAAATTGAAAGATCTGTAAGATTTTCTCTTAGTAGAGTGACCAAGAAAAATACCTTCATCGCTTCTAGCATCAAATTTACCAACACTGTCATCTCTCTTGATGTAGCACTTGCCTCCAAAGATTCTAAAGTATTTTATTGTAGGTACATTACCAAACCAAAGTTCATAAGGTGTTTTGTCTGTGCCTGGTCTTAGTTGAATTCTATTGATGGTATAAATAGTTGTATTGACTGCATCTCTCCAATAGGTGTCCACAACTTTCCCTTCAATCATGATAGTGTGCGCTATGTCAAGTATTATCGTGTTTCTCCTTTCTACAAATCCATTTTGTTGAGGGGTTCTAGGTACACTTAGTTGTCTTTTGATCCCATGTTCTTCGTAGTACTCAAGAAACTTGTCAGAGGTGAATTCTCCTCCTTTATCAGATATCAGACATTTTATCTTTTATCCAGATTCATTTTCAACTTTAGCTTTGAATATTTTGAACTTCTCAAAAGCTTCAGATTTGTCTTTTAAGAACACAACCCACATCATCCTAGAAATCATGAACAAAAAAAATGAAATACCTTTCACCATAGTATGATCTTGTTTGAGTAGGTCCACATAATTATGTATGTATTAGATCTAGTTTGTTCTCTACAGAGTTCTCTTTTCTTCTGAATAAGGTCCTCACATGCTTTCACATCACACATTCCCAGCACATAGTCTCAATTGGTCTTGCAATACTAGGAAGGTCTCTTACTGCCTTTACATTACTTATCTTCACTATGTTGTCAAAATTGATATGACAAAGTCTTTTGTGCCAAAGCCAACTGTCATCCACTTTTGCAACAAAACAAATTACTTCGGAGTTAAGTTGAAAATCATTACCTTTGGTTTTTTAACCTGATGCAATATTGTCTCCTTCTTTGTTGTTAATAATGCATCTGTTATTTTTGAATTCCAATTAATATCCTTTATCTAGCAATTGTCCAACACTTATTAAGTTATGATGCAAAACATCATCTTTCTTGTTCTTTCCATCTAAGGTGATAAATCCTCTGCCTATGATAGGTTTGGGATTGTTATCTCCAAATCTGACCATGCCACCTTTGTACTTGCCTAGATGTACAAATTTTTCTTTTTCACCTATCATGTGATGTGAAAATCCATTGTCTATGATCCAGTGTATTCTGATGTCTTCTTGTGAAACTAAGGCCAATTGTTGTGCTTTCTTTTCATCTTAAATTTCTATTGTTTCAATCATTTTTTCATTATCTTTAATTGCAACGAATCCAATTTCATCTTCTCCTGAATCATCATCAATTACACCATCTTCAGCATGATAGCATTCCTTAGTATATTTGGGTTTGTAATCTGACATATACTTCTTGACTCTTGTAGGACACTTAGATGCAAAGTGGCCAACTTTGTTGCATGAGAAACATTTGAATGGTATTTTTCCTTCATATTTTCCTTTACCTTTCCTTTCCTTCTTAGAAATCATAGCAATGATTTATTTTAGTTCTGTATCAACTTCTTCTTTCTCATTATTACTAGAGATTCTCAAGGATTTCTTGCCATGGACTGAGGCTTTGAAAGTTGTTTCCATTTTGGGTTCTATCTTCAATCTTGATATCTCAAATGCTAATATTTTTCTAATCAAGGTTTATCTTTTGAAGTCCTTTGAGAATTGCATGGTTTCATCCAAGATGTTTATCTTGCTTTCATAATTTGCTGTCAATGTGGTCATTAATTTTTCCATTATATCATCCTCTAAAATTTCTCCACCATTGTTCATGATTCTTGAGACTGCTTCATTAATCCTCTGATTGTAAGCTCCGATGTTTTCTTCAGGTAGCATCTCTAAATTGTTGAATCTTTTCTTCCATGTCTTTCCATGCATATTCTTGGCTTGGATGTGTCCTTAAAACATGTCTTCTAGGTATTTCCAAATTGAATATGCTTTGTTTGCCTTCTTGATCTCAAAAAATTCAGTGTCAGATAAGGCACTGATTAGGGCTTCTTTGGAAATTGCATTTTGGGTGAATACTTCCTTTTTTTTATTACTAGAGTCTTCTTCTGCAAGGTCTTTCAAGGTGGGAACATCAATTTCATGAGTAGAAATCTCATAGATCTCAAAACCAATGCATTGAAGATGTGTTATCATTTTGTTCTTCCAGTCAAGATAGTTCTCTCCATCAAACTTAGGACCCTCTTTCCTGAAGTACACCATTTAATCTACCTTAAGCTATTAGGCTTTCTCTCCAAGGCACATGGCTCTAATACCAATTGTTAGGAATAGTCCCAAGAGATAACTGAGAGGGGGGGGTGAATCAGTTATCTACAAGATTCAATTCTTTTATAATTAAGTACATAATAACTTAAACATAATAATCACAAGATAACAAAGAATAGAACAACACAATTTTGGTAACGGGGAAAACCAAAATAGGTAAAAACCCCGGTGGGAATTAGCACCCACAAAGAACTGCACTAGTTTATAATGATCCCTATTAGAAGATATTGCAACCCTGTTAGGAGTTGATATTTACAATGCAATAAGTAGAGTGACCTGGTCAAAGGTCGGACCCTGTTAGGAGCCTTTTACAAATAATCCTATTAGGGGTGAGGAGACACTGTCCAAGAGCTCACTACTCAAAAGATGAAGGCTGCAACCTTCTACACAACAGATATATAATATATCTGATATTGAACTTTTTGAGTAGACCTGATGTCTTGATCAGTCCTAGTGAATTGTAATCTTCTTCTTCTTCTTCACATAGATCTTTAACTGATGAATGATGTCTCTTTAGTATCTTAATTTTGTTCTTCTCTTTTCCATCTCTTTTATTCTCATTCACACTTAGCGATCACAAATGAACTGCTATATGTATCTTTTTCAAAAGATAAGAGCATGTCAGTTGTAGGAAACTATTCAATGACCTCCTTGTCAGCTATACTAATCAGGCAATCATAATTAGGACCGATCAACTCAAGATGAGTAGACGCATTGCTTCACATAGCCGACTCTACCAAATTAAATCAAACATCACGTTTCAAATGAAACACGTTAAGCGCTCTTAACCAAACATGACTAACTCATAACTAAACATGAATACAAACACACATATCCCTAAGATAGGTGAAACTAAATAAAAAATGTAAATACGTTAGCTCTTAACAGACAATCTCCATAAACTATAACTGCCAAACAGATCAACATAATTCAACTGAAACTATATATCTAAATCTGCGTGTATGAACATAGCATCCAGAACATGTCTACAACATAGATTTAAATATGCAAGGATCCAACATATCCTTACTGATAATTTCTTATAGGACACTATTTTATATTATATGTTGTCATCAATGACAACCATGTAATCAACTATTTGCACAGAAGCAAATCTCCAACAAGTTGCACTTACCTTCTGAAGTGTGCCTGAAGGGTCATCTCTCTACTTGAGGGTATTCAATATTGCTTCATTTTCAATAGTACTAATAGTCCAAAGTTCCTTTGTCTTTGGTTTTCCTTGATGTTTCAACAACTTAACATTTGCTGCTATATCAAGGTGTGGATACATGAGAATGGTTTTGTGCTTCTCATAGTCTTCAAATGCAGGAACACTATTATTTATAAGATCATGTATGTGCACAACCATGTTCCTGCAATAACATGTGATCCTACAGGGTATGTGACCAATCATCATCTATTGTTGGTTGTGCAAGTTTTTTCTTTCCTCGTACACAACATGCTAACTAGTAATCTGATCTCTTATCATTCCCATGTGGTGCAACCAATGCAAAAAATGTCCTGGCTATAGAAGATTTGAAATATGGTTGTAGTCAAGTGAACAATCAATGTAATCATTTATTACAGAGAGTGTGACAGATAAAGGAGTTAGATAATGTGGAACCAAAGTTTTGACCCACTAACTTGACTCACACTGATCCCAATCATAGTGAAGACACCTTCGAAAAAAACAAGCCAACTCTCATGTCCAAATGATCCATGTACTAGCATCTGAGCTTTGAAATGAATGCATTTTTGAAGAATCTTTCCAAGTTTGACAATCCAACCTATCTCCGATTGTTCCCAACTCAACCAACCAAAAGAATCTATGTACCACTGAATCAAGAGTCCCCCTTGTGATAATACTAAAGTACACCAATCAATAATAGAACGAGCATGAAGGAGTTCTGTAGCTGAAATCCTCAATTGCTCCTTAACTAGAGATCTCTTTACATATGCACCTACTCCATCATGCTCCCCTTTTCCATGATTAGCCCTAAAAAAGTCCAAATATGAGGTACACCTCTCTCTACATTCATTCTACATAACCAATAAAACATATGAGTATTTTTGAATTGACTTGTGCAACTATTTGACCAAATGTGATGTCTATCCATAGAAATATCATTTTCCCGCACCCACTCAAAATAATTCTCAAAGAAATGTTGGACATAATCATGAGAGTGATATCTATCATTGCTCATATAAAAATGGTATTCTCTGATTATCTTCCAATCATCTTCTGTACTATCAGGGGAATGTTTGTATATTATGTGCACAAAAATAGAAACCTGAATAGAATTGTAATATTGAGCTTGCAACTCATTTTGGGGCTGAAATGTATAGTTATCTTCAAAGTCAATGAATGATATAATAGTGCCAATCAGGAAAGTGTCCTTACAAATCTTGAATTGTCGATCCAACCACTGAGACCTGTGACTATGCCTTGCGTACTTATAAAAAAGATTCTTCCTGAAATCTAAAATAAAATCAGCTACATTGTATTCTTTTGTAACCAAATCACATCTAGAGCCTTCACCTCCACTTTTCAAAGTATAGTTAATGGTTTCATATACCTTTTTTGGAAAATTCTCTTTCCAAAATCATGTTCGCGAACCTCATGAAAATATGAAACAAACTTCACTAGACCACCACACTCTGAGCACTTGTTATTTAAGAAATCTTATTTACATCTATCATCTCTAGGACATTAACAATGATCTAGCAAGTCTCTTGATGATTTTGGAAGAGAACTTGCACCACACTCCTCCAACATTTCACTAGTATGCAAAGTAAAATGAATGGATCATAAAATTTCATGATACATTGAAAACTCTACATGATACTTGCAACAACAAGTATTTTGAATCTTAAGAGGCACACACAAAAAAGGCTTGAATGCTTCAAAATATCTTTATGATATTTTCAATGTTGGATACATGTCTCACAAATTTTTTTGAACAACATTGTTTGAATCACCTCCAAACAATGTTTTGGATGAGGGGTGCTGTCTCGAATGCCAATTCTCAACTTCA
Source organism: Thuja plicata (assembly GCA_018584345.1). Classification (NCBI taxonomy): domain Eukaryota; kingdom Viridiplantae; phylum Streptophyta; class Pinopsida; order Cupressales; family Cupressaceae; genus Thuja; species Thuja plicata. The sequence goes on along the minus strand of MU228387.1, from coordinate 316,739 downwards.
AGACATCCTTCACATTTGGTGACACTCTTGAGTTAGATTGCCAAAATAGTTGAATTTGATCCTTCACACCATATGTAAGATTCTTATCACAACGTGGAAGTCTCCCACAATAAACCCATGTATCATTTTGAAGAGGACCATCAAGTCTTTCTCTTCTTGCAAGTGCTCTATCCAAACTTTTACGATTTAGTTTCAAGTCAACACAATTTTGTCTCATCAAACAAGCCTTTCTCAAATGATGACTTACTAAGGAGGTTGTAATAACCCTCCTAGTGGCTCTCTTGTCTTTTTCCTTGGTAGTCTTCCTAATGGAATTGAGAGCACTAAAAAGGTTTCTCACAATAATAGCATTCCTCTCCTTTTTCTTGTTCACACTAATCTTCAATTTGACTAGAATATCTCTCATATTCTACATCTTTAACAACTACACAAACAATTGACACTACTCAACCAATGTCTTGTGGCTAAAAAACTGATCAAAATTTTTTGAAACCAACAACCAAACAGTTCTTTTTTATCGCTTTCCATCAATTTTTCTCGTTATGTTCTCCTCAATTTCAAGTAACCCTTTTGTTTTTCTTGAAGGTCTCAAATTTGAAGTTTCTCTTTCTTCCTCACAAGGGACTTCATTTCTCATATACTTTAGAGATGTGTAACACTAATTTGGTTCTTGTGCACCATTATCATTGTCAATTCCTTCATATTAGATCAGTGGATTGTCATTGTCAATGTCCACACTTACATTGTCCACATCTACACATTCACTTTCAAAACCTATATTTTCATCTTCAATCCCTACATTCTCCTTTTCAATATTGTTGTCATAAATTATTTCAAATTTATGTTATTCTTCACTTGAAACCACATTTAAGGGTGAGCCTATGCCCACATATTAATTAATAATTAACATACCCTATCTCTTGTTCTGATGAGAAACCTTATCCATTTCTTCATACATTTCAATCTCTTCATTTGTGAGCTTCCTCTTTCATTTATGCTTTCGACGACTACTACTCCCCATGGTGAGACCAAAAAGGTGACGCAAAAACCTTTGATAATATAGAGATTCCAACAAAAAGGGTGAAAAGGTGTTTTTTTGTCTTTCACAGCTGATTTCCCATTATATTCTCTGCAGTAAAATGTGCATCTTGGACAGGGACCCAAAGAATCAATTTCTTCTTTTGGACACTAGTAAAGCATATCGGATATCAGATAATATAGGATATTTGATATTATCGGACATCACATATCCGATATCTCTAGCCCAAATTTGGCTTGAACCTTTTCATTTTCATCCTATTTTGAATTTTTATTTTACTTTTCATTAATATTATATTTTAACAATATTAATATTAGTATTAATATTATATAAATATTAATCTCTCTCTCTCATAGGTATTATTGTCATAGAATAAATATTAATAAATAATTAATACTAATATAATATTATTATACAATAGAGGAATATATAATAATAATATAATACTAATTTATATAATACAATACTAATATTTAAATAATTATATAATACTAATGCTATTACCATCTAGTATTAATATTAAAAAAATGAAATTTATAGTATATAACCTAAAAATATAAAATCATAAAATTGAAAAAAAACCTAGAATCATAAAATTGAAAAGAGCGTTGAAATCAAAATGTTTAATTTGGGTGGGAGTTATCGGATATCTGATATTATCAGATATTTGATATGATCCGATATCCGATATTATTGGATATACAATTAGGCTTGGTTTTTGCTTTGTGCTTTGGCTTTGGAATGCCAAACGTGGATGGTCAACCCAAATGACGTGTTCACCATATTTCCTCTAATCTCCAGACTTTGATCATGTAGCTAACGACCTTATTTTCACCCAAAATTGATGAAACAAAAAGGGTTTCTTAAAGACATTGTCATATTTTGATTAATATAATTATTGTCAGAATTTGAGTTTAGTAAGTAATTATTACCTATTTTCTAATTGAGTTATCTCTAAAGTCCTAATTGACAGACTGATTATAAAAAAACCATAAATTTCAAATGGTTTAACCTTTTTGAAATCCAAAAAATGTGTCACATTCTATGCTTCGCCTACTATAAGAAAAAAAAATTACAATTTTGTAAAATTTAGAATTAGTTAAGGTGGTCAGACACAAGAGTTTTTTTATTTTGAATAAGTTGTAGTAGAAAATTCATAACTAATTATTTATTTCATGAAAAAATTACAAAAAAAAATGCGTCACATCCGGGCATGAGTCTAATACTTATATCTAGAATATTGTGAAAATATATCCTCGTTTGATTGTGATTAAGGTGGTCAGACATACACGTACTTTTTATCTTTTTCCTAAAATTTTCATACTACTGATGAACAATTAGATTTTTTTTTTTCAGACAAGGGCTAGTATTTTAGAAACTACATTCAATTTCCTATAGATTCTATTCTTAAAAAATTTTCACATAAGGTTTATAAGATGTTCAACTTTTTACGTCAAGTTGACTAACCCTGATTTTCTGATTTTTCATTACCACTTAAGACCATAGCTTGGTATACCATGATCCTGCACATACCCATCATGAGAAACATACCAGTCTAAAATAAACATTTAAAGATAAAAAAAAAACTATAAGTTTACTTATTTACATATAACTCCCTTTTATTCTATTTTTGGATTGTAAGTTGGTTGTATTTAATGTATTTGATTAGTTTTGTGTTTTTGGATCTTGTGTGATATAAAAGACAAACTCATACGCATGGCATGACATCACATGGGGGCATGACATTCGGTTTGCGTGGGTGTAAATAAGTTGCATCTTACCCGATGCCAGAAAAGAATCCCCATCTATCTGTTTAAATTGAAGCCCTCAAAAATAAAAATAAAAATTGACTAGGGAGCTCTCCTAGGGTTTCTTGAAAATCAACAATTTTTTTTCTTCTTGAAACACATGCAACGATGATACTTATAATCGAAACACTGTTTGAATTCCCTTTCAAAGAGAGCAATTTTTAAGTAAATAACTTTAACTTGTCGGTGAGATTGAAAAAATAACTTTAACTTGTTGGTGAGATTGATGAAGGGTTATCCCCTTATTAACACAAACACACAACAAAATCGAGAATAACAAGATTTGCAAAGATAGGAAATGGGGTTTCAATTATCCACCATGAAATGAAATTACAATATTTTGAAATATAACATGCACCTTCAGAAATGCAACATGCACAGCCACATGGAAATTTTATTACAATAATATACAAGCAAGAGCCGCAAACTACATAACCTAGAACTATTCTAGACAACCCTACAAGCCTTCAATATATAGGAAATTTTAACCGCTCAAGAAGACTCTAGAAATTAAAACCTAAAGTTTGAGTCTGACCATCACTAAGATATTATTATTCATTTTTATTACATAAGAATAGGCCCAAACAACTTCGGAACCCAAAAAGACATTTTGAAGAAACTTTAACATTTTCAAGTTAAGGTAGCGCAACTTCCGGGGACCATAACTCATCAACCGTTGACCCAATGGATTTTCTTAACCCCATTTTGGAAATTTCACGAAGTTCTCAACAATGGCTAACTTGGGAAAGCCTAGTTAGCAAAAGTTTTGACCCCATTCAGAGCCTCTAAAGCCTTTAAAACTGTGTTCAAAGTTTCTATACCCGGCTACCAATACCAAAAATATCCAATATCTACAAAACTAGACTTGATCTGGCAATGAAAATTTATTGGAAGGCTAATACAATCAAAGTGAATCTCCAGGGAAGAAAATAGAACATTCTGAGCTCAAATAGAAATTACTAAAAATAGTAACTTTCCAGAAATAATAACTTTAGACAAAATAGCCCTTATTGAAAAGAAACTTGGGGTAATTTGAGAAGTGACCTTTTTACGTGTCAAGTGGGCAAAGGAAAACCAAGAGAGTTAACCTCCTCCCTTGATAGCCATGATGAATCTTCTACAGGTCATCCTTTCCATTTGACCAAGTATTATTCATATGTCATGTTCCTTGTGCTTCTGGCAACAAGACTATCCAAAATATCTTCAATCACCACATTAGTTGATGGATCATCCACTGGGCTTCTGTGATATGATCCTCAACACCTCCCTCATTATATTCTATCAAATATGAAAAGTTAAACACTGGTGAAATATTGAGTTTAGTGGGCAATTCTACTTCATAAGCATTTCCTGAATCATGCTTCTTCAGTATTTTGTATGGTCCAAACTTCTTCATCTTCAACTTATTATATGTTTCTCCTGTAAATATCTCCTTTCTCAAATGAACCATGACTTCATCTCCCACCTGGAATTCCTTATGCCTCATTTTCTTGTCTTCCTTAGTCTTGTACTGTGTATTCATTTTATTAATATGTTTCCTCACCTCCTCATGCAATTTCTTCAAGTGTTCCACAAATTCTTCATCTTTGGCACTGCTTTTCTCTACTTTGTCAAACTTTCTTTATTCTGATGCATTTCTAGGACTACTTCCATATACTTTCTGAAATGGTGACTTACCAGTGCTCGTATTGACATAATTATTATATGAAAATTATGCCTGTGGTAAAACCAAATCCCATCCCTTTTGTTTATATCCAACCAAGCATATCAACAGGTTTTCCAAACTCCTATTCACAACTATTGTCTATCCATCAGTCTCTAAATGCTGTGTTGAGCTGAACTTCAAATTTGTCTTCAAGTTTTTCCACAAGGTTCTTAAAAAGTACCCAACAAACTTGGTGTCCCGATCTGAAACTATGCTCTTTGGTAATCCATGTATTCTTACCCCCTCCCCAAAAAAAATTCTACTACATGAACAACATCATTAGTCTTCTTGTAAGGAATGAAATGTGCCATTTTCAAAAACCTATCCACCATTACAAAGATGGAATCATGTCCTCTCTGAGTTCTCGGCAGGCCAAGAACAAATTTATGAATATTAATATCCTCTCGTGGCTTCTCTGGCACAGGTAACGGATGATACAACCTTGTATTCTACTTCACTCCTTTTCCATCTTCCATACCCTACAACCTTGTACAAATTTATTAACATCTTGCTACAGCTGTGGCCAATAATAGTTCTCACTAACAAGAGAAATGATTTTATCTCGCCCAAAATGTCCATCCAGTCCTTCACTATGCTTTTCTTTGATTAGATTCTCTCTCATGAAATTTGGAATGCACAAGTGAATACCTCTGAACAACATATCATATTGGATTATGAAATCCAACCATTTGGTTCTATCCAGAGTAACAGGTTCTCTACAAGCTTTCCAAGCTTTGCCAAAATTTGGATCTTTATAATACAAACTCTTGAGTTCCTTGAACCCAACAACCTCAATCTGCATCTCTATCAGCAAAATCATTCTTCTACTACGGGAATTTGTAACCCTGTTATACTTCCCACTCCGATGTTTCAAAAAAAAAGTGTAACTCTGCAAAAACTCAACCCATTTCAAATGCCTCTGATTCAACTTTCCTTGACTATTCAAATATTGCAAAGCTTGATGATTAGTAAATTAAAAAAACTCTTTTGGAAAAAGATAATGTCTCCACTTCCTCAATTCCTGAACTATATCATAGAACTCCTAATCATAAAGAAAATATTTTCTCTTATGATCATTCAACTTCTCACTAAAATAGGAAATGTGTTTACCTTCCAGACTCAAAACTGTTCCAATAGCACTACCACTAGCATCACAATCTACTTGAAACACCTTGTTAAAATCTTGAAGTGCTAAAACAGGTTATTCTGTAACTTTTATTTTCAAAACTCTTATCTTCCCCTATAGTCCACTTCAACTCTTTCCTATCCCCTCTCATTATTTCAGTCAAGGGTCCATAGATACTACTCAAACTATGAATAAAATTTCTATAAAAACTAGCCAAACCATGAAAAGATCTTACCCCAGTATCACTCCTTCGGGTAGGCCATTCATGGATATCCTGCACCTTCTTTGGGTCCATTTTTAGACCTTCTACTGAGACTACAAATCCCAGATACACTAATTCCTTTTTCACAAAATTTCACTTCTTCAGATTAATCAACAACTTATGTTCTATTAACCTCTAAAACACCTTACGAATATGCATCATATGTTCTTCTAATGCCTTACTAAAAATAAAAATATCATCTAGGTACACAATAAAAAACTTACCTTGACATTGTTTCAGTACTTTATTCATGAGACACATGAATGTGCTTGGTGCATTGGTTAGCTCAAAAGGAATCACTAACCACTCACACAAGCCCTCCTTTGTCTTGAAGGCTATCTTCCATTCATCTCCTTCTCTGATCCTAATTTGGTGATATCCACTCTTTAGATATATCAAGTTGTGAAATACTCAGCTCCACTCAAATAATCCATAATATCATCCATTCTTGGAAAGAAAAATCTGTACTTGATAGTGATCTAATTGATAGCTCAAGAATCTATACACATCCTCCATTCTCCATTTTTGTTTGGTTCTAATACCGCTAGTACATCACATGGACTCAATATCTCTTATATCAATCCCTTCTCCAATAACTTGTTCACTTTTCTATTCAATTCATTACTCTCTAATGGAGTCATCCTATGGGCTGCCTTGTTTGGAAAACTAACCCCTGGGATCAAGTCCATTTGGTGACTAATTTTTCTCACTGGTGGTAATCCATCAGGTACACTATCAAAAACAATATCCTGAAACTCCTCCAACAACTCTACAACTTCTGCAGGTACATCTTTACTTCTTCTTTACTCACTTTTGGAATCAGGGAAAAACACATATGGTCATGTCTCATACCTTCTAAGAAATTTCTTCTATCAACTAAACATATTATGGCATACCTAAATACCTTTTCTCTAGTTTCCTTCAATGGATTTAGCTTGTGTCGGACTCCATCCTTTGTTAAAGAATAAATATTAGCATGACCATAATGTATGGCATGCATGTCAAACTGCCAAGGCCTTCCCAGTAACAAATGACATGTGTCCATGGGGATGATATCGCAAAGTACCTCATCTTGGTAACATCCAATCTTGAACTTCACTAAGCACTTCTCATTGACCAGGACCTTGTGGTCATCTTGCACCCAAGAAATTTTGTATGGATGTTGGTGTTTTTCCCTTTTCAGCTTCAACTTTGTGACCATTTCTTCTGATACCAGATTAGGAGTGCTTCCACCATCAATAATCACATCACAACACTTATCCTCACACTTGCATCTCGTGTGAAATAGACTCTTCCTCTGATTTGAGCTCTTGTATTCATTTATCAAGATCCTCCTAACAAATAGGGTTTCTCCTCTATCAAAGTCATCTGAGTGTTCTGACTGACCTCCTGCATTTGCGTGTGCAAATCATGCATGACCTTCATTCCTCCTATTCATCCTTGACATTTTCAGCATTAATAGGCTCAGTTTCCTTCTTCTCTGCAATGGAAAAATGTCCCACAAAAACTGCCTCTTCATGTTCCTTTCCCTCTTCCTCTTCCTCTTTGATGCCTATTATTTTGATCATGAGAATGATTGAAATTATTTGCCCGCTTATTTTGACCACTACTTGACTCATCATTCCTTTTCTGATCTTCATTTTGGCCTCTATAAAACCTTCCGTCAGGTGTTCCACCATGACCTCTTCCAGCTTGCTTTCTTTCAAAATTATTTTTCAGCTTCTCTTCTACTCTCAAGGAAAATTGGTATGCCATTTCAATTCTGGTCAATCTAACTAGACTCAACTCATCCTGAATACTTGGTCGCAATCCATAAAGATAACAGGCAACTTTTTCCTTCTCAGGTTCTGCGTGACCTATTCTAATGAGGACTCGGTAGAACTCTTCTGTATACTCCACAAATTTTCCCGCTTACTTCAACCCTTTCATTTTTCTCAGAAGATCTATATCATAATCAATGAGAATGAACTGTCTCTTCAGCTTATCCACCATTCGGTCCCATCTTTTGATTTTCTACTTTCCTCTTCTATTCCTCTCAAACTGAATCTCCTACCACCAAATATTTGCATGGCCCTCCAATTTTTTCGTCATAAATTTGACCCGAGCTGGGTCTTTGACATCTTTATACTCAAAATATTATTCTAGATCATTGATCGAGTTGATCAACTCCTCTTGGTTAATATTTCCCAAAAATGTGGGAACTTCAATCTTAGGTCTCTTTCCAATCCTGGAATTGGCTCTCAAAAGCCTATCATGTTCAGGAGCTCTAGGAACTTCTGGTGCTTCCTGGTAACTTTGTCCTTCTTTGGATTCCTCATCACTTTCATCTCTAACTGTAATATTCATTCCTCTATGCAGCTCCTCTTGCAACGCTTGCACTTGCCTTTGGAGGACTCTAAAGCCCTCTTATGTCACACCTCCTTCTCTTCCACCACAGTTCCTTCGTGGAGGCATTTTTGGCTCTTTTCATGTGAACCCACAACCACATTCCTCATGCAAATTGCCTCATAGTCAGTGATCTATCTACACACTCATGAACTCCTGCTCTAATACCACTTGATGAAAGATGCTCCCATTATTAACACAAACACACAACAAAATCTTGAATAACAAGATTTGCAATGACAGGAAATGGGCTTTCAATTATCCACCATGAAATGAAATTATAATATTCTGAAATATAACATGCACCTTTAGAAATGGAACATGCATAGCCACATGGGTATTTTGTTACAATAGTCTGCAAGCCAAAGCCACCAACTACATAACCTAGAACTACTCTAGACAACCCTATGGGCGTTCAATATATAGGAAAGTTTAATCGCCCAAGAAGACTTTACAAATTAAACCCTAAATTTTGAGGCTGACCATCCCTAAGATATTATTATTCATTTTTATTACATAAGAGTAGGCCCAAACAACTTCGTAACCCAAAAATAAATTTTCAAGAAAATTTAACATTTTCAAGTTCAGGTAGCGCAACTTCTAGAGACCATAAATCATCAAACGTTGACTTGAAGGGCCGCTGTAACCCCATTTTAGAAATTTCACAAAGTGCTCTATAATTCTTGTCTCAGGAAAGCCTAGTCAACCAAAGTTTTGACCCCATTGGAAGCTTCTAAAGCCTTCAAAAGTGAGTTCAAAGTTTCGGTACCTTGCTGCCAATACCAAAAATATCCAATATCTACAAAGTAGACTTGATCTGGAAATTAAACTTTACTGGAAGGCTGATACAATCAAATTGAATCTCTAGGGAAGAGAATAGAATACTCTGAGCTCAAATGGAAATCTTACTAAAAATAGTAACTTTCCAAAAATAGTAACTTTGCACAAAATAGCCCTTAATGAAAAGAAACAAGAATTTTTTTTTTTGGGTGATGCAAGATTGCTCTTACACCTAGGATGCTCCTACATTAGAGATGATTCCTAATTTTTGCAATCCTCTCTCTGTAGGAGGCATATTCAATAAGAACTCTCCCTCTCTCTCTCTCTCTCTCTCTCTCTCTTATTCAAGACCAAATTCAATAAGAACTCTCTCTCTCTCTCTCTCTCTCTCTCTCTCTCTCTCTCTCTCTCTCTTATTCAAGAGAAGATTCAATAAGAACTCTCCCTCTCTCTTATTCTAGAGGCCATAATTAACACATATGTAGTTGTGAATTTTATCTCCTTTTATAGTTAAAGACATTTCTTCATTTTACTTTCTTTATGTCCTTTTCAATGAATAAATTAGCTATTCTTTGCGATATCTCCTATCATACATATGACTATATACAAAAATGTATTATCAATTTAAATGTAATAAATGAATAGTTAGCTTAACTTTACTTAAATGATTTTCAAATTATTTATGTTGTTCGAAGTTATTTTTATACCATTTATATTGGTATTACAAATCTATGTCTTAAAGGCTATAATTTTATTCTTTAACTTAAAAAATACATTTAACTCTAAAAATTTATTAAAAGTTAAATCTTAAGAAAATCATTAATTATTTTTCAAAATTTCAAGAATATATATTTATATTCTACAAAAGAAATTTCAAAATCACGTAATTCACATCATTGTTAAATTCTTAATGGTTTAGTTGCTATAAGTGTTAGAAACTTAAAACTTTGGTGAAAAATATAGATTTTGATATTCTACTTTGACCAAATATTATAACGCAACTTTATAAATAATATTCTTATCATTTTGACCCAACCCTTGGTCACATTTACCACACCCTGTTGTAGACTTCATATATTTATGTTTCATCTCAATCCATGACTCCCTCATTCACATCCATATCATACCATAATCTCGTCTTAATCTTATGTTTACACCCTCATAACATTATCTTGTCCAAACTACTAGGTCTACATCCATAACATCCAAATCCTTAGTCTCATAACCTCATTTACATCCACATTACACTACTACATAGAGGAGGGTTTTAAGATATTTTTTAAAGATGAAATTAAATTTTTGTCTTAAATACATGTAAATTATTATAAATGAAAATAGAAACTATTAGTATTGTCTGAAATTAAAACTTAAGACATAACCCCATGCATTTTCATTTTCACGGTAAGAGAGGAGACATTACACCATGCATTTTCATTTTCACGGTAAGAGAGGAGACATTACACCATGCATTTTCATTTTCTCCGTAAGAGGCGGAGGAGGGCGGGAGGAAGAGGGGAAGTGAATTTTTGGAGGAAAAGTAGAAGATTTCATAACACAATTTAATGGATTGTCGAGTTAGGTTTTGCACAGGATAGGGAACCACTAAAAAGGACTAGCTTGATCTTCTCACTCCATCAACAAAAGATATTTGACCAGTTTTCCCTCCTCCAATCGATGCAAGGACAGCTCTCAAAACGTGGTAAGATACTAGGGATTATATCTCCTTTTGCATTGATTTTTCCTGGTCATTCAATAATGTTATAGCCTCGGTGAACCTATTACTGGCATGAATAAATTCTTAGGCCTCTCATATTTAAGGTCATCGCCAGGTTGTACCATAGAATTTTAGGGGCACGCGTGTGTGTGAGAAGCTCTCCGTTCAACCGTTGGAAAAAATCTTTGTCATGGCCTTTTGAATATGAGTAGCCTCCTTAGCCGAGAAAATGGATAGGATCCTGATAGTAGTCATGATAGAGGGGGTTGAGTCAACTACCGAGTACAGTAGGATGTCAAGTGTTAGTTACTCATGGAAGTTCCAACCAAATCCCTACTATATATTGTTGTCATCACAGTCCTCAACATCTTCACTGATTTTAATTTGTTGAGGCCTAGACGAGATCGATATATAAACATGGGTGGGCATTACAATTAGTATCCAAAAATGGTAGGCCGAGGGCGGTATCGATGAAAGGGAGCGATATCAAACCTGGCCAAAGTAGGTAAGACAACGATCCTCCCCTTTCATGACTGTGCGCCACCATGATCTCGAGGTAGAGCCTGAAATTATTCTGATGTAATAATTTAAAATTTTCCAATTGCTGGATAACCTAGATAACTTGGAGTTTCATCTGTAAAAATTTGAATTGGGTATGTATTATGATAAGATTCTCTTGAATATAATAATGTAAAATCCTTGAATATATCAAGATCACCATTACCATTGCCATTCACAATGATTAAGTGTCATTGTCATTCATTGCTCTTGGGAATCAGGTAGAGAGGGTCGATTGAAGGAATCATTTTCTTACTTTGAATAAAAAAATTGATACCACTTTGAAAACTGCGAGTTGTGGTGTGACAAAAGCTTGAGGCATGTCACACCACTAGGAAGCTATCAATTTTGGACAATCTACAACAGTGCCTCAGATAATGGTGATGTTCCCTCTTATAGAAGTGTCTCTTTTTCTAAGTAGAGGTGTTTTATGATGTTAATGTCTATTTTATTTTCTTAGAACCTTGATTGAACTTTACAACTTGGTAGTAGCTTAATCATGTCATTAGCTGTCTCTACCATTTAACCTTTTGTATCAAATTTTATGAGGAATTTATCTTGATTCTGTGTCTTGCTTGCTGATTGCCCACATTCCTGTCTGAAGGTTTAATATTTTGGCTGAATTCACAATGGTTTATGTTTTAGCACATTTACTGTCTCCTTTCCTTCATACGATTTACCTCTTTACTTGGGACAGTGTGCATCAAGTTGAGCATCATTTTTTGGACTGAACACTTGAGCATTATCTATGATACACCCCTGACCTTGTTTGAGCATTTTTGCTATCTATTTCTACAATACTATCTAGGGAGATTATGTTTTCATGTATTAGTCTAAGGGAGATGTTTTTTTTTTAAATTCCCAATGTGTGGGCATTATGTTAGTCGACTTGCGCAGCTACCATATTTAAATTGCCTTATACATTAATGTTTCTTTTATTGTGTCCCATACCTAATACACAATTGATTTACCATGTCTCACAACTGTTAAGGAATCATTTTGGCTTGGGAAGCATACTTCATCACATGATGGTATTTTTATCTCCTTCCTAATGAATGTAGTTGTAAGCAGGTTTGTGAGTTGTATTAATTTCTGTAGCATTTTGATCAGTTTTTTAACTATAAATTGAAGACTATTTATGATTCTTCTTTAATCATAAGATGTTGCAGAGAATAATAAAAAGGTCTTAAAAGAGTCCAATTTTCATCTAAAGCAGTAGGAATTCTAAACTTGGTTTGTAGAATTTACTTCATAGATAATGAGATATTGAATCATCATAATTATTTTTACATATAGTTGCCAGTTTCTATTTTCTTAAATGTAGATACACTATTCAATGTGCTTGTTTAGCTTCATTTTTTTTATATCAAGTGTTATGTTCATTACTCTAGTCCCTATTCAATTCAAAAAAAATTATTGGCCCTGCATTCTTGTTTTTTACACTACTGATATATTATGTTTTCTTTCTTTTTTTTGGGCAATAAATGAGACTTTTGTATTGCATGAAAAAATTTAGCAAATGTAAAGAATGGATCATCATATCCTAACAAGAAGAGATATCATGTTAATGTTTTTTTTTCTCTTCGTTTCCCAAGAAAGCCTACTACTTTTGTACCTATATCCAAGCTGTTAACACCACTAGAAAACTTGCAACCATTAATTTCCTGCAAGGTTAAGTGTTCTATTTGCATTATGGCTGTTCATGAACAAAAAAACCTATCGTATTTGGCATTACTTTTTATTGACTGATCTCTCATTCTGATTTTTCATGATTCTATAGATTGGGTTGAAAGGTGAACAATTGAATCTTTATTTAGAGAGTGGATTAGGAAATGTGCAATAGGAAAAAGCTGCTAGTCCTTCTAAGAATTAAGCTTTGACTTGGTACAAGGTAATTTATATGATCTAGATTTATTTATTTTTAAATTTGGTTATATGTCATTTTAGCTAGAAATTCTACAACTGTCTTCTAGCTTGTTTTCTTGCTTGTTCCAGCCTCTGTAGGCTTCTTTTAGTTAAATATTGGTACCAACCTTGGTAAGCTTCCATAGTCCATAATATTAGGAAAGTGCTTTTGGCAAGGTGTGGAAGAAACTTGCGATCCAAGTTATCACAGAGTTTAATACAGTATAGAGAGTCATGAGAATATATAGGACTAAGGTGTTATTTTATTTATTACCTAGTGATGTACAATAGATTTATCAAATGGATATACCAATGGAAACAAATTTCTTGCTCAAGGCAAATACGGATATCAATAGTATTAACAATGTAACCCAACACATACAAAATTTATTTCAGAATATTATAGCTATTCAAAATTTTGCACAGTAAAGCTTGATGGTATAAGTTTGTAAAATAGGTAAGTCGGTTTTGAAAGCTATCATATTTTAGCATTCATGCATGAAATATCCATCCATGTAACTCTCACGTGACTTGTGTTTAAGCCTGACATACAACGTTGTTGACTAGTTTTTTTTTGTTGCAGTGGTAATTGCAGGTTTGCAAACTTTCACATCACATCAAGCCTAGGTCTCTATATCTCTGTGAATCTATTTCTTCAACTTCCATGCAATCTAGGTCTCTATGCCAAGGCCTTGTAAGTTGGGTTTTACTAAGATGCTTGTTTCCATTATCATTTTTTGTGAAAATTATATCCAATGGGAGATTGAATTGATAAAAGTCCCAACCCTAGGAGATGAGGAAAGAAGTAGAGAAAAGGAGACATAATAATACTTTCCCTTCACGTCTCCATTATGACCTTTCCAACACCAAAGGGAAGAAAATGCATGTGGAAAAATCATAAGAAACCTTGTTCATCAGCTCTAATTTAACAATTACTAGCATTTTTGTAGTCATAATAGCATATGATGTACACTAAAATTAGAATAGATAACCATCCTATAGAGGGGTAAGAGAAGATAGAGGTACTGCATAGAAAAATCTATTGCATTGCTCATTACGAATAGCAAAATGTTCTATAAATTAGTTAGGTTAAAGTTATTATTATAAGGAAATGATTACACCATTCTTTATAGTGCATTAGTATTTGGATTGACAGAAACAAATTCTAGTTTAAAAAATATTTGACAACTTAAAATCAGAGTAAGTTTATCTGAGATCAGTCCTAAACATGAAGTAGAGAATAAAAATGATGAAGGGTGCATTTACTACACTAAATGATATCAAATGATGCATTACAAACACCAGTCTTCTCTTCTACTTGAACTTTAGAATGTAAACAAAATTTAGATGATAATGCATATTAACATGCAATCAGTTGAATTAGTTTACAGATATTTAAATGGCTAATTTTTGCATGATAGATGATAAAAGACAGGTAAAAGATACTTAACAAAAATTATACCACTTTACATTTATAAATTAGCAAAAAGTTAACAAAACAGTGCATGTCTCTCAGTATGAACCAAACAAGTGGGAAACCATCTACTACTCAACTCATGCGCATTCCTCATTATCAATAATGCTAGAGTTGTCTTTCATAAAAGAATAATCATAGATATTTATAGACCAGACTTTGTGGCCAAATTTGTGGGGACCAAACCCCATGGTAAGTAATCAACTATATTGCAACACCTTTTGTTAGAAATGATCATATTTTATGAGAAAAATATATGACACATAATCATTGTTCTTTGTAAGGTGTCCAAATAATCTTAGAAACATCAAATTTCAAACCACCCCACCCAGTAGCTTTCAAATGTCGATCTAAAACCTTAAAATCTAAAATTTTGATGTTTAAGGGAAGTTTGTTATCTTCATAGTGTTCTGAATTTGCACACTTATATCAATTGAAGTGTCATAAATGGGGGATCTAGTATCGAAGATATTGGTTGTATTTCCTTACACTGTGAATGATGATCTTTGGAATGACACTAAGAATTTGGTGGTTTTTTTCCATTATAGGTAATCATTTTTAGTATTTATTATGGAAATTAAGAGTTAGCTATAATCTTTTCACTATGGCCTACAATCTTATCATTGAAGTGTTTATATGTTTTCTTTTATTTTATATTAATTTATTTGTTAAGAAATAAGGGCTACTTGATAATTTACATTTATTGCTTGTTTGTGCACATAATTATAGTGTTGAAGTTGAGCTTCAAGCCATATGAAGAAACTAGCTATAGATTGTAGCATTTGAGAATAGATCAACATATCTCAATATAAGAAGAATATGTAGGACCTGATGAACCACTGCATGAGGACCAACAAGTTTGCACTGAAGGTTATGCACGCTTTGGCTATGACTCTCTATAATATGCAGGAAAAGCTAGCGGGTGGCAGGTTGGAAGTGGACGAGGACAACAAGGATCTGTTCCTATTTCTTTAGGAGGAGTGGGTGAGAACCCTACTGTCTAAATAGCTGGGAGGGAAGAACTAACTCTGCTATCTATGGTTCAGGTAATTTTGGCTGGGCTTGACCCTCGGATGCCCTATTTTGTGATCGAGATTAATTTTGGTTTTTATTTGTTTTGGTGTAGCCCTGTGAGGCTTATTGCTGATACTTTTTATGCTAATGATGGTAGCAATTACTCTGGTTTAATCCTTTGGAGTAGTACTGTCATTTATGTTTTTGATAGAGGCAGAACTAGAATAGGTGTTTTAGATTATACTGCTAAATTCTTTATAGCTTTGACTAGTTCCATTAATATGCTGTTAATGTGCTACTAGTCCTTTGTTCCACGGGCCAGCACCCTCTTGCTGCTTTTTCTATCAAAAACATATCTCAATATAATAAACCATTATAGAAAAAAATTGTACAAACACAATGTTAGTCACTAGATTTTGCACCCTATTCAAGGTCTCGTAGTCTTGATAATCTAGTATAACATGGGAATCACTTCTAGGTTGTGGGACATTTTCTAACTGAAGTGAAGCCTCTGAGTTCTAGGCTGATTCCTCTTGGATAATCACCTAATATGCTCTTTGGACATGAAACAGTAAACCTAAGGGAAAAGGGATAGAAGGAATGCTTGAAAGAGAAATGAGAAGAAATAAAATTATCCTATTAGGTGATACAACGAAGGTAAAATGAAACATAACATAGTGTGTAAACTAGCATGAAGATTCTCAGATCTAATAGAATACAATATTTCTAAATAGGCTTGCATAAGTATTTTGCAGAGAGGTCTGAAATGGAAAGAGGCTATTCAAGGAAAGAGAAGATTTCAGTAACAATAACTTTGCTAAGGGAATAAACATAGACTGTGACTTGCAAGAAAACATTCGCTCCAGTAAATAGGCACAAGAATGAGACAAAGTAACCAGGGATGAACAAAATTCAAAGTATTACCTAAATCAGATTAGACATAGTAGAACACAAAGATGTTGAAAGAATGAAAGGCTCAGGAACTCCAAGATTTCTCTAATAAAAGTCACTATATCATATTTCAGTAAGAGAAATATAGACAAGGAAAAGCTTGAGGGCAGAGAAAATGCCACTAAAAGCTCATACAGAATCTAGAAATCAATGAATTGCTACAAAAAGGTGAAAACCTTAGGGGCAGAGAAGATGCCACATAAAATCTTAGACCAGATGGAAAACTCTGAGCTCTAAAAGGTCTCAAAATTCATTATATACATGCTCCTCTAGCATGTAGGCTTAGGAGTCAATAAAATTCTTAGGAATTAGGGTTACAATAGATCTGCATAAACAATTTGGAAACCCTAAAGACTGTCAATTCTATTCATTAATGTATTTGAGAAATATCCCAAATGATCAGATATATGTTTAAAAATATCCCACTTCACCATAAATTGGAGAAGATAGATCACCTTGATCCATCTACCCAACCTGCAGGTTGAAAACATTGCCACCGCCATGAAAACCTGAGAAACACCATTTAAATATTTGAATTTAAACTCAAATGGTCATAGGTGGCACAAAATACCCGATCAACTACCCAAATTTGAAACTTTACTAACTTTGAAATATGACCATCGATCCCTCTAAGTTACCTACAAGCACAAAAATCTGATCTTCCATGTGTCACCTCGGCATGATGGCTTATAGGTTAAACAACTCCATATTTACCATCAAGGCATTAAGTCGACCATTCGATCTTCCTTACTTGCTATACCTTTATCTTACCTTTTCAACCCGAGACCCATGACATCATCTGCCACATGTCACCATGGCTTAATGGCTTAATTAATATATTTATATCACTTTGTGATCAAGCCATTATGCTAACTGTTTGATCAAAACGGACATGATCGGTCTTTACTTTCCTCTATTCGACAAGCCCGACCCCACCATGAACATGTGTCACCATGAAATAATGGTTTATATGATAGATCATGTGCATCTTTCCTTTAATCCATAATGCCGACCGTTGGATTTAACTGAACTTGATCAGATATTACCTTTAGTCTCTGACTTGACGAGCCCAGTTTCTGACAACCTTCCACATGTCAATAAGGCATAATGCCTTGATCATTAAATTTTGATCAACTTGGCATGAAGGCATTAAGTTGATCATTGGATCAAACCAAAAATGCTCGTAGATTAATCAACCAAAGACCCTACATAAAGGTGACCCTACCATCAATGTGTCATCACCGATTAATGTCTTAATCACTAGATCTTGCGCATCTTTGCATAAGCCATTATGCCAACCGTCAGATTGATTTTGAATTGCTTGAAGATTATCCTTAGTCTTTGACTTGATGGGCCCAATTTCTGACAACATTCCACGTGTCGCAAAGGCTTAATGGTTTAAAGGATAGATCTCAAGCACTTTGTCTTTAATCCATAATGTCGATCGTCTGGTGAAGAGGAACTTGCTGTCACCTATGGTAAATAAATTAATTCGGGACCTAGGAAAATAAACTTAAGATTAGAAACCCACTTAGGAAAATAACTTTGGCCCCACTCGACAGATAACTTAAAACACATGACGAATAGGAACTTTAAGTGGAAAAAGCTAATGAAGAATTAGAACCACCACTAAAGACTTAGGGTTTTAAGGAATTTCATAGGGTTTTAGAACATGAACAAAGGGTGAAACCAGACTTAGAAAAAATTGTAGAGAGAAATATTAAGACCATGTAGAAAAAAGAAACATACAAGCTGGGCTCTACCCTCATGGGAGCCACATTTACTCCACTGGTAGCTAGAATTATCATGAAATGGGAAATTTTGGGTAACATTCTTGCTGATTTCTGTTGTATGTCAGCCTACTAGACATTGAAAACAAGTGGCCTTTAGATGATCCATTGGGCATGGAGTCATCACTTTGAGCACATTGGACTTTTATGGGAAAGAAAATGGATTGAAACTAGGAGGAGGAACTACAACCAAAATAGGGAAAAGACTATACAAGCTGAAACAAAACACACTGTGCACAAGCACTTGGAGGAAAGTAGGGAAAAGCTAACCTAATCTAAACTAACCATTAGAGAAACTGGTTAAACAAAACCATTTACTTGAATGTTGAAATAACTACCGTTCCTCATTAGGATATCTTGCATTGAATGCATAAGGATAGCTAAAAAGATATGAGGCACATAAAAGTATGTCAAATAATATAGAACTGCCTCTTGAAAACTGAGATTAAATTCACTCACCTCGAATAGATCATATGAGGATGTCTCAGTAAACACCTTTTGGGCCAAGTATCTGATGGGGAAGCCTCTTGAAATTGTAAAAATAGAAACTCTCTTGATGGTTTCTTCTTTATGATTTGCATTTAAATCTTGAGAGTCAAATTGCAGTACAGGAAACCTTGTCAACTCATTCTCCATAGTCAAAGGATCATTATTCGCAATAGAACAAGTAGATATCTCTTCACAACTGTCAATCCCTTGAAGATCTGGAATTGGTTCTAACTCATGTGTACTTATAAAATATTTAGGAAGAGGGAAATACAAGACTAGGCCTCTTTTAATAGGCTCATAACTTCAAACCTCTTCTCCAAAGAATAGGGATCCTCCATTCAATTTGTCACCAAAAACCTCTATGATGTTAGAAAAATAATTTTATTCAAGGCTTCTGTCCATGTTCCTTCCTTGGAAAATACCTTCCATAACTGCAGGCTCATTAATTAGCACATCTTTAGGATCAATCCCCTCTAGCTGTTGAAAACTGGTAGAAGTGGTCATGACTCTATATTTCTCATCCTGCTCAACAAAACTAGGTAGCTCATCCAACAAGGACATGGCATCTTCCTCTTTGTAAATCCCTTGTTGATGGTGTCCCCTATGTGCTAATTGACCTTCAGCCATAGGTAATGGCATGTATTCTTTTCCTTCAACAAAAAGGGGAAGTACATCAAATAAATCAACCAAGGGTTCAGGTTGAGCATCAATCTCCATTTCTTCACCTTGTTGTCCCAAATTGTCACAGTCATTACTCAACACGAACACCTCTAATTTTATCTCCTCTTCATCATATGAAAGCTCATCCACCATAAGTCCTTGCTCTGATGCTTGACTAGTACTCTTGAAAAGACTTGGCATCTGACAACCAAGAGGTAGAGTCCATGAAAGTTTCCATGGCAGTTCAGTATCTTGAGAGACCTGAGGGGTCTCCTAGGATTAACAATTTCCTTGAATAGACTGCCCTTGTAGAGTGGTGAAATGAATCTCAATTACTCTTGGAAATAATTCTTTCCCTTAAAACTTGGAATATGAAATTGAGAGTGTTCAGATGTACACATAGAAGGCATACCTTTTTTGAATCTTGGAAAATTGAAGACCCTATCTGACATCTGCTGCTCCTTTTCAAATGGTTGTGTCTCAATACAATCCTTAGGTTGTTGTTGACCACAAGAAGGCTGGAATTGCTTTATAATAGGTTTGTGTGCTAGAAATATGTTACTAAAGCTTGGAAATGAATGCTCTATAGGTTCTTCCTGTATAATCTCTTGGAACATGGGAGTATTCTACCTTGGAATTGTAACCCCATGAGGTTTAGGAGACTGACCTTGTCCAAAAGACCCAAAGCTTGGAGCCTTACATTTAAGAGCCTTTTGTTCAAAAGTTTGTGATCTCATCTTTGATGTTGTAGCAATAATTTGATGATCAAGCTCTTCTTCCCATTGGTTCCTTAGTTGTTCATCACCTAGAGTTTCTTTCACTTGCTTTGAAACTAGTTCTTGCTCATAACTTTGAGCTTCCATGTTTTTCTGGCCCTTGATTTCAGATAACTATTTAGATAAGTCAAGAAACATATTATTTGTCTTTTCACACTCCTCCCTTATTTTAACAAGGTCCGAGCTCATTGGATGGTGCTTTATACAAGTTTAAGTCATAAATTTCACTTTTACTCACAATGGTCTTGTCGGCTGTTAGATCTCGCAATTAAAATATATGCTTCGGCTAATGTTGTGCTCTTATATGTATACTATATGATGTCTCCGAATTTCATACCTAAGCTCGCTCAAGCTCAATCCACAAATTTTAGGTCAGTATATATTCTCATGTTTTTATCCAATGCTCCTCCTAGGGCTATGATCGGCCAATTAGGTCGATTCTTTTTTACTATCATCAGGTGAAGATCTAATAGAATATATTAACTCTCCCTAAACTAATGTCTCACTTGTTTCTTTGATCTTCCATATCTTACCACTGTTACTATATTATTCTTTCTTAAAACAACTTTCAAAATCACTCTTCAAATCTGCAACACTCTTACCAATATTATTTCCATTCTTCTGTAAATTCATAGCAGGTGGTACTCTTCTGTTGTTTGATCCATTATACCTGAAAATTTTTTCTATATGTCCTAGATTATTGAATTTTGTAACATATAGGAGGTCTTCTTTCTTGATTAACTTGCAACTTACAGTACTTCACAAATTGTCCAATGTTTTTACATTTGTATCATATAGGTTTCATTGTAGATTCTCTTCCATTGTCTTGTCTATATCTAGATTGATTAGGTTTTCTACATTCTACTTTCTTGTGCCCATACCCATTACAATTAAAAAAAAACCAGAAATAGTTCTAAAAGGGGAATTAACTCTACAGTCTCTCTTCATGTGTCCAAATTTGTTGCAACCAAAGAATCTACCTCTGAAGGGTCTGATCTTCTCTCTAAGTTCTTCAATAGAAGGTTTCTCAACATCAATCTTCTCATTGGTTTTCTCTTCTTGATTCTTTGAACATTCATCTTTATTGAAGCCAATACTAGTCATATCAAATTTACCTTTCTTCTTGTCTCTTTGTTGACCAATCAAATCACTAGTGGTGTGAAGTTTCTCAATGTGTTTCTTTTCTTAAACAAGTTCTCCTTTTATAATCTGATTGTATTTATCCATTTCTAGAAACTTGTTCTTGTAGTTGTCAGCGCCATTCTTCATTTGATCTAATGCACTGTTTAAATCTTCTTCAACTTTCTTCTTAGCATCCTTCTGTATTTGTATTTCTTTATCCATAGTTTCATTTTCAAGTTTCAGAGTCTCATTCTCTTCTTTTAGTTGCCTCACCTGATCTAAATTGTCTTCATCTAAATCATCTTTTATCTGAACCATAAGATCTTTTCTTTGACTTCTGGAAAGCTCATTTTTTTCCCTTAAGTTTCTTTATAAATTTCTCAGCTCTTTGCATGTTGAATCTCAACTCTCCATTTTCTTCTTTTGTTTTGTTCGAGTCTTCAACTTCAGCCTCAAAGTTTTCTTGCAAACTATCCAAATCCATTCTGATCTCCCTCAAGTTGTTAGAATTTCTCTCCAAGGGCTAAAAGCTCTGATACCAATTGTTAGGATTGGGTAATACTGAGAGAGGGGCGAATCAGCATTATAGAACTTAATTAAATTCTTCAACCATTTAAACATTAACCATAAACTTATAGTAAAGAAAAATACATAAGAAAATGGCATAGTACTCATAACACCATATTTTCTTTTTGAGGAAACCTTGGCCAAGGGAAAACTTTGATGGGAATGGTACCCAAAAGCATGTACTAAAGTATAATGTCCTTGTTAGGAGACCTAGCCATGTTAGGAGCTGAATATTACATAGCACATTTCTTTTTAAAGGAATTACAACCCTGTTAAAGGTTCACAACACCCTGTTAGGGGCCAATTGAGCTTAAAACTCTTACAAAGTAATTTAGTTTACAAAGTGTTCTCAGTCATGAACAAAACAAGCAACACTAGTGCTTAGATAGTTCCTTTATAACTCTTCAATGATCTCTATCATTATCTACTCTTCCATTCTTTCAACAACTCATCCAACTAACCATCAACAACATATATCTTTATCAAAAAAGATCTCACATATATATCTCATAACTTTACAAAGTCAGCTCCCAATATAAATATTACAAATATCACAAAGTCGGCCTTCAATAAAAAATACATTTAATATAGTAAATATCAAATGCATATTCGATACTCTTGCACAGTCAATGCGTAGGTTATCAACAACCAAATTACAACTTCAATTTCTTGGATTCCATGTCATACTCCCTCAATCTTCGCTACTGTTCAACTGCTCTGTATCGATGTTTTGTTGTAGTTTGTATGTCTTCAATTATTTCTAACTCACCATAGACATTACCAAAATCAAATCGATCTTTGGTGGAGGTCATACATACCCCATATTGTCTTCCTCTAAGATATCTTTCCCTTGTTCATCGATCTCGATCTTTGATATCCAAAGTATTTCTATATCTCTACTTCTATACTTAGTCAATTTTTGAATCAGCAAAACTTATCTTTATAGGAATCGATCCAAAACCTAGATGTGTTTCCATAAATGAAAACCAAAAAGTGAATCACATTTACACAAGATGATCACTTGCCAACAATAATTTTTCATTAGCACAAGGAGAATCATCATCCTTAGTTAACTTGCAATAGGTAGCCATAGGATTTTAGGTACCGGTTTTGAATCTTCCGTACCATATTTCATCAACAATTCTTTGACATTCTTGGACCGTGTGATAAAAATTACTTTATCTAACTATGTAATTTGCAATCCAAGAAATAATCTCATCTCACCTATCATAGACATCTAAAAATATTTTGTATTTCTTTAGAAAAACCTCTACTCAAATCGTCATTACCACCAAATATAATATCATCAACAAATACTTCGGCATTCAAGTTCTTATCATCAATTATTCTGAAATATAAGTCACTATCTACAGTACCCTTGCTGAAACTAATATTTGTAAAATACTTTTCCAATCTGCCATACCAGGCTCTAGAAGCTTTCTTTAATCCATACAAAGCTTTGTGCAATTTACAAACCATATCTCCTTCCTTAGTTAGAGTAAAATCATTAGGCTGCTCAATATAAACATCTTCCTCTAGTTCACCATTTAATAATGCAGGCTTACCATCCATCTAATAGAATTAAAAAAAATTGTAAGCTACAAATGCAAGAAGTAATATAACAGCTTGAATTCTAGATTCAGGAGAAAAGGTACTTATAATTTCAATACCTTCCATCTTTGAATACCCTTAGCATACCAATCTGTCTTTGTTTCGAACCACTTTATCATTTTCATTAGGCTTGTTTTTTAATACTGATTTAGTACTGATCATGTTTTTGTCAATAGGTCTAAAAAAAAGAATCCAAGTCATGTTCTTCTCAATCTGATCAAGTTCTTATCTCATTGATTTCATCCAACTATATGTTAGAATAGTCCCAAAGGATAACTAATTCACCCCCCCCTCTCAGTCATCCTTTGGGACTATTCTAACAATTGGTATTAGTAAATTTAATTCCTTTTTACTTCTTTAACTTTAGAATACAATAAAGTAAATGCACATTTAGATAACACAGTACAAAACGCACAATTTGATTATGGTGAAACCAAATGGTAAAAACCACAGTGGGAATTAGCACCCACGATGAACTATACTTGTTTATAGTAATCCCTGTTAGAAGATCTTGCAACCTTGTTAGGAGTTGTTCTTTACAAAGCAATAAGTATAGTGACCTAGTTAAGGGTCTGACCCTGTTAGGAGTCTTTTACAAATAACCTTGTTAGGGGTGAGGATTCACTGTCCAAAAGCTCACTGCTTCAATGGTGAAGGCTACAACCTTATGTAGAATAGATATGCACTATATCGGATGATGAACTATAGAGTAGACCTGTTGTCTTGATTAGTTCCAATGTATTGTAACCTTCTACTTCTTCTTCACATAGACTCTTGATGAATGAACCACAACTGATATTCTACTCTGTACATTTTCTGTCTCTTTTCATATCATTCACACTTAGCGTATCACAAATGAATCGCTATAAGTATCTTCCTCAAAGTATGAGATCATGTATCCTGTAAGAAAAATCTTCATAACATCCTTGTCGGCTTAACTAAGAACACAAGCAATATTAAGTCCGCTCAACACAAACTGAATAGACGAGACGCTTCACTAAGTTGGCTTCACCAAATTAACTATAACTTTGCAATCTTCTTGAAACATGTTTGGCTCCTTTAGATAACTATCATAAATTCATAACTAATCATGAATATACACACACATATCCATAAGATAGGTGCAACTCGAGAAACACGTTAAATACGTCGCCTCTGAACAGATACTCTTCTAGAACTGTAACTGCCAATAACATAATTACACAACTTGACTGAAACATCATATCTGGATCTGTGTGTATGAACATAACATACTAAACATGTCTACAACATGTATCTAACTACACAAGGCATGATATCATCATTTTGATAAGTACATACAGAAACACCAATGCGTAATATATGTTGTCATCAATGACAAACATACAATCAATCAAGTGTATAGAAACAAATCTCCAACAATCTCCCCCTTTGACATTGATGGTATCATATGATATTAAAAGCATCCTATATTCATAGTGTTCTCTTTCCTTTACAATCTTCTCAATATCCTCATAAAAGCTTCCTCTACACTGCTTCATTTCTTCTGATTATTTTTATACTCCCCCAGAGTATACGCTCATGCTTACTATATACTCCCCCTTTCACATCAATGGCAAAGTGCACCATAAACCATTAGGTATAGGTACTACTCTAGAAGTAGGGTAGTCAACCATTTATCAGTCACAAAGGAAATATGTTCTTCCTGTATTCTCTAATCAGACTTAGGAGAGGGAATTACTCCCAAATTCTTTCTAAGATAATCATAGTTATCTTTTGATAAAGGTTTTGTGAAAATATCTGCCAACTGTTCTTTGGTGCTCACATAGTCCAATTTCACTTCTTTGTCTGCAACCTTTTCTCTTAGAAAATGGTACTTGATCTCTATGTGTTTTGTCTTTGTGTGCATCACAGGGTTCTTAGACATATTAATAGTGCTATTGTTATCATAGTGAATAAAAATAGGATAATCAAGCTGAATACCAAAGCCTTTAACCATCTGCTTGATCCAAACCATGGTTGAACAATTTAGCGCTTCTGCAACATATTCAACTTCTATTGTTAACTGATAAATATAGTTCTGCTTCTTTCTTATCCAAGAAACCAACCTATCTCCAAGAAATACTACTCCTCTTGAAGTACTCTTCTTATCATCAATACAACCTACCCAATCTGCATCTGTATACCCATGAAGTTGTACATTCTCTGATTTAGGATACCATAAACCATAGTCTATAGTTCCCTTTAGATATCTAAATATCCTCTTGATTGCCATTAGGTGATTCTTCTTGCGTTCAGCTGCAAATCTTCTAACAATGCCAAATGCATTAGATATGTTAGGTCTAGATTGAGTTAGATAAATGAGTTTTCCAATCATAGATTTGTACAATGTCTTATCAACTTCTATGGAATCATCCTCTTTTGAAAGCTTGCTTCCTCTAATCATAGGAGTGCATACTGGCTTATAGTCTTCCATCTTGAAGGTCTTCAATATTTCCTTTACATATTTTGACTGATTAATGAATATACTTGTATCTGTCTACTTTACATATAGTCCCAAAAAGTATTTTATAGGACCAATCATGCTCATTTCAAATTCATTCTACATATCTTTTGCAAATGTTGTACTAAGCTTCTCATTACCTCTAAAGATAATGTCATCAACAAATATGACAACTAGTAGTAATCCATCAGTTGTCTCTCTTGTGAATAGGTTACAATCTGCTGCACCTTTCTTGAATCCAATCTTGGTAAGATAACCATCAAGTCCCTCATACCAATCTCTTGGAGCCTGTTTAAGACCATAGAGTGCTTTCTTTAATCTGCATACCATGTCTAGTTTATCTGAAAGAATAAATCCTTTAGGTTGTTCTATGTAGACTTCTTCCTTCAAGTCAACATTTCGAAAAACTGACTTTACATCCATTTGACAAACTTTAAAGTCTTTGAATGTTGCATAGGCCAAGAAAAATTTAATTGTTTCCAATTTTCTCATAGGGGAAAATGTATCATTGTAGTCTATTCCTTCTCTCTGCGCATATCCTTTACATACCAATCTTGCTTTGTTTATTACTACTGTACCATCTTCATTCATTTTGTTTCTGAATACCCACTTTTTTCCAATCACATTTTTGTTACTGGGTCTAGGGACCAATTCCCATGTATCATTTTTAATCACCTGATCTAATTCTTCCTTCATTGCATTCTTCCAATCATAACGATTACAAATATCTTCAACACTTAAAGGTTCAATCTGTGAAAGTAAACATACCTCCTCATCCATTGCTAGACTTTTTTCTTTTGATCTGGTCAAAACACTACTACTTTGATCTCCAATGATATCATCTTTAGAGTGGTATCTAGATGTGAATTTAGGAACCTTAGGTGTTACCTCATTCTTTTGTAATCTATGATTCTTCTCTTCTTGATTCAGAGTCATTGCACGAGACATCAATGCAATCAAACATTTCTTTAGTAATAGTATCTTTGCTGCTAGGCCCAGGTTCATCTTCAATCATAGGTGCATATTCATAACATCTCTCTTGAACCATAAACTTCTCATCAATTTTTACATGAGTACTTTCAATTATCTTTTTCAATCTCAAATTGAAACATCTGTATGCTTTGCTCTTTGTAGAGTAACCAAGGAAAATACATTCATCACTTCTAGCATCAAACTTACGAACACCATCATCTCTTTTGATGTAGTACTTGGTGCCAAAGATTCTTAAATACTTTACTATAGGTACATTACCAAACCAAAGTTCATAAGGTGTCTTATCTGTGCCTGACCTTAATTGAGTTTTGTTGATAGTATAGACTGTTGTATTCACTGCATCTCTCCAATATGTGTGCACAACTTTTCCTTCAATCATCATAGTGCACGCTGTATCAAGTATAATCTTGTTCCTCCTTTCTTCAATCCCATTCTGTTGAGGGGATGTAGGAGCACTCAACTTTATTTTTATTCCATGTTCTTCACAGTAATAATAAAACTGATTAGAGGTGAACTCTCCTCCTCTATCCGATCTCAGACATTTCAGTTTTTGTCTAGATTCATTCTCAACCTTAGCTCTGAATATTTTGAACTTCTCAGAGGCTTTAGATTTCTCCTTTAAGAATGCAACCCACACCCTCCTTGAAAAATTGTAAACAAAAAAAATGAAATACCTTTCTCCGTAGTATGATCTGGTTTGGGTAGGACCACATAAATCTGTATGCACTAGGTCCAGTTTTTTTTCAGCTGAGTTCTACTTGCTTCTAAAAGAACTCCTTATATGCTTTCCCATAACACATTCCCTGCACATTATGTCAACTGATCTTACAATACTTGGAAGGTCTCTAACTACCTTGACATTACTTATCTTTACTATGTTATCAAAATTTATATGACAGAGTCTCTTGTGTCATAACCAACTATCATCCACTTTTGCAATAAAACAACTTACATCAGAATTGAGCTAAAAAACATTACCTTTTATTTTGGAGCCTGATGCAATCATGTCTCCATCCTTGTTGTTAATGATGCACTAGTTATCTTTGAATTCCAAATGATAACCTTTGTCAAGTAGCTATCCAACACTTAGTATGTTATGATGTAATCCATCAACATACAAAACATCATCTGTCTTGTTCTTTCCATCCAAGGTGATAGAACCTCTACCTATGATAGGTTTAGGATTGTTGTCTCCAAAACTAACCATACCACCTTTGTATTTGTCTAAATGAACAAATTCCTCTTTGTTAGTTGTCATATGATGAGAGCATCCCCTGTCAATGATCCAATCAGTTCTGATGTCTTCTTTGGAAATTAGGGCTAACTCTTGTTCTTCCTTTTCATCTGCAATGTCCATTTCCTCAAGCAACATTTCCATGTATCTAAGGGAAATGAATCCAATTTCATCCTCTCCTAGATCTTCATCAGTTACACCTTCTTCATCATGGTAACATTCCTTCTTATATTTAGGTTTGTAATCAGATCTGAACTTTTTGACTCTTGTGGGACACTTAGATGAAAAGTGACCAATCTTGTTGCATGAAAAACATTTGAATGGTAGTTGTCATTCATATTTTCATTTTCCTTTCTTTTCTCTTTTAGCAATCATAGAAGTGATATTTTCTAGTTCTTCATCAACTTCTTCTTTCTCATTATGGCTAGAGATGTGTAAGGATTTCTTACCATGGACTGAGGCTTTGAAATCTGTTTCACTTTTAGGTTCAGTCTTCAATTTTGATATCTCAAATGCAGATATTTTACTGATCAAAGTTTCTCTCTTGAAGTCTTGTGAGAATTTCATGGTTTCCTCTAGAATGCTTATCTTGTTTTCATAGTCTGATGTTAAGGTAGTTAACAACATGTCCATTATATCTTCTTCTAATATTTCTCTACCATTGTTTCTGATTCTAGAGACTACTTCATTTATCCTTTGATTGTAAGCTCTAATGTTTTCTTCAGGTAACATCTCAAGAATCTTGTATTTCTTTTCCCATGTCTTCCTATGTGCATTCTTTTCCTGAATATCTCCTTCAAATATATCTTCTAAATACTTCCATATGGTGTATACTCTATCAATTTTTTTGATCTCAAAAAATTCACTGTCGGATAGGGCACTGATTAGGGCTTCTTTAGCAATTGCATTATTGGTAAATGTTTCCTTTTGTCTACTAGTAGCATCATCCTTTGCAAGGTCTTTTAGAGATGGAATAACAACTTCTTGTGTAGCTATCTCAAAGATCTCAAAGCCAACACACTATAGATGTGTTATCATTTTTTTTTCCAATCCAGATAATTTTCTCCATCAAACTTAGGGCTCTCTTTTCTGAAGTAAGACATCTAATCTATCTAAAGCTGTTAAGCTTCTTCTCCAAGGCACTTGGCTCTAATACCAATTGTTAGAATAGTCCCAAAGGATAACTGAGAGGGGGGGGGTTGAATTAGTTATCAGTAACTTTAATTCCTTTTTACTTCTTTAACTTTACAATACAATAAAGTAAATGCACATTCAGATAACACAGTACACAACACACAATTTGATTATAGGGAAACCAAATGGTAAAAACGCCGGTGGGAATTAGCACCCACAATGAAGTATATGTTAGAAACACTGAGAGGGGGGGGGGGGGGGGAANGGGGGGGGGGGTGAATCAGTGTTTGTCTATTAATTACTTTTCAACAACTTAAACATAAATCAAACATACATTGAATGAAGCTTAACATAAGAACTCATAACACAAGTTATGATTATGGGGAAACCTTGATCAAAGGAAAACCCGGGTGGGAATTAGTACCCACAAATATTGTACTAGGTATAATGAACCTATTAAAGTTCCTTTTCCCTGTTAGAAGCAAACTTTACAATATGAGTACAATGACCTGGTTAAAGGTCTAACCCTATTAGGAGTATTTTAAAAAACCCTATTAAAGGTATATGGCTCACTGCCCAATAGGATGAAGGCTACAACCTTCTGAAAGTTGATATACACTATATCAAAAATGAACTGCTATGATGACACTACTGCCTGATCAGTTCCGTTTATGCATGAATGCTCTTACTCTCTTAAAGAGCTATATCATGTACTAACTTCATCATACTTCTCTTCTATATCATCCTCTTACATAATAATCGACACTTGTAACATAACTTTACATTACATACTTATATGTTCATATCCGAATAGGCGCGACCCAAAACAAGACTCTAGATGACCCTAAAACAAAATACACAATGCTTCCAAACAAGTTGGCTCAAGTGTGTTTACTACAATGCTAATTACATCATTAAAAACATATAACCAAAGGCACTTAGGCATTACATAACAAAATAATTCATGCTGATCAAAACACTAGTCAGATTCCATGCTCTATCTTCTGGTCTGCTGGTCTACTGATCTAATTATAACTTCACTGTACTATTGTTCTGTACTATGTGTGTCTATATCTAGCATGTATACGTGTCATACCACATATATCTGAATGCGCATACACTGAATCGATCTCTCACACGTGCGCTGATGTGCTGATCGCTGAATATCTCTGTCTGCCCTATTTTCTATACTTAGTCATTTTTTCTTTCATGACAGAAACTAAACATGACTTTGTTTCCATGATGACAACACAAAATGAGTCATGCTTCCTTAGGATGTCAACTTTCCAACACTATACTTGTTTATATTAATCCCTATTAGAATATCTTGCAACCCTGTTAGGAGTTGTTCTTTAGAAAGCAATAAGTATAGTGACCTGGTTAAGGGTCTGACCCTGGTAGGAATCTTTTACAAATAACCCTGTTAGGGGTGAGGATTCACTATCCAAAAGCTCACTTCTTATATGGTGAAGGCTACAACCTTCTATAGAATAGATATGAACTATATCTGATGATGAACTTAAGAGTACACCTGCTGTCTTGATCAGTTCCAATGTATTGTAATCTTCTACTTCTTCTTCACATAGACTCTTGATGAATGAACCACAACTAATATTCTGCTATGTACATTTTCTGTCTCTTTTCGTATCATTTACACTTAGCGTATCACAAATGACATGCTATAAGTATCTTCCTCAAAGTATGAGATCAAGTGACCTATAAAAAACCTCATCATAACATCCTTTTCATCTTTACTAAGCACGCAAGCAATATTAAGTCTGCGCAACACAAACTGAATAGACACGACGCTTCACTAAGTCGGCTTCACCAAATTAACTCTAACTTTGCAATCTTCTTGAAACATGTTTGGTGCCTTTAGATAACTATCATCAACTCGGGTGATCCCACAATAGTGGGTTACACTTTTTTGCCTAAACGGACATTGAACTCTACATTTTGAGAAAAATGTTCACATTCGGATGCATATTATCGTTAAACTGTTTGAAATCGGAAGACGAAGTAA
>MU228387.1:266380-285037 GCA_018584345.1 Thuja plicata | reverse complement strand
ATATACATGTATATACACATATACATGCATATATACACACATATACATATATATACATGCATATATACATATATATACACATATATACATGCATATACACATATACATGCATATATACACATATTTACANACAATATATATTAAAAAACATTAAAATACATATATACAAACAATATATATTATAAAATAATCAAATATGGAAAGTAGAAACGTGGAAAACCTGATGTATTGCCGTTTGATGAAACGGATGCCCCGCAGTGGCTGTTGCTTTCACCTGAGCCGAAACAGTCACAATGACTGTTTCAGCGGTTTTTGCCGCTAAACTAACCTAGTTACTTTCGATCGAAAGTAACTAGGGTACTTTCAATCGAAAGTACCTAGTTTAGGTACTTTCAATCGAAAGTTTGTCTATTTCGATCGAAAGTAATTGGCATTTTTGATCGAAACAAACAGAGTTGTTTTAGTGGGTCACGCTTTTCAGGATGACTTCCTTCCTCCCGAAAAGTGTAACCCACTATTGTGGGATCACCCACTCATAAATAATAATGAATATACACACACATATCCTGAAGATAGGTGCAACTCAAGAAACACATTAAATACGTCAGCTCTGAACAGATACTCTTCCAGAACTATAACTGCCAATAACAGAATTACACAACTTGACTGAAACATCATATCTAGATCTACATGTATGAACATAACATACTAAACATGTCTACAACATGTATCTAACCATGCAAGGCTTGATATCATCATTATGATAAGTACATACAGAAATACTATTGTGTATTATATGTTGTCATCAATGACAAATATACAATCAATCAACTACACATAAACAAATCTCCAACAATCTCCCCCTTTGACATTGATGGAAACATATGATATTAAAAGCATCCTCTATTCATGGTGTCCTCTTTATTTTACAATCTTCTCAATATCCTCATCAAATATTCCTCTACACTGCTTTAGTTCTTCTAACTATTTTTATAATCCTCCAGAGTATATGCTCCCCGTTACTATATAAGCCCCCTTTGACATCAATGGAAAAGGGTGCCATAAACCATTAGGCATTGGTACTACTCCAAAAGTAGAGTAGTCAACCATTTATCAGTCACAAAGGACTGATGTTCTTCCTGTATTCTCTAATCAGACTTAGGAGAGGGTATTACTCCCAACTTCTCTCTGAGATACTGAAATGTATCTTTTGATAAAGGTTTTGTGAAAATATCTGCCAACTATTCTTTGGTGCTCACATAGTCCAATTTCACTTCTTTGTCTGCAACCTTTTCTCTTAGGAAATGGTACTTGATCTCTATGTGTTTTGTCTTTGCGTGCATCACTGGGTTCTTAGACATGTTAATAGTGCTAGTGTTATCACAGTGAATAACAATAGGATAATCAAGCTGAATACCAAAGTCTTTAACCATCTACTTGATCCAAACCATGGTTGAACAATTCAGTGCTGCTACAACATATTCAGCTTCTGTTGTTGACTGAGAAATATAGTTCTGCTTCTTTCTTATCCAAGAAACCATCCTATCTCCAAGAAATACGGCTCCTCCTAAAGTACTCTTCCTATCATCAATACAACTTGCCCAATCTGCATCTGTATACACATGAAGTTGTACATTCTCTAATTTAGGATACCATAAACCATATTCTATAGTTCCCTTTAGATATCTAAATATCCTCTTGATTTCCATTAGGTGATTCTTCTTGGATTCACCTGCAAATCTTCCAACAATTCCAACTGCATTAGATATGTCAGGTCTAGATTGAGTTAGATAAATGAGTTTTCCAATCATAGATTTGTACAATGTCTTATCAACTACTATGGAATCATCATCTTTTGAAAGCTTTCTCCGTGTAATCATAGGAGTACATACTGGCTTACAGTCTTCCACCTTGAAGGTCTTCAATATTTCCTTCACATATTCTAACTGATTAATGAATATACTTTTATCTGTCTACTTTACATTTAGTCCCAAAAAGTATTTGATAGGACCAATCATTCTCATTTCAAATTCATTATGCATTTCTTTTGCAAATTTTGTACTAAGCTTCGCATTACCTCCAAAGATAATATCATCAACAAATATGGAAACTAGTAGTAATCCATCAGGCGTCTCTCTTGTGAATAGGTTACAATCTGTTGCACCTTTCTTGAATCCAATCTTGGTAAGATAACCATCAAGTCTCTCATACCAAGTTCTTGGGGCCTGTTTAAGACCATAGAGTGCTTTCTTTAATCTGCATACCATGTTTGGTTTATTTGAAAGATTAAATCCTTTATTTTGTTCTATGTAGACTTCTTCTTTCAAGTCACCATTTCAGAAAAGCTGACTTTACATCCATTTGATAAACTTTAAAGTATTTGAATGTTACATAGGCCAAGAATAATTTAATGGATTCCAGTCTGCTCACAGGGGCAAATGTATCAATGTACTCTATTCTTTCTCTCTGTTCATATCCTATACATACCAATCTTGCTTTGTTTCTTACTACTGTACCATCTTCATTCATCTTGTTTCTAAATACTCACATTGTTCCAATCACATTTTTGTCACTGGGTCTAGGGACCAATTCCCATATCTCATTTTTAATTATCTGATCTAATTATTCTTTAATTGCATTCTTCCAATCAGAATTATTACAAGCATCTTCAACACTTAAAGGTTCAATCTGTGAAAGTAAACATACCTCTTCATCCATTTCTAGACATTTTGCTTTTGATCTGGTCAAAACACCACTACTCTGATCTCCAATGATATCATCTTTAGATTGGTATCTAGATGTGAATTTAGGAACCTTAGGTGTTATTTCTTCTTCTGTAATATGTGATTCTTCTCTACTTGATTCAGGGTCATTGCATGAGACATCAATGCAATCAAACATTTCTTCAATAATAGTATCTTTGCTGCTAGGCCTGGGTTCATCTTCAATCATAGGTGCATATTCATAGTATCTGTCTTGAACCATAAACTTTACATCAATTTTTACATGAGTACTTTCAATTATCCTTTTCAATCTCAAATTGAAACATCTGTATGCTTTGCTTTTTGTAGAGTCACCAAGGAAAATACCTTCATCACTTCTAGCATCAAACTTACAAACACCATAATCTCTCTTGATGTAGCACTTGCTTCCAAAGATTCTAAAATACTTTACTATAGGTACATTACCAAACCAAAGTTCATAAGGTGTCTTATCTGCGCCTGGCCTTAATTGAGTTTTGTTGATAGTATAGACTATTGTATTCACTGCATCTCTCCAATATGTATATGCAAATTTTCCTTCAATCATCATAGTGTGTGATGTATCAAGTATAACCCTATTCCTTCTTTCTGCAATCTCATTCTGTTGAGGGGTTCTAGGAGCACTCAACTATATTTTTATTCCATGTTCTTCATAGTAATCATAAAACTGATCAGAGGTGAACTCTCCTCCTCTATCTGATATCAAATATTTCATTTATAGTTCAGATTCATTCTCAACCTTAGCTTTGAATATTTTGAGCTTCTCAAAGGCTTCAGATTTCCCCTTTAAGAACCCAACCCACATAATCCTTGAAAAATCATCAACAAACAAAATGAAATACCTTTCTCCATAGTATGATCTTGTTTGGGTAGGACCACATAAATATGTATGCACTAGGTCCAATTTGTTTTTAGCTGAGTTCTGCTTGCTTCTGAAAGAAATCCTTACATGATTTCCCATAACACATTCCATACACATTGTGTCAACTGGTCTTGCAATACTTGGAAGTTCTCTGACTGCCTTGACATTACTTATCTTTACTATGTTATCAAAATTGATATGACAGAGTCTCTTGTGCCATAACCAATTGTCATCCACTTTTGCAACAAAACAACTTACATCAGAATTGAGCTGGAAAACATTACCTTTTGTTTTGGAGCTTGATGCAATCATGTCTCCATCCTTGTTTTTAATGATGCATTGGTTTCCTTTGAACTCCAAATGATAACCTTTGTCAAGTAGTTGTCCAACACTCAGCAAGTTATGATGTAATCCATCAACATACAAAACATCGTCTATCTTGTTCTTTCCATCCAAGGTGATAGAACCTTTGCCTATGATAGGTTTAGGAGTGTTATCTCCAAATATAACCATACCACCTTTGTATTTGTCTAAATGAACAAATATGTCTTTGTCACCTGTCATATGATGAGAGCATGCACTGTAAATGATCCAATCAATTATGATATTGCTTCAGAAATTAGGGCTAACTCTTGTTCTTCTTTTTCATCTACAATGTCCATTTCCTTGAGCAACTTTTCCATGTCTCTAAGGGAAATGAATCCAATTTCATCCTCTCCTGAATCTTCATCAATTACACCTTCTTCAGCATGGTAACATTCCTTCTTATATTTAGGTTTGTAATCAGATCTAAACTTTTTGACTCTTGTGGGACACTTAGATGCAAAGTGACCAATCTTGTTGCATGAAAAACATTTGAATAGAAGCTGTCCTTCATATTTTCCTTTTCCTTTATTTTCTCTTTTAGCAATTATAGCAATGATATCTTCTAGTTCTTCATCAAATTCTTCTTTCTCATTATGGCTAGAGATGTGCAAGGATTTCTTACCATGGACCAAGGCTTTGAAAGTTGTTTCACTTTTAGGTTTATTCTTCAATCTTGATATCTTAAATGCAGAGATTTTACTGATCAAAGTTTCTCTCTTGAAATCTTGTGAGGTATTTTTTCCTCTAGAATTCTTATTTTGTTTTCATAGTTTGATCTTAAGGTAGTTAAAAACATGTCCATTATATCTTCTTATGATATTTCTCCACCATTGTTTCTAATTCCAGAGACTGCTTCAAGTATCCTTTGATTGTAAGCTCTAATGTTTTCTTCAGGTAACATCTCAAGACTGTTGTATTTATTTTTCCATGTCTTCCTGTGCGCATTATTTTCTTGAATATCTCCTTCAAACATATCTTCTAAATACTTCCATATGGTGTATGCTCTGTCAATTTTCTTGATCTCAAAAAATTCACTATCGGATAGGACACTGATTAGGGCTTCTTTAGCAATTACATTATTGGTAAATGTTTCCTTTTGTCTACTAGTAGCATCATCCTTTGCAAGGTCTTTCAGAGATGGAATGAAAACTTCTTGTGTAGCTATCTCAAAGATCTCAAAGAAAACACACTGTAGATGTGTTATCATTTTGTTTTTCCAATCTAGATAATTTTCTCCATTGAACTTAGGGCTCTCTTTTATAAAGTAAGACATCTGATCTACCTTAAGTTGTTAGGCTTCTTCTCCAAGGCACTTGGCTCTGATACCAATTGTTAGAATAGTCCCAAAGGATAACTGAGAGGGGGGGGTGAATCAATTATAAGTAACTTTAATTCCTTTTACTTCTTTAACTTTAGAATACAATAAAGTAAATGCACATTCAGATAACACAATACACAACACACAATTTGATTACGGGGAAACCAAATGGTAAAAACCCCAGTGGGAATTAGCACCCACAATGAACTATACTTTTTTTTATAGTAATCCCTATTAGAAGATCTTGCAACCCTGGTAGGAGTTGTTATTTACAAAGCAATAAGTATAGTGACCTGGTTAAGGGTCTGACCCTAGTAGGAGTCTTTTACAAATAACCCTATTAGGGCTGAGGACTCACTGTCCAAAAGCTCACTGCTTCAATGGTGAAGGCTACAACCTTCTATAGAATAGATATGCACTATATCTGATGATGAACTGTAGAGTAGACCTTCTATCTTGATCAGTTCCAATGTATTGTAATATTCTATTTCTTCTTCACGTAAACTCTGGATGAATGAACCACAAGTGATATTCTGTTCTGCATATTTTTTGTCTCTTTTCATATCATTCAAACTTAGCATATCACAAATGACTTTCTATAAGTATCTTCCTCAAATTATGAGGTCATGTGACCTATAAGACAATTCATCATAACATCCTCTTCGGATTTACTAAGCACACAAGCAATATTAAGTCCACACAACACAAACTGAATAGACGTGACACTTCACTAAGTGAGCTTCACCGAATTAACTCTAGCTTTGCAATCTTCTTGAAACACATTTAGTGACTTTAGATAACTATCATCAACTCATAACTAATCATGAATATACACATGCATATCTTGAAGATAGGTGCTACTCAAAAAACACGTTAAATACGTTAGCTCTGAACAGATACTCTTCCAGAACTGTAACTGCCAATAATAGAATTACACAACTTGAATGAAACATCATATCTGGATCTGGATGTATGAACATAACATACTAAATATGTCTACAAAATGCATGTAACCATGCAAGGATTGATATCATCATTCTAATAAGTACATACAAAAACACTACTGTGTATTATATGTTGTCATCAATGACGAACATACAATCAATCAATTGCACAAAAACAAATCTCCAACAATCTCCCCCTTTGACATTGATCGCAACATATAATATTAAAAGCATCCTTTGTTCATGGTGTCCTCTTTCTTTTACAATCTTCTCAATATCCTCATGAAAGATTCCTCTACACTGCTTTAGTTCTTCTGACTATTTTTATACTCCCCTAGAGTATATACTCCCCCTTACTATATACTCCCCCTTTCACATCAATGGCAAAGGGCACCATAAACCATTAGGCACAGGTACTACTCTAGAAGTAGAGTAGTCAACCATTTATCAGTCACAAAGGACTGATGTTCTTCCTGTATTATCTAATCAGACT
Organism: Thuja plicata; assembly: GCA_018584345.1. Classification (NCBI taxonomy): domain Eukaryota; kingdom Viridiplantae; phylum Streptophyta; class Pinopsida; order Cupressales; family Cupressaceae; genus Thuja; species Thuja plicata. Next base: position 278,292 of record MU228387.1, on the reverse strand, counting down.
TAGGAGAGGGAATTACTCCCAACTTCTCTCTGAGATACTCAAAAGTATCTATTATAAAGGTTTTGTGAAAATATCTACCAACTGTTCTTTGGTGCTCTCATAGTCCAATTTAAATTCTTTGTCTGCAACCTTTTCTCTTAGAAAATGGTACTTGATCTCTATGTGTTTTTTCTTTGCGTGCATCATAGGGTTCTTAGACATGTTAATAGTGCTAGTGTTATCACATTGAATAACAATAGGATAATCAAGCTAAATACCAAAGTCTTTAACCATTTGCTTGATCCAAACCATGGTTGAACAATTCAATGTTGTTGTAACATATTCAGCTTCTATTGTTGACTGAGAAATACAGTTCTGCTTCTTGTTTATCCAAGAAACCAACCTATCTCCAAGAAATATTGTTCCTCCTGAATTACTCTTGCTATCATCAATACAACATGCCCAATCTGCATATGTATACACATGAAGTTGTACATTTTCTGATTTAGGATACCATAAACCATAGTTTATAGTTCCCTTTACATATTTGAAAATCCTCTTGATTGCCATTAGGTGAGTCTACTTGGGTTCAGCTACAAATCTTCCAACAATGCCAACTGCATTAGATATGTCAAGTCTAGATTGAGTTAGATAAATAAGTTTTCCAATCATAGATTTGTACAATGTTTTATCAACTGCTATGGAATCATCATCTTTTGAAAGATTGCTTCCTATAATCATAGGAGTGCATACTAGCTTACAGTCTTCCATCTTGAAGGTCTTCAATATTTCCTTCACATATTTTGACTGATTAATGAATATACCTTTATCTGTCTACTTTACATTTAGTCCCCAAAATTATTTTATAGGACCAATCATACTCATTTCAAATTCATTCTTTATTTCTTTTGCAAATTTTGTACTAAGCTTGTCATTACCTTTAAAGATAATGTCATCAACAAATATTGCAACTAGTAGTAATCCATCAGGTGTCTCTCTTATGAATAGATTACAATATTCTTCACCTTTCTTAAATCCAATCTTGGTAAGATAACCATCAAGTCTCTTATACCAAGCCCTTGGGGCCTGTTTAAGACCATAGAGTGCTTTCTTTAATCTGCATACCATGTCTCGTTTATCTGAAAGATTAAATCCTGAAGGTTGTTCTATGTAGACTTCGTCCTTCAAGTCACCATTCAGAAAATTTAACTTTACATCAATTTGATAAACTTAAAAGTCTTTGAAAGTTGCATAGGCCAAGAACAATTTAATGGCTTCCAGTCTGCTCACAGGGGCAAACGTATCGGTGTAGTCTATCTCTTCTCTCTGCGCATATCCTTTACATACCAATCTTGCTTTGTTTCTTACTACTATACCATCTTCATTCATCTTGTTTCTGAATACCCACTTTGTTCCAATTACATTTTTGTCACTGGGTCTAGGGACCAATTCCCACGTATCATTTTTAATTATTTGCTCTAATTCTTCTTTCATTGCATTCTTCCAATAAGAATTATTACAAGCATCTTCAACACTTAAAGGTTCAATCTATGAAAGTAAACATACCTCTTCATCCATTGCTAGGCATTTTTCTTTTGATTTGGTCAAAACACCTCTACTCTGAGCTCCAATGATATCAACTTTAGAGCGGTATCTAGATGTGAATTTAGGAACCTTAGGTTTTACTTCTTCTTTTGTAATCTATGATTCTTCTCTGGTTGATTCAGGGTCATTGCATGAGACATCAATGTAATCAAACATTTCTTCAATAATAGTATCTTTGCTGCTAGGCATGGGTTCATCTTCAATCATAGGTGCATATTCATAGTATCTCTCTTGAACCATAAAATTCTCATCAATTTTTACATGAGTACTTTAAATTATCTTTTTCAATCTCAAATTGAAACATCTGTACGCTTTTCTTTTTGTAGAGTAACCAAGGAAAATGCCTTCATCACTTCTAGCATCAAACTTACCAACACCATCATCTCTCTTGATGTAGCACTTGCTGCTAGAGATTATGAAAAACTTTACTATAGGTACATTACCAAACCAAAGTTCATAAGGTGTCTTATCTGTGCCTGGCCTTAATTGATTTTTGTTGATAGTATAGACTGTTGTATTCACTGCATCTCTCCAATATGTGTGCGCAACTTTTTCTTCAATCATCATAGTGCACATTGTATCAATTATAATCATGTTCCTCCTTTTTGCAATCCCATTTTTTTGAGAGGTTCTAGGAGCACTCAACTATATTTTTATACCATGTTCTTCACAGTAATCATAAAACTGATCAGAGGTGAACTCTCCTCCTCTATCTGATCTCAGACATTTCAGTTTTAGTCCAGATTCATTCTCAACCTTAGCTTTGAATATTTTGAACTTCTCAAAGGCTTCAAAATTCTCCTTTAAGAATGCAACCCACATCATCCTTGAAAAATCATCAACAAACAAAATGAAATACCTTTTTCCATAGTATGATCTTGTTTGGGTAGAACCACATAAATCTGTATGCACTAGGTCCAATTTTTTTTCAGCTGAGTTCTTCTTGCTTCTAAAATAACTCCTTACATGCTTTCCCATAACACATTCCCTGCACATTGTGTCAACTAGTCTTGCAATACTTGGAAGGTCTCTTACTCCCTTGACATTACTTATCTTTACTATGTTATCAAAATTGATATGACATTCTCTTGTGCCATAACCAACTGTCATCCACTTTTGCAACAAAACAACTTACATCAGAATTGAACTGAAAAACATTACTTTTTTTTTTTTAGCCTGTTGCAATCATGTCTCCATCATTGTTTTTAATGATGAACTCATTGTCTATGAACTCCAAATGATAACCTTTGTCAAGTAGTTTTCCAACACTTAGCAAGTTATGATGTAATTCATCAACATACAAAACATCATCTATCTTGTTGTTTCCATCCTAGGTGATAGAACCTCTTCCTATGATAGGTTTAGGAGTGTTATCTCCAAATCTAGCTGTACCACCTTTGTATTTGTCTAAATGAAAAAATCTATCTTTATCACCTGTCATATGATGAGAGCATTGATTATCAATCATCCAATCAGTTCTGATGTCTGCTTTGGAAATTAGCGCTAACTCTTGTTCTTCCTTTTCATTTGTAATGTCCATTTCCTCGAGCAACTTTTCCATGTCTCTAAGGGAAATGAATCCAATTTCATCCTCTCCTGAATCTTCATCAATTAAACCTTCTTCAACATTGTAACATCCCTTCTTATATTTAGGTTTGTAATCAGATCTAAACTTTTTGACTCTTGTGGGACACTTAGATGCAAGGTGACCAATCTTGTTGCATGAAAAATATTTGACTGGAAGTTGTCCTTCATATTTTCCTTTTCCTTTCTTTTCTCTTTTATCAATCATAGAAATGATATCTTCTAGTTCTTTATCAACTTCTTCTTTGTCATTATGGCTAGAGATGTGTAAGGATTTCTTACCGATGACCTATATCTTTACCATTTGATGAAGAGCGAGCTAATGAGATCAGAGAGAAGAGAGATTTAGTCTACTCTACATTTTCCATGTGTGATCGATTGAAGCATAAACACAGAATTCAGTGGAAGAAAGGTATTTATATCATCTATATATGGATGCACCTATTATTTTTATGTTGTAGATCGAGCTAGGTACAAATTTAAGAAACATTCGTTTAAGTCCTATGAAGAGGATCCAGAAGGAGCATTTTCTCAAATCCTCTATGGTGTATTACATGTAGAAGATATTAGGGCTTACATACATTGTAAGTATGATATATAGGGAATTGATGAGATATCAACTGAGATGGAATATATGACTGATAATGGAGTCATGAAAGAAGAATACAAAAACATTGATCAGCTGAGCATAATGAAAATTCTGGACTTATGCGAATTCGATGAAGATGAATGGTTTAAGAAACTATTGAGCAGGGTTCATGATCAGTTCATTTGGATAGGTGATCAGCTTGTGAAGATTTCTAGTGACCTAATTCATGAAATCACTGGACTAGACAACAATGGAGTCATTCCTATTGCAGAAAAACATGTAAATAAATAAGTTGAAACCCTAACTCATTATAAATGGGACAGATGGGCAATGACTATGAATGACATCTTTGAGCAAGATGTGAGACTTATTTCTATGATACTTGGATACAAATTCTACTACAGCAGTAGACCTAACTCAGTCTTTGTAGGAGTAATTATAATGGCATGGAGAATGGTGAAGGAGAATGTGAAATATAACCTATGCGAAGTTTTGGCACAAAAATTTCTTGAAAATATGAAGCTAGTGAAGAAGGAAAGAACTAAGACCTTCATATTTGGTTCATTATTGATCCATATATTTATACACATTGAACACAAATTTCTTGGCTTACATCCTAGTGGTTGTAAATCTGGGATACCTACTGGTTTTCTAATCTCACAGAGCTACAAGAGACAGAATACTACATGGGTTGATGGAGAATTGTTTGCTATGATCAAGATCCTTCAGAGACAAATGAAAACCAGATACATGATACATGAGGATATTGTTGAAAAGTACAAGGATACAATATATTTCATGGTTGAAACTGATTGTGTATGTTTTGAAGCAGTCACACCTAGAAAGAAATGGTGTTATCACATGGTTTATGAAGTAAGCTCTGAGGTACTTGCCATGCAATTAGAACATGTTCTTACATCAGAAGTTGATCCATCAGAAGAAAGGTGGAGCAAATATGAGGAGAAATCAGAAAAGGTGAGAGAGGAATAGACTAGAAGTCTAAGGAAAAGAAAAATTGAAAACCTTGTGCATGAATGTGGGGTAAAAGATGGATTGACAGAAGAACTTAAAGAAGTGAAAAAGAATATGACAGATAGATCTCTTGGACTATCAAGTGGAAGTACTACAACCCCTCCCACTCCTAACATAGTTATGGTAAACAATCCACCTCCTCCATCACAAAAAACATCACAGATAGAGAACATCACTCCTAGAGTAACTAGATCAAGCATGCAAACATCACCTAAAGAGAAGAGAAGGAAAAAGAGAAGAACATATGGAACCCTGATATGAAAATGATAAATAAGAGAGCAATAGAACAAGGTAAACTGGTAACAATTGATAGATACTATGATAGGTATGGAGATTCAGATAAGCTTAAAATTGAAGACATTGTGATTGATCATCTACTTACTTTCAAAAAGACTATTAGAAATTGAAGGAAGTATACCTAAGGACTTGTATGGGAGATTGGAAAAAGGAAACATTTAGCACAAATTGAGGATGATACAATCAGGAATCAATAAATTGATAACATGCCGCCTATAATATCATTATAAGAAAGGGAAAAAATATTCAAGGAATTAAAACCTTTACTAAGGACCAAGGTAAGATTTTTGAAACTCATGGCGACGAAGTATGATGAAGTCACTCAGGAAAATCAGAAGGAACTACAAAAGATATTGATGAATACTACTTCTGATAAATCCCCACCTCCTAAGACCACTTTTCCTACACAATTAGGAATGGGAGAAAGCTCTAAAGAAAATGAGACTAAAGATGAGACAAGTGAAGTAGATCCTCCACCAAATTTCTATGTTTTTGGTATGCCAGTGACTCTTAACACATCTCTAGATGAAAATGATCCATTTGCAGGGAATGTGGACACCTCTATAGAAGATGAATCTAAACAGAAAGAGGAAGAGGAGTAGAAGAAGGAAGAAGAACAAAAGACAGAAAAGAAAGAGGATGAATAGAAAGAGGTAAACACTTCATTTATCTCATTGTTGGCAAGAAGTGATGTAAATGTTGATAGCATGGATGAAGTTGAAATGGTCAAATTGGCATTTACTGCATTAAACAAAGCCAAGGAAAGATCAAAATAGAAAAGAGACAAAAATGATAAAGTAATCACAAGAGCAATTGATACTGTGAAAAAATTGCTTCCAGTACCTATTGTTTTCTAGCACAAAGATGACATTGAAAATCAGAGAATAACACTTGATGAATTTGATGGGCACTATGAGAATTTGATAAAGATTGCAGAGGAGAAGGAAGAGAACAAATATTCAGAGAAGAAGCTTTCAGAGGTTTGTAATTAAATCAAATGGGACTTAGGCATTGTACAAATTTGTTTGACAAATGCAAAGAGTTGCATTGGACATGGGAGAAAATTGTTTAGTTATTGCATGAATCATATCAGGCATGTTCAGAACATGGAAGACATTATTGCCAAGGAGAGGGTAACTCTAAACAGTATGATGGACAATTGTGAATCATCTTCACAATATATAACAAAGTTAGACAAGGAATTCACACGGATTTTGGAAAAAATCAGTGTTTTTGATAATGAGAAAGGGAGAGTGCTAACAAGATTTAATTTTTTGAAGAGTTTAATCACTCCTAAGCTATCCATACTTGAGTTTCATTTATCAGACTTGGAGAAAGTGATAGATTCATTGACTAAATATATGCCCACAAAATTGAAATAAGTTGAGACCGCATCATTTGCATTGAATGACATCATTCATATCAGTCAGATATGTTCAAGTCATGGAGCACAAAAGTGAAGATCTTGGAAGATTCCTTTCAAGACATTTTGAAACTAGTGAGCAAGAAATAAAACCTATTGTTATGTATGCACCTTTGTCATTGTTGTCAAAGGGGGAGAAGAGAGAAGAAGAAGAAAAAAATAATAAATAAATAAGTATATTATTAGTATAACTGAGGGGGGGGGGGGAATCAGTGGCCTCAAAATTTNAGAAGAAAAAAATAATAAATAAATAAGTATATTATTAGTATAACTGAGGGGGGGGGGTGAATCAGTGGCCTCAAAATTTTATACTTAATCTAACCACCAATCAAATAAACCTTAGATTATTATGTCCCTACAAGTTGTATGCCATGAAATAATTATAATGATTAAATGTCTGTCGATTTTCCTTGTCTGTCCTTATTCTCCTTGATTACCAATAAGCAGTATAACTATTTACTGAAATATATTAAATATGCAGAGTATATCAATAAATCCAAAAATGCATATGTGAAATGTAAAACAGTAAAGTAATAAACCATACACACATAACACATGGATTTTAATGTGGAAACCCTATTAAGGGAAAAATCCACTTGGACCGGTACCCCAAATTTTTACTCTTCTAAAGTGAGCCATGTTAAGAGCCAACCTTGTTAAAGGTTACAAACACACTATTAAGTGTGACCTTGTTAGAGGATTTTACACATATAGTTTGTCACTTAGTATCGAGAATCTAATGTTGTCATCCTTGAATCTGCCTCTCTCTTAGACTGTCAATAGGCATCGGGCAGATCCAATGCTACTTTCATTCAAATCAACTTTTTTGGCACTCATTGGGATGTACCTCAATATATAGAAGACTGTTAAGTCCTACTCTATTAAGAGATTTGATGCTTCAATGCTTAAATTGAATTTAAAAATGACTTTTTTCTAATGCAACTTGAATTGCAGATTTTCAGATCTATTTAAGTACATTACCTCACTGATCAATGTATCAATTCAATTCTTTTTTGCTCCATAATTTCTACTCTGTGATGCTGTGTTCACTATTTGTCAGTGTCTGTAGAATTCCTTAGCTCTCCTTCAACTTGATTGATTAGTACTGCATGAAGTTTTTCTTCATCAGTTTCTTCTTAGCATCCTCTTTCTTTTCACTCCCCTTAACCCATTTTTCATGTGATATGGAAATTAATTAAGCTTGTCTCTTATATAGACATAATATACATTGATTCTTGATTCTTGATTCTTGCTGTGAAAAATAATCTAGCTAATTCGATTTAAAGCATAACTCCTGATTTATCTTGTAGTTATCTTTATGCCAACTGTACAAATCTTCTTTAAATCAATCACTTAACTCTGTTTGAATAAAAAAAATAAAACAACCAGTTCAGTCTATCTTTAGGTCTTGCGAGCTAGATATTTTGTCATTTTCAGAAATCTTTGTTCTATTGGTCAACTCTTTAGTTAGTCATCGGTAACAACTGCTAGTTCTGTCGGTGTGACTTTAGTTAGCTTTAGGATATCCGTCCCTCGGGAAACTCTACTTTTAGCTCATCGGGCATCCTATGGTTTTGCTTCATCAGGAAACATTGTCTTCTTCTCATAAGGTGTCACTGTTATTTTTCTTCTTTGCCTTTACCGATGGTGTGCACTCCATCGATGTTATCTATCACTTGGTGAATACTTGACATTTATTCATTGCTGAAAGCATAACCTTTATTCCATTGATTTTTTGAAGTCTTTTGGAGGTATGTACATGACCATACAGATGATATCAAGTTGACATCAATGACAATACAAACCATTAAAACTAATTTAATGCCTTGCATTATCTTCAACTTAACATTATCAAACACTCAATTAGTTATATGTCATCAATCTCTCCCTTTGGCATTGATGGAAACTAAACTTACATTATCACACTATACTATTTCTAATACAATACGAAATACAATTTATTGAGATTCATCAAACTACCAAACAATTTGTTTTGATAACCAATAAAAATGTCTAACCGCTGGTAAGCTCTATTTTAGCTTAGATTTGATTCTTGCAGCTCTCTGTTTTTCTTGTTCTGATGTGTTGCATCCTCTCCTTCTGTCGATATCTTTCTTTTGACTGTTCTTCACATTTAATGTCTTCCTCTCTTATCAACAACTCTTCCTTTGTATTAACTCCTTCATATAAACACTCTCCCTATGGATATGATCTCTCCCTATTGGAGTAATCTGATAATGGATAATCTTTCTTCCTTTTTCTGAAGAATATGATAATATGGATACTTTCTCTCCCTTTGACAACAATGCCAAACAAATATTGTTATAAGTATCTAACATTAATGTCAAGTGATCTTTTCTCTCCATCCATAATATATTCCTTGAATTTCCCTTATCCATCAGCAATACATCAATATGTTCTAGTGTTCGGTTCTGATATATACCTGTCTGTATATAGATGTAACTTTAAAGTTCTTCTCTTTGCTTGCATCAACACGAATGATATTCTGATAATAAGTAGGTTGATGCATCCTTCAGTCTTTTACTGACTGGTAGACAAGGGTTTGATCCCTAGTCTCTTTCTCAAGTACTCAAATGTATCCTTGGGTAGTGGCTTGGTGAAGATATCGGCCAATTATTCTTTTGATTGCACATACTCAAGTATCACCTCTTTTTCTTGAACTTGTTCTCTTAATTAATGATACTTGATGGAAATGTGTTTAGTTTTTGCATGCGTGACTAGATTCTTGGAAATTTTTATTGCACTGTTGTTATCACAATAGATAGTCACTAGTTCTAAGATCTTCATATGCATACCTTCCAATAACTATTTGTTCCATGCAATATTTGAGAAATTTGCAGCAGCAGCAACATATTCTACTTCTGCAGTAGACTATGAGATGCATCCCTACTTCTTGTTAATCCATGTGACAATTTTGTCACCCATAAAGAATGCTCCTACAGTTGTTCTCTTTCAGTCATCAAGATTTCCAGCTCAGTCAACATCGGTAAACACCTTAAGTTCAAATTTTCCTTCTCTTCTATACCATAAGCCAAATTCCTCAGTATTCTTTAGATATCTTAGGATTCGTTTCACAACAGTCATATGTGATTCCCTAGGATTAGCAAAAAATATAGCAACAATTCCTACTGCATGTGCAATATCTGGTCTAGTGTGTACAACATACATGGGTTTTCCAATCATTGATCTGTACAAAGTCTGATTTACCTTTGTTGTCTTGTCCTCCTTTTTCAACTTACATCTAGTAGCCATCGGTGTTCCAACTGGTTTGGATTCTTCCATCTTGAATAGTTTTAGGACCTCTTTGATGTACTTGGACTATGTAATGAAAATGCCTTCTCCTTGTTGCATGAACTAGAGACCAAGAAAGAAATTGATATCACCAAACATAGACATATCAAATTCTTTGCTCATCTCACTAGCAAAATGATTTGCATAGCATATCATTGCCTTCAAATATCATGTCATCAACAAATATCTCAGCAATAGGGGTGTTAGGCTCAGTATCTTCTTTTAAATAAAGATTACTATTTTCACTAGTCCTTCCAAATCCAATACTTATTAGATAGGAATGAAGTCATTCATACCAGGCTCTAGGAGCTTGTTTCAATCCATACAAGGCTTTGTGAAGTCTACATACCATGTCCTTCTTTTCTGGATCAACAAACCCTTCTGGTTGTTCAATGTATACATCTTCTTCAAGGATTCCATTTAGGAATGCTAACTTGACATTCATTTGGTATAGCTTGAATCCTTTGAATGTAGCATAAGAAAGTAATATCCTTACTCCTTCTAGCCTATCAATGGGTGCAAAGGTCTCTCCATAATCTATACCTTCCTCTTGTACATACCCCTTGCATACTAGTCTTGCTTTGTTCCTTGTGACTTCTCCATTCTCATTCAGCTTATTCCTAAATATCCATTTTGTACCAATGACATTCTTTTCATCTGGTCTTGGCACAAGTGACCATATTTTTTTCTTCTCAATCTATTCAATCTCATCATTCATAGCACTTATCCATTCCTCATTATTTAGTGCAACATTGACAAATTTTGGCTCAAACTCACAAATTAAACAATTTGAGTTTAAAGACTTACTTCTTGTTCTTGTATCAGCTTTCTTATCTCCTATGATCTGGACCTATGGATGGTTCCCTCTTACATATCTTTCAAGTACAAGTACAGTACTTTGTCTATTAGCTTGATCATTATTTTGATCTTCATTTTGTTCTTCATTACCTTGCACATTATCTTAATCATTATTCTGACCGTTGGTATTTGTAGTCTGATGGTCAGGAGCAATGATTTGTAGCTCAGGGGATCTACATTTTTGGTAGGGTAGAGTGTCAGGTTCTTCATTGTAAGTGAACTTATTTTAGTCCTCTTGTTCTTTAGTGCTTTCTTGTTCATTCTTCTCTGCAAATTCATCTATCTTTACATTTGTACTTTCAGTAATTTTGTTAGAGGATTTGTTTAGACATTTGTAAGCCTTTCTCTTGGTAGAATACCCTAGAAAAATTCCTTCATCACTCTTGGAGTAAATTTTTCTATTTCTATCATCTTTTAAGATATAAGATTTACTGTCAAAATTTTTCAAATAACTCACATTGGGCGTGTATCCATACCATAGCTCATAAGGTGTCTTCTTGCTATCTTTCTTCAATTGTACTTTGTTTAGTGTGTAGACAATAGTATTGATAGCTTCCCTCTAGAATATTTGGGTGATGCCTTTTTCTATCATCAGTATTCTAGCACAATCAATTATTGATCTATTCCTTCTCTCAGAAATCCCATTTTGTTGTGGTGTTCTTGGTGCAGAAACATGTCTTTTTATACCATGCTCATTACAAAAGTTAGTGAATTCATTTGATATAAAATCACCTCCTATATCTGATCTAAAATATTTTAGATCCTTACCACTTTATTTCTCTACCAAAGCCTTATACCATTTAAACATCTTGAATGTTTCAGATTTATCTCTTAGAAACATAATTGTCATCATTCTAGAGTAATCCTCAACAAAGAGAATGTTAGGAATAAGGTGTCTCAACCTTGGATAATTCCTATTCTTATTATTTGTTTTGTAAAATGTATTTCTTGCAAATAATGTTGATGTGTCGGCATCTTGAATAGTGTGTAAGGAGATCATGGCTAAAACGGTTATGACGGATTCCTATGACACGTAAGAGCTATGTCAGGAAGATTCAATGATAGGTGAAGACATGTGGCAACTGATAAATGTGAGTACTGTACACTGTTGGACAGGTTCAGCATGGCAGATTGTAGACCACTATGTGTTCCTATTTCAGTGGGAACAAAGTTATCTGTAGATGATTGTCCAAAATCTCCTAGTGAGGTGGAGGACATGAGTAGAGTACCTTA
>MU228387.1:174272-249930 GCA_018584345.1 Thuja plicata | reverse complement strand
ATCATAGAAATATATATATATATATATATATATATATATATATATATATATAAAATTGAAAATGAATTAATATCATTCCCCAAAGAAAGTAGAACTACAATCACAATGGAAGAAAGAAAACTCAAGAGTTACGAAGAAGAGTCTTTTCAGACCACAAGATGGAGACCGAAAAGAATCAGTGCTACCATGTCGCAAATCCAAGAAGACTACACAAGGAAAACATTTACGAACAATATCACAAGTACAACAGAACATGAAAACAACATATAGTAGTGTAAAGATACATATAAAGGAATTATACAACAGGTTTGATTCCTTTATCACCTTGCACCACCAAAGTAGCAAGGGTCATATAAAAGAGTCTAACAAACATTTAGCAAACACATTACGGGAGAAGCACAATACAACACGCAAACACAAAAAGGGCTACCATGAAGGATAAGCCAATCAGGCACATCACCTACTTTCCCAATCTTAGTTTATATCATTTAGGGAAGGTGGGAAACTCACAAGTGGGACTATATCCAATATAGTAGTAATAATAGTGATTTCCAAAAAAGGATCCTCTTGAGAATCGCGCTGCTCGATACTAGGTGTAATTATCAATTGAGTTGAAAGCATATGAGGTAAATCAGTATCAAGATCAATGGTCTCATATTCATCACTAAGATCAATAGGACCATCAAGGATATCCTCCTCATCAAGATTAATTAAATTAGGATCTAAGATGTGAATAGGATCATTGTGCTCATTAATCTTAACATCATTATGAATTTTAACATCCTCCAACACATCAGGCATAGGTTGGTCGAAAGAAAGTAAAGAATTTTGAAGAATAGAAGCACGGGCCCTAGCATTAGCTCTACACATCTTACGATGTTCATTAGCAGATTTGTTACATTTTTCTTTGTTTGACACAGGTTGAGAACTAGGAGGAATAACAATTGGTTCCTTTACATGTTCTATAGGAGGATTGGTAGGATTCGTAGTAGGCTGAGAAGAAATAGTGGGAGGTTGAGTTATAGAGTTAGTTTTAATGGATAAAGGAGGTATAGAAGGAGTGGGCAAAAGACCATGGTTAATATCGATCTGAGGTATGCTTAACTCAAAAATCTTGTGATGTTTATAGGCTTGATATGAACAAAAAAGGTTATTAGGGTGAGGAGGACATGAATTAGGTAATGAAAGCCAAAAGAAATCAAGAGAAGCACAAGATCTCTAGGCCTAGAAGTTTGATACAAACTATGATTAATCATTTTCACTCCATTATGAATGAACCTAAGACATTTATGAATAGGAGAAGTGATAGCATGCATAGAAGTTATCCAAGGAAAACCAAATTTGACTTGAAATTGATCAGAAGTAGGAACGACAATGAAGGTAGTATCTACAACTTTACCACAAAGTTCAACAGGCAAGTTAATAGAACCAAGTGCAGGATAGATAAAACTATTACAAGTTTGGATCCATGCATAAGATGTAATCACGTTGTAGGTTTTTCATAAAAAGGTTTTCCTTAGTAATAACATTTATTAAATATGTGGGATCAACAAGACAACCACGCGTAGGTATCTTAGCAATCCTAGCATAAATATAAAGGAGACCATCGGGAGCCTTAATAGTCTCAGAATCATCAAAGGTAATTGAAAGTTCTGTAGGTCATTTATCCTTAGTTTGTTTCTGAGGTTTAGGTGGAGTTTGAGGTAGAAGTGGAGGCAAAGGATCTTGAACATTAGGTTGAGGTGAAACAACTCACTCCACATGATTAACAATGTGATTAAGATCATCCATCTTCAAATCTTAAACAATATCCATAGAAGATGGTTAAGCGATGGTATTAGTATCATGTGTAGGTAAAAGATTCATATAGATTTGAAGGTTTTTATTAGGAGGAGAGACAAATTTTTCCCATTACCATCAAAATTATCAATAGATAAAGCATTAGAATTGATTAAGTCTTGAACCTTATGCTTTAGAGAATAACATTTTTCAGTATCATGGCTATTCTGTCGATGGTATTGGAAAAAATCTTTAGAATCAAAGGATTTTGATGCGATCATGGTAGGGAGAAGAGGTAAAATAGGAGGCAAGGTAATCATATTATCACTTAACAACCTACTCATAATATAATATAAAGATTCAGAGAGAGGAGTAACTGTACAATTCATACGGAAAGCAGTGGATGCAAAAGTGACATTGTTGGATGCAACAACAACTTGATCAACAACTTTATTACTATGTTTATTGATGTTGAAATAGTTGTTAGGTTTATGAAACTTATTAGGATTAGGAGCAATGTCACTCTTATCAATTGGAACATGAGCCATTGGAGTGTTGCTCTCAAATTGACTCACTTGTAATTGATAATGATGAAGTGCTACACAAAGTTGTTGAAAAGAGGTAAATTCAGTAAGCAGGATCTTATCTCTAATATCCTTTTGTAAATTTGAAATAAATATATGCTGAATATCAATATCAGGAATAAGATAAGAAATCTAAGCATACAAATGCTTAAATCTACCAATAAAACCAGTCAATTTTTCCTTAATATTTTGTTTAAAATGCATTAAATCAGTTAAGAAAACTTGCATACCAATGTTATTTTGAAATTGGTGAATGAAGGTATTAGCAAGTATAGGAAAAGAATCAATAGAATAAGGAGGTAAAGAACAATACCATTGCAACGCCTTATCACAAAAATTCCTAGCAAACAACTTAGCTAGAATCCTATGGTCATGAGCATAATCACTACAAAGGATTTGAAATGTTTTAACATGAGTAATAGGATGCCTTTGCCATTCTAATTCTTAAGATGAGGCATATCAGCTTGCTGAGGGACAATAGCATGAATAATGTCTAAGGATAAAGGACTACCCATGTCATATGTAGGAATGCTAAACTTGGATTGGGTTAAAGATGCAAGTTGTTATTGTAAACATGACACGGTTTGAGCCAAGCTAATGATTGTGGAATCATTAGAAGAAATGGGTGGAATATAAATATTAGGAACACTAGGAAAAGTGTAGGAAGTGGCAAGAATGGAAGACACATTTAGTGGAACACTTGGAACCATAGTTGGAAGGGGATTGGAATAATTAAAAGGCACACTATGATATGAAGGTTGTGAGGTAGGTAGAGATACCGGTGGAACACTCATAGTAATAGATGAAATTGGGAGAGATGTATTCATCAAAGGAGGAATGTAAGTATGAATTCTAGGTAAAGGAATGGAAGAAGGTCCCTCACTAGTGACAGGAGGAGTGAATCCTAGATCTTGAGACTCATGAGCTAAAGGTTTAACATTCAAATGCACAAGATGAGTGATACCACACAAGAGATTAACACCTTGATCACTATCACAAAGGACTTTCTTAAGAGCTTCTATAGCTTGGATGGAATCTTGATTATGGGTTTCTTAAATAAGCCAAATTTCCCATTTTATCAAGTTCTGTCGAAAGTTTTTGTACTTGTTCAGGAGGACTCTTAAAGCATCATCCTCATCATGAGATGAGTGAGAAGAGTTATGCTCCATAGAATGATTGACATCATGAGTGGTCAAATTTTTATCCAGGATTCTAAGGAAAGGAGAGGAAGACTCGGGATCAAAGGAACCCATAAGTCTATGACTTCTTCTAACCAGGATACTATAAGTAGGACTAGAAGTGGTAAAGCTCATACACCAATGTAATGCAAATGAACAAATTTAGGAAACACAAGATTTTGATTTTGATTTTTTTGAAATGTAAATGCAAGAACATAAAATAAAGCTAATCTAATATGCATGCAAGATCTAACAAAAAATATGTAAATCTAACACCAAAAAGAAAGAGTTGTCTATCGCGGGTTCACTAAAACGTAACATCTAAACATGTAAAATTTAAAATGTAGTGTATGAAAATGTGAGATGAGATGGATGTTGTTACATTTGAAATTAGAATTTTTATTGAAATTTGTGGGATAAATAAGATGTTCCATTTATCCTAAAATACACAAAGGAAGGATCTGAATTGATTAACCCCAAAGGAACGATCAATCCATAAATGAATCAATTGATTGGAAATAAGAATAAAGAAGAAGGTCTTAAATTTCATTTTATAGAAAATAATGTGTGATAGATCTAGAAAGATTAATAACTTTAATTGAAATAAATAGGAGAAAAGTACTAACCTTGAAATGTTACAGCTCTGAAGAATGTTGTTTTCGGGGGTCTGCACCGAGTTTCTAGCAAATCTTCAACTGGATCTGGAACAGAAATGTAGAGATGAAAAAAACCCAGAAATATTTTTGCAGTCTGACACAGTTCCAATTTTGACCCTCAAGCCATTAACCCCAAAAGTCTCTGACAGAAAATCTATTTTTGAATCTCAATAGTTTGTCAAAAAGGGTATCTGAATATGTACTCTGATCCGTTGTTCCAAACCTGTATCTGCAAGAAAAAATGGATTTGTTTATTTGGGGGAGGGGTTTCTCTTGGTTAAACCCCGATTTTGGAATCAACCTCAAAATATAATTGAAATTACATAAATAAAACAAAGTAAATGAACAAAACCACCTTGCTTGTAAAATCCCTTGTGGCAGATTTGAATCCATGGATCCACAAGTATGCATAAGGAGAGAGAGAGAGAGAGAGAGAGAGAGAGAGAGAGAGAGAGAGAGAGAGAGAGAGAGAGAGAGAGAGAGAGAGAGAGCNGAGAGAGAGAGAGAGAGAGAGAGAGAGAGAGAGAGAGAGAGAGAGAGAGAGATCATATTGATTTTCCTATATGTTGCATGTATGGGCAATAATGAGTACCTATTTTATATCTTAATTGATTCAAATGGATGGCAAAAAAAATGTTGATGACTAAAGATGATTGTAGGTTAATCATGTGTTAGATCATCTCAAGATCTATCCTACACTTTTTTAACAGAGTCCATCGGTCTCCGTATGTGGAAGTTATGGCTTACAGAGCAAAGCCTATTTTAATTTCTTCATAACCCGATCGGGTTATGGAGAATAAATGTATAATTTTTACTTCTTCAAAACCCGATCAGGTTTTGAAGTACTCTTTAATTTTTAGATCCCGATCGGGTTATTTGAAATTTAGAAACCCGATCGGGTTCTGAGACAGATTGTGTTTTTTAATAATATTTTATAGGCTTGGTTACCAAGCCTAGAACAATTTCAAATTTTTAATAACCCGATTGGGTTATATGAAATTGGAATTTTTTTTTAAAGATGTGTCCAATTATTTGGTCCACAACTTGGTGCATATACCCATCAATCTTGTTTTTCCTATGAGAGCATCTTCGGAAAAGATCAAGGCAAATAGCTCTTATAGTACATATAGAAATACAGATGAGAGAGAGACTATTATGAGTAGATAAATATAATATTCAAGGAAAATAAATACTTATCTACGCATCAACATCTGTGACATAAGTTGCTTAAATAAAGGTCCATATACATCAAATCATAAAAACCCTTCTCATATTATTTGAGAGACATCTCCCCTTTGAATTATCTCGCCACTACAAATGGTTCAAATTGAAATGTAACATTGGTTATTATTCCCCCCCCCCACAATGTGCAATTCCCACTCTTATATCGTTGAACAATTCTCATGTCTTCTTGTGAAATGAATTGATTGCTCCAAGAGAGGTGACACTATATAATTAAAACTTTATTTCTAGAAAGAGACACCCTTCCTTGAATACATGATTCTTTGTTAATTATTGACCATGATCATAACAAATTAATATATCTCTTTAATGAAATTCACTTTTAGGAATTTCGCATAGACTCGTACATAGTCGGTCATAACTTTTGAACCGAACATTTGCTCTCCAATCGTTTGGGTGAGATTCTCTGAAATTGGGTTTCACCCACATATTTAAAATTCAAAAACATCCAACGGTGTATTTGTGAGATATGGTCCTTGTAGTGAGACTGTATTTTCTAAGACAGTCACACATTCACCATCAAGAAACTACTCTCTTACATTTGTAGTCTGGCTCTGATACCATGTTAAGTTTTAGGATAGCTGAAAATGTAATAGCACCCTTATATTTTCTTTTTGTATTTTCTAAATGTAACAATCTCTCTTTCATTTATATTGGGAATGAGGCTAGGAGAGACATGTCCTTGAGATTAATGTAATGACAATTGATTATATATATGTCCTTGAAAGGATATGTCTCTTCCCATTAATTATAATTTAATAATTCTTATAATGTTTCATCAAACAATTATTAATTTAGAATAATATAATAGATTATTATTAATCAACATATATTATATGTATTCTAAATGATCATATGACTGAAGCTGCAAACATTAACAATAGGAATGAGAGGAATTATTCAAATGACATGGTCCTTATAATAGAATTCATTGGATACTACATATAGGACCAATGAAATAAGATATTATTGAGGATTTTGTTGATATTGATCAATGCATATTCTATTTTATATAGACACGGAAAAAATTAGAGTTAATGGTTGTAATGTACAAATAACTATAATGACTATTTTGGTGGCCCTAACAATCAAGATACATCAAAAGATAAATTTTATGCAATGCATTTTTATATGCCTACTGAAAAGAAGGTGTTGGGGCTATTTTTCTCTCAAAAGTACAATGAATGCTTAAACATTGGACTAGGACAACTTATCTCCATCTACTAATTTAAAATCTCCCATTCTATATTTTTCTCAATAGATTTGCTTAAGAACCTAAGTGGTTCAGAGGATTTGTATGGAATAAAGGACAAGAGATTTGTCTAGATGAAACTAGTTCACTAAAACTTCGTGATCCCACACACAAAGACGCAAAGCTACTTTGCATTGCAGATCCAAAGGCTAAATATAATAAACTAATCTTGAAGAATAGACGTATTATGATGAAGAAATATTTGACTTTCCATGGAAATTTTGTAAGATAACCTTAATAAGGATAACTTATATATTTTAATGAACTAAAAAAGTGTTTTTCAAAAGATGAGATGTTGAGGAAATTGAAGAATATGTTGGATGTTTCGTAGTGCGTTGAGAATTGTAAAAATCACTTTTACAAGGATATGCATATTTTTCCCAATAGAGGGAAGGTTTATGAAAAATATTATGAACTATAGAGGTTGGGACAAGTCTAGAAGTCCAATAGTCCCTCATAAATTTATGTATTGAGAATTATAAAATCAATTTTGTAAGGATTTGCATTTTTTTTTTATAACAAAAGGAAGGTTATGAAAAAGGATGAGAATTATAGAGGTTGTGACAAGTCTGGAAGTCTAACAGTCCCTCATAAATATGTAAACTATAAATAACTAGAAATTTAATATTTTCTTAAGAAAATTAATCAAAAACACTTACAATATATATATATATATATATTTTTAAAACACATGAAATTTATACAACATTTTTACTTTAAAATAAAAATGAAGGCATGGAGAATAAAACAAAAGAAAAAGTAAAAAAACAAAGTAGGCTGCACATTTTTCCCATAGCAAAATGGGGCAATGGGCAAGGCATAATAGTGTCTAGCTAAGGAAAGATCATATCCATCCACTATATATATTTGACAATGATTATGATCAATCAACGCTAGAATGATAGAGGTATATGGTCACAACAAAATGAAAAGATCTATATCAAATTGACATTATTTCGTTAAGATTAAAAAAACAAAATTATAAAAGAGAGCCTAAGAAGTTCAGCGCTTGCTAATCTCCATAGAAAATGCAATAAATGATAATATTTTTTTGAGAAAATCTACAATTGTTGAAAATATACCTTTTTTAGCATTTTTTGTTGCCAATTTACAATACAAGAGATGACATGAAAATTAAATGCTAATATTTTTTTGTAAAGTTTCATTATATTTTCCACATTTCTTAAAGTATATTTTGTATAGAGGATAGTCATGTCCAAAGAAATTCTAGACTATTAGAACATTTATGATGAACAATGAATGCAACAATAAAGATGCCAAGGTTGGTGGTACCCTAAATTTTGATAATTTAGAAGTCCTAATCCATTATCATGAACCATGTTTCTCCATAAAAAAAAGATCAAAGGAAGGAAGATTTATGACACAAATAAATAGAACTAACTAATTGAAGCCTTAAAAAAATGTTGGAATTTAGACTTGCTACAACGATGATTTTGACAGAGGATAAAGATGGTTGAATTTTAAAAATCTAAAAATGACCCAGTTCGGGAAATCAAATTTCCTATCTCCAGTAGAAATGTTAGCTTTTCACAATATGTTTTGGATTTTATACCAAAGACAAATCCGAAAGTTAGGTAGTTATTTTTTAGTTAGTTTATTGTTTTTTCAAAATAATTTGTAATAAGGGTTGTGTCTTTTAACCTTAAAGAGGTGTGAAAGCTACTCAAAAACATTTATATACATAATATAAAATGTAGAGATAATACAATATAATACAATTTCACATATTTGGATAGTTTTTAATCAACAAGTATAAACATGGACCTGGATGTACTATTTTTTCAAAATCAATATAGATAAGTCATTTTTCTTTCACATGTGTAATAGTTTCATTATCATTTTACAATTAGTCCATCGAATAAACCAATAGAACTTCTTCAAAGTGATAGTTTGATGTGCATGCTTCCTGATTTGATTCATAGTCTATATTTTCAATTAGTATTCTCATTTTGCATGGTTAAATTCTGTTGATTGAGGCCTTAGTCAATTGGTCTATCATCTGAGAAGTATTACCCTTTTGAAATATCTCTGAATTTATTTTAGGTTGCATGTACATTCCATAACACCTTTGAAGTGATAAGTTTTCTTGTAAAAATGTCTCTGAGGTTGAACATAAGATTGGAATGATCTTGACTCTATTACCCATGGTATAATAAGGCACTGGTCTAATCATTACTTAGATTATAGTTATTCAATTCATTGTTTATAGTTTTGTGATATCTTATATATCTATTCATTTCAAATTGCATACACATTTACTAAACATTCTTTCAATTACTTAAAGTATTTTAGTTTACAGTTCATGATATATTGATTTTAGTTATATTTATTTCAAGTTCCTTGCCATACTTTGAGAGATGGAAGTTTGAGTTCCATACACAAGTTATTTGCTATAAAAAGTATGTTCAGGTGAAGGTTCACCCGCCTTGGTCCTACAGAGCCAGAAGCATAGGGGAAGAGGATCATAATTGATCATTCCCGTTAGTTGGAAAAAAAAATTGGATTTCCCATCATTGGATTGGCAAGTCCAATGAAAATTCAAATCAGCATTTTTGGGCACCAACAAATTGGCAACTCTGCTGGGGACTTGTTCAAAAGAACATTTTTGTATTTTACCTAGAAGCTCTGGTGATATATGTAAGACTCTACTGGGAGAAAATAACTCAGAAGACAGTAAGTATTTTCCTTCTGATAAGAAGGTGGTGACTCTATTGAACAAAGCATTTTAGTTAGTGACTCTACTGAGGGAGAAGACTCAGAAGGAGATGGTGGATTATTTTTTTCAAATGTATCCATCATTTCAAAGAAATACTTTTATTCCAGATGGTATCAGACCATTGGATCTTAGGAGATTTCAATCCATCCCAAATAAGTTATCCCCTAAAATTTCACAACTTCTACCAAAGTTCCATGGAGAATGGGATGAATTGACACTACGACACTTGGATGAATTTTATACATTAATAGAAGATTATGAGGTTTCTACAGAGGATCAGGTGATGAGGCTATTTGTCAGGAAGTTAAAAGATAATGCCAGACAAGTATATGAATCACTACCCACACAATCCATCTCATCATGGAGACAATTTGAGCAGTGGATTATTGATATGTTTCATGATGCCAATGGTGAAGAAGAAAACATTTGTTATGAACAAGACATGTGCTATGAACAGGAAAGAGAGCCAAATTATATTTTGGAGGAAGAATCTTACATGTCCCCTTGGATATATTCTTTACTTTTGAAAGATATAAAGGTGAACCTGCACTACATTTGTTCATGAGAATGATAAAGATCTATCGAGAAATACCTACAGATATCAGGCCTCTGGGAAGGGAATTAATGGATAAACTTTGTGAGTTAGGAATCTACCATGATTCTCAACTACTAGCTTTTCTTGAGAAAATATGTGAAGTATTGAGGGAAGAAAAGAATGATGACATAGATGAAGAAAATTTGGATTAGATTGAAGTAGAATCTGTACGTAGTGAGATTTGCATGGAAACATATATCAATGACCATGATGATGAGGAAAAAGATCTTCTCAGTATAGAAGAAATCTCATATTTACTAGACATGGAATATAAAAAACATGTTGAGAAGAGTAGTCAAATTTTTTTCTCAATGCACCATGATAAGCAAGTTGATGGATCAGTACATACTCAGGGGGTACTAGATGAAGAAGATGATAAATTTTAAGAATCAAATAATGGAGATGAAATAGAACAGCATACAACATATGAGCACGAAGAATTTTCAGATGAAAGCTCTTGCCTGAGTTCTCTATATCCTTGAATCCATTATTTGAAGAATATTTTATATACAGTCAAGTGCATCAACATCATGATAAAGATAATGAGCCTAGTGATCATTTTTAAGATGATAAAACTCAAAATATGTATGGGGAAGTGTATTTAGAAAGTGAGACATGCATTATTTCATCCTATGAGCAGAAGTTGTATCAAACATGTGAAGCTGAGATGGAATCAAACAAACATAATGAGGAGAATGTGTTAAAGATTAGTTCTCAAAATTATCCGAGTATCCTATCTAATCAAATTCTTGATAAGAAGGAAGTTCCTGAATGTGAGTTATCTCCAAATCCTTTTTTGTGAAAAGAAACATCTTGAGCATAGAGAAGATTGTGTACGTAAAGGCATCCAAGCAGAAGAGCTTAATCTAGTTACTTGTAGGGTTGATCAAATGCATGGGGATCTTCTATTTAGCAAGGACTACAGTGCACCTGCTGAATTTTCTAAATGTAAACAAAATTCAAAGCGTGTTAATAAAGAAATGAATGTTGTCCATGAGAATGGTGGCATCCTATTCAGGAGATCCAAAGTATTACATGATCAAAATTATGTGTTCGATAGAGGAAAGAAGAATTGTTATTTTTTGGGGGGGGCCTGAGGCCACCCAAGTTCACTTTGCATCAGATTAAGTGTGGATACTTGGCCTGCTTCTCTAGAGATAGCTGGAATCTCACTATGCTCACAGGGAGCATACTTCCCCAGAAAGAGCCACTGGTGGTACCCTAAATTTTGATAATTTAGAAGTCCCAATCCATTATCAAGAAGCATGTTTCTCCATAAAAAAAGGATCAAAGGAAGGAATATTTATGACACAAATAAATAGAACTAACTAATCGAAGCCTTAAAAAAATGTTGGAATTTAGACCTGCTATAAAGATGATTTTGATAGAGGATAAAGATGGTTGAATTTAAAAAATCTAAAAATGACCCAGTTCGGGAAATCAAATTTCCTTTCTCTAGGAGAAATCTTAGCTTTTC
Source organism: Thuja plicata (assembly GCA_018584345.1). NCBI lineage: Eukaryota > Viridiplantae > Streptophyta > Pinopsida > Cupressales > Cupressaceae > Thuja > Thuja plicata. Next base: position 238,430 of record MU228387.1, on the reverse strand, counting down.
ATGATATGTTTTGGATTTTTGACCAAAGACAAATCCGAAAGTTTGGTAGTTATTTTTTAGTTAGTTTATTATTTTTTCAAAATAATTTGTAATAAGGGTTGTGTCTTTTCACCTTAAAGAGGTGTGAAAGCTACTCAAAAACATATATATACATAATATAAAATGTAGAGACATGAAAATATAATACAATTTCACATATTTGGATAGTTTTTAATCAACAAGTATAAATATGGACCTGGATGTACTATTTTTTCAAAATCAATAAAGATAAGTCATTTTTATTTCACATGTGTAATAGTTTCACTATGATTTTACAATTAGTCCCTTGGATAAACCAATAGAACTTCTTCAAAGTGATAGTTTGATGTGCATGCTTCCTGATTTGATTCATAGTCTATATTTTCAATTGGCATTCTTATTTTGCATGGTTAAATTCTGTTGATTGAGGCCTTAGTCAATTGGTCTGTCATCTGAGAAGTATTACCCTTTTGAAATATCTCTGAATTTATTTTAAGTTGCATGTACATTCCATAACACCTTTGAAGTGATAAGTTTTCTTGTAAAATTGTCTCTGAGGTTGAACATAAGATTAGAATGATCTTGAATCTATTGCCCATGGTATAATAAGGCACTGGTCTAATCATTATTTGGATTATAGTTATTTAGTTCATTGTTTATAGTTTTGTGATATCTTATCTATCTGTTCATTTAAAATTACATACATATTTACTAAACATTCTTTCAATTACTTAAAGTATTTCAGTTTACAGTTCATGATATATTGATTTCAGTTATATTTATTTCATGTTCCTTGCCATACTTTGACAGACGGAAGTTTGAGTTTCATACATAGGTTATCTACTATAAAAAGCCTATTCAAGTGAAGGTTCACCCGCCTTGGTCGTGCAGAGCCAAAAGCAAGAAGAGGATCATAATCAATAATTCTCGTTAGTTGGCCAAAAATAATTGAATTTCCCATCATTAGATTGGCAAGTCCAAAGAAAATTCAATTCAATATTTTTGGACACCAACAAAAATAAAGAAGAAAAAAAAAATAAAGAAAGAAGAGACAAAGAGGCTGGAGCTTATCATGATTATAAAGCAAGTTCTCTACACAATTGGATGGTTTAATGAAGGCACTTTGTTTTTGAGTCATCAAAAGGATGTGAAAGGTTGTGCGAATACTTGGAAAAAGTGGGGGTGGGGGACACCTTGTCGGATCTTACACCGCTACCAAATTCTTATCGCAAGGTATAGAGTGATGTCAAATGCTTTAAAAAAAAATGCACAACACAAAAATCATCAGGTGGGACACTTTGTCGGCTTCCAAATGAAGTTCCAATGTTCATATAAACAGACGTTCCAAACGTCAGCTGCACGTGCACACCAACAATTGGGTGTGATATATATAAAATGTGTATATCCTTTTCTATCATCTCCCCTAGCCCAAAATGAGGAATTTGGTAAGATCAGGAAACTTTCATGTCCACCAGGCGGCACTCCACTATTCTGTCTTTATTTTCAAGCCGATAATGTGAAGTGACAAATGTCTTCTAAATTACTCTCATTGTAATAAAGACTGACGCGTAAGGGACTCAATTCTTTAGGAACCTGTATTTGTGATGAAAAGGATTAACGTTAGGAGAGATTTATCTGCATACGTGGGATTCTCTTGCTTTTAGAAGGAATATCTTTCCCATCTCAATCATAAAGTTTGGAGCTGATATTTAGTTATTCTAGTCCCCACTAGGCTCATGAATAAATATGGTGGAGATGATCATAACTCCATTGCAGGCCTCTCAAGTTATGACTATTTCTTCTGTTTACAGAGAGTTTGTAAGATTTTGGTCTTGATACCATTTATTGCAGGGATTTGTTTGTAGTTTTTTTGAACTCGGGGATCTTGTCAAACTATAGGGGAGTAATTTAAGTTTAGCCCAAATATTTCAATATTTAGATAAGCATCAAACATTATGTGCTTGAACGGTGATCTTATCACAAACATCTTAGGCCACGTGGATGGCATAACACTTGCAAAAGCAAGATGTGTTTCTTTTCAATTTTGGTTGTGTGCAAGGCAGGAGAGTGTTTGGGAAGATGCATGTTCGACTCTCTGGCCTTCTACAGGGGACACATATACTAAACAATTCATCTCTTCTCAATTGGGTGGGTTTAGAAATTTCTATACAAACTGTTTTCCCTTCATTGTTCATGATGAATCTAAGTCTTCAGAGACAAATTCAAGGTGTAATGGGTTGAGGAAGTCAGTTGATTCTAATAATCCATCTGATTTTGTCTGCCTTTTCGATGTGTTGTACAAGAAAAAGCTCATCTATTGTAAAGTTTTGTGGGGCATCCCTGCTACAGAGGATTTTGAAGGGTGGTTCTGCAACTGCCCTTTTAGGATTGACCTCATTAACTTTGATGAGGATCACACTAGCCCAGATCAGTTGCCCACAATTGTGGTTGAGGAGAGTAACAAGGGGGGTGAATATTGGGGCCACTTGATGGAAAATATTAGATTGAGCTGGATTGTGATCAACAGGAAAACAGGACAAGCTGGTAACTTTTCAAGCTGGAGTCCCTTGGTTGGACAAAAGCATTGGTCCTCTGACAAGGACTCTGTAATATGCTTTGGCTCCATTTTGCCTACTGAGAATATATTGCCTTGCAAAAATGTACAGTGTAAGTTTGTGATGAAGTGCAGAGTGTCACAAAGTGAGCATACCAAGTTAAAGATCACTGAACTGAGTATGTAGGTGTAAGATATCATGGGAGCTCGTATTAATGGGAGAAACAATATTCTTATCCTAGGAAGAGCTCTGTATTGCAGGAGGAGTGTGAACTGAGTATGCAGGTGGAAGATATCATGGGAGCTCGTGTTAATGGGAGAAACAGTCTTCTTATCCTAGGAAGAGCTCTGTATTGCAGGAGGAGTGTGAAGCACGATAAGATTTTGGAATCCTATGGAAAATATTTGAGAGAATAGAGGGTACTGAAGGAAGAACAGATGAGGAAGGAGGGCCGTCTAGATGCTTTCTTAATTCTAACTGGAATTATTACATTCGCTTCATTTTGGTGTTTTATTTTTGGATACAAAGATATTGCCTTTTGATTCTAGTCCCTCGGGGGATTAAAAATTATGTAAATATTATTCTGTAATGAATTTTTTTTCCAGCCTCGTATTTCCACATTTTCAATGTTTGTTCACTGCTGAATTTCCTGGTTGTCACTTGCCATTTAGGTTCACCCAGTTTAGCTTCAATCGATGAATTGTTATCCACATATTTGTCGTCTTTGTACGTTATTGATGACATGCTCTATTCCGAATGACAGGACTGGTAAAGAATTTTTTTTTAATTTATTTTTCAGTGAAATAGTACCATTTATAGTAATCATATAGATTTTTTATGAGTCTATCACTCGCTCTCTTTTGATTGTTTAATAGTTCTCCATAATGAAACACTTGTTAGGTTCGGTTCTCTTTATGCATCTTAATTCTCCATATGCGAGAATCTTGTTTGGGAATGGTTTCATTTTCATTTTCTCATTGTTGAATAAATCTTGGAGGGTAAAGGATCTTTCCTAATCAACCAATTACCAAATGAACTTTAGTAAAAAACAAGTAATAGAATAAAACTGGAACTAAACTAAACAGAAAAAAAGGGTAAAAGAAGACAAAAACAGAAAAAATACTTCTAGTATATATTAGACATGATATATAAAGATGGACTTCTACCTCTGATTTAATTCTCTCAATTGTTGAAGGAAATGCATTAGGAGCCAACCTATATTCAAGGGGTAGGAAAAAATGGATTAGGGGCCAACCTATATTCATGGTTCCAATTCAAGCTAGTAATTCTCTCAATTGTTGAAGGAAATAGATTAGGGGCCAACCTATATTCAAGGGGTAGGCAAAACGAGATTAGGGGCTAGCCTATATTCATTGTTTCAATTCAAGCCAGTTGACCAAAAGGAGTAGTTTAATCATAAACAACTTCTTGATAATCCATAAAGGATTAGAAGTTAGACAGTTTTTGTTGGTTGCTCATGATCACCAAGCGACAACATTTACCGAGCACAGTGATCACAAAGATATTTTGAACACTGAGCAATAGCGCATTCACCGAGCAGTATATCAACAAAAGACATCACCGAGCACTAGTACACAAAGACATCATTGAGCATCAGTCTACACCGAGAGAACATTTCACCAAAAAAAGCGGATCTCAATTACACATCAGCTAAAGCACTTTAATCTTTAAAATAACTTTTTGCTTAGCTGGATAACCATTTCTTGTGGATAAAGGAAAGCATTAATTGTGGATGTAATTAATTAACTGATTGTATTCATGCAAACTAAGAGATCAAGGTCAAGTTGTAAACCTTTGATCTTGGAGTTTTTCAAGAAAAGCGTGAAACCTAATTAGGTCAAAATCTTGTATATATAGATGTTATAATCAATCAAGAATATGATGATTGTAGCCGTCAAGGACATCTATGAATCAAACATAGAGTTTAATGCACAAGGACAGCTAAAGAAGAATTCAGTTTATCAAGAACTACATACAAGGCTATCGAGCAGAACATAGGTATTATCCATCACAATGAGGTGATATAAATTTTATGTACTTAATGGATCTATAATCAACAATTTGATATTGTAGCAATTGGTTCATATATTTTGTTACTCTCTAACAATTGTAACAAACAAGAAAATCCTTTCACAAGGTGGACTTAACAGTCTTTATGTAAATCTCTTAACTGAGTACACACATATATTGTGTTGCTAAAATCTCTTAACCGAGTAGACTTAAAAAGTCTAACATGTTACTCCTAATAGTGTAAGATCATCAGAAGTGATCACAAATTGTAGCCCTAATAGACACCTTCCATTTTCAAGATAGTGAAGCTTTGTGGGTTTCGTTTCCACCGTAGTTTTTACCTTCTAACAAGGGTTTCTGCGTTATATCAAATGCTTGTCATGTGTAAATAATTTTCATGAAATGCTTCAATGTTTTTTTACATGCATTTACATTTATGCTATGATATTGCATGCATGGAGTAGAAAAGCTACAATGGTCAGTTGTGCAAGTAATGAGTACTAAGGTTTTATTTGTAAAAAATTTTAAGGGTACCGATTCACCCCTCCCCTCTTAATACACACCCTTCCATTATTCCAACAATTGGTATCAGAGCTAGTTCTCTTATTTGGAAAATTTTAATCACTTGAGGGAAAAGATCTTACAATGGAAAGGTATAAGCTTGATAAAAATATAGAGAATCAGAAGTTGCGAATACAAATTTTCTTTGAGAAATACAAAGAGGCAAGAAACAAAATGAAAGAGTTATTGGCTGAAAGAAAAGTCATGTCATCTTGCTACAATGAAACTGACTATCATGAAGAAGAGATACCTAACCCATTTGATTCATCTGGATCTGGATTTGGTAGTTTATCAGACATAGCTGAAGGAACCATGGCACATCTAAATGAAATCAAATCAACATCTGACTAAACAAGTGAAAGTACTATAGATCGGTCAAAAGACACAAATGGTAAGAATGATTGATGTTATGAATAATTCAAGACAACCTGAACAAGAAAGAACTTTGGCTATTGATGACAAAAGAAAGATTACTGAAAAGTTGCAAGAGAAAGAATCTTAGATACAAAGACTTACCAAACATCACCTTGAGATCACCAATCAAATAGTTCTTGTGAATCATGAGGGTGCTAGCAAGAAGTTGAGTCCACTTTTTGGCCAAAAAGTGGAACTCTATTCCCTTTTTTTTCAAAATTTGTCCCAATTGATCAAAAAAATTGAAGCACTTAAATATTGAATCTTAAGAAAAGCCAGTAATATGAAATGTAGTACTCAAAGTGAGTTTCCCAATATGTAATTTATATTAATACCGAGATAATAAAAATTGGATTTCACTAGGTGTTTCCAAAAATAACTATTTAAAAATCACCTTTTTGGTACCTTCCATTCCTGTGTACAACAACCATAATTTGACCTAAATGAAAGTATTCTTTTGAATCCTTTTGGAATATTACTTTTAAGACACTTAAGATTGATGAGCATTATTTTTTGTAATTGTTTACTGAATATATTTTTTTCTACTATTTTTTTTATTGGGCATACTTTTATTTTGAAAACTCCTCGTGTACGGCAAGCATAAGTTGACCCAAACTTGTCATTTTTGAGTTTTTATTTTTTTTCAAAGTGAAAATAATTTTTTGTAGTTTGATTTCATATAATTTATTTTTTCAAAAAATATGAAAAAAAATTAGTGTTATAAAAATAAGGAAACTTGTTATTTCACACTTATTGAGCTGTTTTATTAGAAATTATTTAAAAATTAAAAAAATTAGTCCAATTTAAAAATAAACTATGTATTTATAATATTTGTAATCATATCTAAAAGGGGTTTTAATTTGGTGGAAATATTCTTTAGAAAACATATTTTTTTCCAAAAGTGGGTTTCGCGCACAAAATGTTCCTCTAGAAGTGGACTCAACTTCTTGAACTTACCCATGAGGCCAACCGAGTGAACATGGAACTTGCTGGAAAATTGGAAGTTATTGGTGAACTAAAAGAAGAAAATGAGAAACTGAAGCATGAACTGAAGATTCAACAACAACAACAACATAATGATATGATCAAGAAAGTTGAAGAAACTACCAAAAAAATGGATGAATTTCTGACCTGACAAATAAGACTCAACAACAATACTGGTTTAGGGTATAACAAGCATGGAGAATCATCAAACCGAGATGATCAAAGTAATGTCTACACAAATCCGAGACCAAAGAGGCGTTCATGTAATCATTGTGGAAAACCAGGCCACACATCAAATGTTTGCAACAACAAAGAAAAAGGTATTCCTAAAACTATTTCTACATTCATAGGTAATTATTATAACTTTAACAAGCATGGACACAAAGCACATGAATGGAGATCTAAGATGAAAAAACCAAAAAAAAAATCTTACATGGAAAAACATGGTCCTACTTGCAACATACATGGCAACACATTTCATGAATGCAAGAAAAAGATAAAGCAAGTCTAGAAACCTAAAGAACAAGAAAATGCATATCAACTGAGATGAGTTAGTAATACATATGTTTGGGATTACAACACATAGGTAAATTGCAGAACATGTGGTATATATGGACATATAGATAGTAACTATATGAGGACACATATAAGAAAATCTAGAAATTGGACTTACCCTAGAATGACATGCTTACACTGTCATAAGGTCAGCCACTTAAGTAAGGGCCACAGAGACCGAGTGATAGAGTCAAGCACTTTTGCAAGTAGAAATACTATTGAAGACTTCATGAGAATGAGAAATCAAATGAGGAGGAGAGCTTCAAAAAATGATAATGTTGGACCAACCACTACAATTGGTGACACTTCATCTAATGGATCAGGGGATTCCACCACCCCCACCTAAGAAATACAAGTAAGTATGAAATTGCACTCTACAAATTTGTATTTTACATAGGCTCCTATATTCATTGAGAATATGCCAAATTAGCATGAATAAAGATGCACTATGGTATTGCATGTTATGTTTTATGAATCTAGTTTGGTCGGTCAATATGAACCGAGCATAAATTGCATGTCAGTGAACATGTAAAGGACAACCGAGTTGTCACTATGTTCTCAGCATTGTATACTTACTGAGATAAAGACTTTGGTGTGTTGATCAAGAATCTCTATTTCAACGACTGAGTGGTAGGTGAAGCATTTAATGCATCACTTAGGGTATTTTTCTATAAAAAGGGCAATGTGAACTCATTAGTTCACCCAACGTTTAAAGGAAAATTGTAGAGCGAAGAAGAGAGATTTAGAGAGATTACATTGCAGAGTGATTCACAACACTTTCAAAGCTACTCCAAGAGATTTCAAGCATTCACAACAAATATCCAGTGAATATCTAGACTTACCAAGTTAACAGGTTATTTGCGAAAAAATCCCTAAATTCACAAACAATGACATCCACCTCATGAACCTTAAAGATCAAGATGGAAAAGGACAATAAGGTCATTTTAATAAAGAACTCAACTTGTTAAGAGCCTAACTACAAGTTTTTTCCTGAGGTTGTTGCTAAACCCGATGACAAAGGATCATTTTCAAGTATCCCACCTAGGGTTTTACTGGTTAAAGACATCCATGTATACATCCATTGCAAAGTTGTAGAGATTGGATAATTTTATCTTGAGAAAGCTTACAGGAAGCTATGCAAGGATGGTGACCTAAAGGATGAGTACAAACACATTGAAGTGAAAGGGTTAACCAATTCCCTACTATTCCCAAAATATTTCAAAATAGAATGGATTCACATTGTGCTCAGCTAGTGCATGATGGAAAGATGTGGTTTGATGAAACCAAGCCAATCACAAAGGATGTGATTCACGCAGTAACTAGATACCCAATAATTGAGAAGGAAAAATCCCTAAGACACCCTGGACACCCTGAGATTGAAAAGCTAACTGGAGCTGTATGGGATGACAGAGGTTTGAAAGTCAACTCAATCACCGATCCTGAAATAAAATTTGGTGCATATGTGATTGGGTATAAGATCTTTCTAGAAAGAAGAATGAACTATTGGAAAGTGACAATGCAAGCAATTATTATTTTTTCATTGATGTCAAACCTTAACTGGTGAGACTATTGTTATCTGTTTGAGTACCATATCTATTGATTTATGAAGAAGATTTAACAAGAAGACCAAGTGAATGGTTGAGTTAAGGCAAATAAAAGAGTACTTGATCAGTTGGCACTCTGGCAAATTAATTAGTTGTTTATCTTTCAAAGATAGTTTTTCTGGCTATTTTGTGCTGAGAAAGTTTGTCTTGTGCCGAGCAAAGTTGTTTGTGCCAAGAAAAGTTGCTTGTGCCAAGTGAAGTTGTTTGTGACGAGAAAGTTTGTTCAGTGTCGAGCACCAGTGAAATTGTCGAGTGAAAATAGTGATGTTGGCCGACTTATAGTATTTGGATTAATGATGAGATTTGAGATCTCTGGTTGACTTAGTTAATTTTATTGGGATATGTAAAGTCAATTAAATATTGATCCATGTCATTTAATGTATGGGTAACCATAATTAACGCATGTTTTCAAGATTTAATTAGAGACTACTTTGGAGTAGTAAATGTAATTTAATGATGGAATGATCTGTTGGATCTGACCTAACCTAAGATCTACGATCTTGATTAAGCGGCAAAGATTTATTTGACCTTGACAAAGAGGTATATGATAACCTAAAGGGATTATTCATTAAGTGTGCAAGTGGATGTGTGTATGCAAGAGGGTTGCATAGTTGATTTACTGATTGGCATGATCTAACAAAGAAGGCTGAATACAGAAGTAGAAAGTTGCATGTGTGATTGCTTGATGGATTTCCAAGAAGATTAGAAGATTGAAATGATAATGCAGGCCATCCATTAAGTTAGCATCAGAGCTATAATTGGATCTGAATTTTCAAAGTAAGTTGTATGTATCAGATCACAATTGTTGATTACTTTCTAACCATTGTATTAGTTAAAATCCTTTAACAAGGTTGACCTAACAGTCATTTGTATAAATCCTCTAACAAGGTGACATTTAGGTGCAATGTTCTAAGTCCTCTAACAAGGCCACTTCTTACAGGGTGATTAAATCCTTTAACCAGGTCACACCTAACAGTGTGTTATTGTAACCTTTAACAGGGTTGGCTCCTCACAGAGCTCACTTCAGAAGAGTGAAACTTGGTAGCATGTTACTGGTGGTTTTTTCCCATATTGGGTTTCCACATTAAATACTTATGTCAACTTGTGTGAATGCTTATGGTTTGTTTTACTGTTATGTTTCTACAAGCTAATTACATTATGCAGTAAACTACATGATTAAGTTTTTGACATATGCTATTGTTGCTGAGTAGATCTGAAATACATAAAGTTTTATTTGCTACACCTAGACCTAAGGATAACTAATTCACTCCTCCCCTCTCAGTTATTCTAAATTAATTCTAACAATTGGTATCAGAGCTTTGGTCTCCTTAAAATAGTTTGAAGGTACTTGGAGCGAAAAGATCAAGATGTATAAGAAGGAGGTTCCAAAGTTGAACAAAGATAACTTCCCTGCATGGCAGAGTTTGATGAAACTACATCTGGCTAGTATTGGAGATGATGCTAAGAGACTTATTGAAAATGGCTATTTATCACCTACTACTCCTCTCACAGTTGCACAACTAAGAGAAAAGCAAGAGCACAATCAAGTAATGTTGGAGATTGCATCCTCATTGAGCTATTCAGAGTTTGATGATATAAAGAGCTGCACAAATGCAAAATAGATGTGGGATAAACTAGCAATTGTCTATGGTGGAGACACAAATCTACTAAGAGCTAAATCTGAAAGTCTAAGACGTAAGTTTGATGAGATGAAAATGCAAGAAGGTGAAAATGTTAATTAGTATTATGGTAGATTAAAAGAATTTGTAAATTCCATTAGAGGAGCTAATGGAACAATAGATGAGAACACTATTATGAGCAAGGTACTGAGAACTTTACTTCTTGTATATGTTATTAGAGTTTCTTCAATTCAAGAATTGAGATGTTCTCCTAACAATAATCTGAATTTGGAAAATCTGATAGGCAGACTCATTGTATTTGAAATGTCAAATTATGATAACTACAATCCATAAGGTATTGATTCTTCTTTAAGATCTCAATTGGTCCTCAATAAATCTAAGAAAGGAAAGAAACATGTGAACAGTGATAGTGACACTACTGATGATGATCTTGAAGAACTTGAAGCACTTATGGCAAAAAGGTTGTCCAGAGGAAAAGGAAAATACAGAGGTAAATTTCCTATCATTTGTTTTTCATGCAATAAAGTTGGTCATATAGCTGCTAGATGTCTTGATAAGAATGAAAAAGATGAAAGAAAGGACAATAAATACAAGGAATACAAAGACAGAAAGGATGACCGAGACTTTAGGAAATACAAGGATTACAAAGACAAAGGTAAGAAATCTTGTTATATTGTTGAAGAAATTTCTGACAATGATACTGACAATTCTGATGACAATGATATAGAAGTTGTTTATATTACAATGAAAGAAGATTCAGATGATGATGAGAAAACTACATTAATTTCTTATAAAAGTAAAGGCGATCATTGGATCATTGACAGTGGTTGTTCCCATCATATGACTGGTGACAAGGATAAGTTTGAAACCCTAAACCAATGTAAAGGAGGATATGTAAAAATTGGTAATGATGCACCATGTCTTATCAAAGGTAAAGGATTGATTAACTTGACTGACAAAATCAGATGTGATAATGTGTATTGGGTTGATGATCTTAATGAAAATTGGCTGAGTGTTGCACAACTGAACACTTCTGGTTACAAAGTTGAGTTCCATCACAGAAAAACAAAAATCTATGACTCTACTAGAGAACTAGTTGGAAGTGGTGATTAGACTAAAGTTAATTTGTTCTATCTGGATTTATCTAAAGAAACATGTTTGTTTGCATAGTGCAATGATGTTTGGTTATGGCATAAGAGGTTGTGTCATGTGAACTTTAATAACTTGGTAAGCATAAATAAATTGAAAAAGGTTAGAGGGCTACCTAAGTTAAAGAAACCTGAGAATGCAATGTGCAAACAATGTCAACTAGGAAAGATGACTATGTCTAGTTTCAAGAGTAAAACACACATTTCAGATGAAATTTTGGAATTAGTCCATACTGATCTCTATGGCCCCATTGGTGAAAGAAGCTACTATGATGCTAGATACTTTAATCTATTTGTTGATGATTATTCAAGGATGATGACTGTAATGTTTCTCAAGGAAAGATCTGATGCATTCCAGTTATTTAAATGGTACTTAGCTAAAGTTGAAAAGGAAACAGGCAAAAGTTTGAAATGCTTAAGATTTGACAGAAGTGGAGAGTTTATTTCTAATGAGTTCAACAGGTTTTGCAATGACCGAGGAATAAAGAGATAGATGTCCGCACCCAGGACACCTCCACAAAATGGTATTGCTGAACATAGGAACAGATCTATCATGGACTTTGCAAGAACACTAATGATGGAGAAGAATTTTGCACAAAAATACTAGAAAGAAGCTTTAAGTACTGCAATTTATACTCTAAATAGAGTACAAGTCAAGAAAGGTACAAATTCTATACCTTATGAACATTGGTATGGTTATGCACCTAGTGTTAAGTACTTTAAAGTATTTGGAAGCAAATGTTTTATACTAAAGGACAACATAAATGGAAAACTTGATGCTAAAGATGAAGAAGGCATATTCCTTGGTTATTCAATGAAAAGCAAAGCATACAAATGTTTGAATTCTAAAACTAACAAAGTTGTGAAAAGTGCAAATGTTAGAATTGATGAGTTTGTAGAAAGGAATGAAGCTGAAAGTACACAAGAGCCTGAAAGCTACAGATCATTCATATATCTAGATGAGGATGATTCTAATACATTACCTAAGGCTACTGTTGAGAAATAGCATGCACCTACCAAGTCACAGAGTGGAATTGCCGAGCAACAACAAGTGAATGCTGAGCTATCTGATGGAGATGCCAAGTCTCAGAATCAACCAGAATTGAACACAAACATTGAATTTGAAACAAGACCTAAGCCTATTCTAGTGAAATATGTGAGGAGACACCACAATTCTGATCAAATCATTGGATCGAAGGATTTTGTAGTTATGACACAAAGTAAGTTGAGAGATGGCACATGTCTGTTATGTGAATTTGAACCCAAAATAGTGAAAGAGGCTTTAGAAAATGAAGATTGGATACAAGCAATGAATGAGGAAATTGAACAAATTGAAAAGAACAAGACTTGGACACTTGTACCTAGGCCAAAGGATAAAAATGTAATTGGTACAAAGTGGGTATTCAGGAATAAACTAAATGAGCATGGAGATGTGGCAAGAAACAAAGCTAGACTGGTATGCAAGGGTTATGCACGGGAGGAAGGAATTGACTATGGTGAAACATTCACCCCAATTGCAAGATTTGAAGGAGTTACAACCTTACTTACATATGAAGCCTATAAAGGATTCAAAGTTTATTAGATGGATGTGAAGTCTGCATTTCTCAATGGTATCTTAGAAGAAGAAGTGTATATTAAGCAAGCTGATGGTTTTTTTGACCCAAACAAAAGGAATATGGATTGCAGATTGTACAAAGAATTATATGGACTGAAGCAAGCACTGAGAGCATGGTATGAGAGATTGCACAGTTATCTAATCAAGATCGGATTTGCAAGAACCAATGACAACATCAACCTGTACTTGAAGACAGAGAAAAGAAAAGGTACATTATTAGCTGAAATTTTTATAGATGACATCATATTTAGTGGACAAGATGTGTTATGCCAAACATTTTCAACATAGATGCAAACTGAATTTGAGATGTCTATGTTTGGTGAGATAAACTTCTTTGTTGGCTTACAAATTTATCAAATGAAGAATGGTATCTATATCACTCAATCTAAATATATCAAGGAGATACTAAAAAGTTTTGGAATGGAAGAGTCCAAACTACTGAGTACAGCCATGGCTACTAGACAAAAGCTGACAAAATATGATCACACAAAAGAAGTGAACCAAACACTCTATAGATCAATGATTGGAAAACTACAGTATGTTGTACACAGTAGACCTAATATTGCCCTAGCTATTGGAATTGTTGCAAGGTTTTCTGCTAACCCCAAGGAAACTCACATGATGGCAGTAAAAAGGATTCTAAGATATTTGAAAGGAACTGATGACTATGGTCTATACTACAAGAAGAATGACAATTTTGAACTCAGAGTTTACACTGACTCTAATTGGGATGGAAATATTGATGATAGGAAAAGCACTACTGGTGGAGCATGTCTTTTAGGAAAAAGATTGATCTCATGGACAAGAAAGAAACATAACTACAACTCACAATCTACAGCTGAAGCTAAGTATGTGGCAGCAGGAGTCAAATGTTCTAACATTGTGTGGTTGAAGATACTACTAAAAGGTATGAAGGAAGAAATCACTGAACTAGTTGTCATGTATTGTGATAACATGAGTGCCATTAATATTTCTAAAAATCCTATTATGCACTTGAAGACAAAGCACATAGCTATCAAGTATCATTACTTGAGGGAGGTAGTTCAGAATAAAGAAGTGAGATTGGATTATGTGAACAGTAAAGAACAATTAGCAGACATATTCACAAAGGTACTACCCAAGGATGCTCATGAGTATCTACGAGGTAAAATAGGGGTGATTCCCCTAACTGAGGCTAATTAATTTTTGTATGGTACTGTTGCATCAAATATTACATTCAGAATACTTGACACATTGATGCACGGTAAGTCACACTTTAGAATGGTGACTAAAGTTGTGAAGTTGGACAAGGAAAGAAATGAAAATCAGTCATAATCAAGATGACAGGATCGACATGATACTAAAGATCTACATGATAAAGATATCAAAGTCTTTGGCATTGTTGTCAAAGAGGGAGAGATTACCTAGAGGGAGAGATTAAGTATAAAAAGGGGGAGATTACCTATATAGAGGAAGAAGTTACTATTACAAACATTGAAGTGATTATCTACTCAAAGGGAGTCTACAGATGATTAGACACAAATGATTACATTTTGATTACAGACATAGAGGGAGAAATGTTTTACAGCTGAGAATCAGAATGAAGCTAAAGACATTAATGAAGATTTGTTCATATCAAGGAACACAGGTGACTTTTTGGATTGTATGGTAACTATGCTTGTTAAATCATTGTTTTAATATTTTGTGTTGACATCAATGCCAAAGAGGGAGATTGTTGGAAAGTGACAATGTAAGAAATTGTTATTTTGTCACTGATGTCAAACCTTAACTGGTGAGACTATTGTTATCCATTTGAGTACCATATATATTAATTGGTGAAGAAGATTTAATAAGAAGACCAAGTGAATGGCTGAGTTAAGGAAAATAAAAGGGTACTTGATTAGTTGGCACTCTGGCAAAGTAATTAGTTGTTTATCTTTCAAAGATAGTTTTTCTGGTTGTTTTGTGTCGAGCAAGTTTGGCTTGTGCTAAGTGAAGTTGTTTGTGTCGAGAAAAGTTTCTTGTGCTGAGTGAAGTTGTTTGTGACAAGCAAGTTTGTTTAGTATTGAGCACCAGTGAAATTGCTGAGTGAAAATAGTGATGTTGGCCGACTTATAGTATTTGGATTAATGATGAGATTTGAGATCTCTTGCCAACTTAGTTAATTTTATTGGGATGTGTAAATTCAATTAAACATTGATCCACATCATTTAACGTATGGGTAACCATAATTAATGCATGGTTTCAAGATTTAATTAGAGAATACTTTGGAGAAGTATATGTAATGTAATGATGGAATGATCCATTGGATCTGACCTAACCTAAGATCTATGATCTTGATTAAGTGGAAAAGATTTATCTAACCTAGATAGAGAGGTATATGATAACCTCAAGGGGTTATTCATTAAGTGTGCAAGTGGATGTGTGTATGCAAGAGGGTTGCATAGTTGATTTATTGATTGGCATGACCTAGTAGAGAAGGCTAAATAAAGAAGCAAAAAGTTGCATGTGTGATTGCTTGACAGATTTCCAACCAGATTAGAAGATTGAAATGACAATGCAGGTCACCCACTAAGTTAGCGTTAGAGCTGTAATTGGATCTAAATTTGTAAAGTAAGTTGTATGTATTAGATCACAACTGTTGATTAATTTCTAACCATTGTATCAGTTAAAATCCTTTGACAAGGTTGACCTAACAATCATTTGTATAAATCCTCTAACAAGGTGACATTCAGGTGGAATGTTCTAAGTCCTCTAACAAGGCCACTCCTCAAAAGGTGATTAAATCCTTTAACTAGGCCACACCTAACAATGTGTTATTGTAACCTTTAACAAGGTTGGCTCCTCACAAAGCTCACTTCAAAAGAGTGAAACTTGGTAGCGTGTTATTGGTGGTTTTTTCCCATATTGCATTTCCATGTTAAATACTTGTGTTGACTTGTTTGAATGCTTATGGTTTGTTTTACTATTATTTTTCTACAAGATAATTACATTATACAGTAAACTGCATGATTAAGTTGTTGACATATGCTACTGCTGCCGAGTAGATCTGAAATACAGAAATTTTTATTTGCTAAATCTAGACCTGAGGATAACTGATTCACCCCTCCTCTCTTAGTTATTCTAAATTCATTCTAACATGAACAACATTGCTTGTGGAGCAATCGACACTACATACAAGATAGTGAAGAAAGGTGTGCAACTTGACCTAGCCAAGATGCTACTGAAACACCTGGAAGAAAACATGAGAAAAATTAGATCAACCCGATCTAATACATGTAAGTTTGGTTCCCTACTGATGTGTACATTCTTTTACTTATAGAATTTATTTCCTTTCATTGGTAATGTCACTTGGGACACCAACCGACCTATCACAACATAGATTAGTGATTAAATTAAATCACTAGGAGATAATTTCATACCACTATTGGATGCATATTTTACTACATTCAAGAATAGGATGTAGAAGAGGATGAGAATCCATTCCCATTTGGTTGAAAAATACAAGGATGAGATATGTTTTGTAGTTGACACCAACACAACAATCATCAAACCTGCCAACACAAGAACAACGTGGCTACCACCATTGGACTATGAACTTGACATAGTTCAGGCTACAAAAGCTATTAAAGCCCTACTGAATGAACTAGTTGACAAATCTATAAGTAGATTTGGCACATATAAAGAAGCCAAGTCAAGAATAAAGACTGGTTCAGCAGTCAATAAATTAGGAAAGAAAAAAAGAAAAATGGTGAAAACACTTAAGAAGAAACTCTCAGTAACTGATGAAGAGTTGGAACAATCAGTAGACATCATCAAGGAACAGACACACATTGGTGAAAGAAAAGAATTAAGTGATTCAAACTCTACCAAATCAAATGTAGAGCCACCTCAGGCCAAGAAATTTTTTTTTACTAAAGTAACAGCTGGGTGAACCCATAATAGTGGGTTACAATTTTTTCAGAAGAAGCAATTCCTCCCCAAATTTGCAAAGTAGGTAGATTAAGAAATTACTTTCGATAGAAAGTAGGGACTTTCAATAGAAAGTACATTCCATTGAAAGTCCTTTATTATAAAAATTTCACTCAATTACTTTCGATAGAAACTAGTTTTGATCGAAACTACTTTCTATCGAAAGTCTCTGATTAGAGATCATTTGCAAAGGCTGACACAAATCTAAAGTTTTCATGGCTTTGGGGCTCAAGCGAAGGGCTCAAATGGAAGAATAAGGATACTTCCTTTTGCATCACATAAGTACTCTTAATAAGCTTTCTAACGAATATATATTTGACAATTTTTTAATTAATTAGGCCTATGTTTTTTGACGTGCATCGAATGTAGGTTTTTTTATCAAATATAAACCTCCAAGTTTGACATTCAATGAAAAATAGTAGAAAAGAGAAAAAAAAATTGAAAAATAACAGTGCCCTTCATCTCTGAGTCTACTTTCCATAAAAAAAAATTGATTTTTAATAAATACACAAGTTATAAGCTATGCAGTCAAGGTATTTCAAAATTATGGTTTACTTGACTTGAAACGTTCATAAAATATGCAATAATCATGATAATGTCGTCAAACCAATTGCATGCCCTTTCTGTGGATGTCACAAAACAAAATTTGAAAAAAGTGCATTCATATCGATTTTAGATAAAAAGTTATGCTCTATGAAGTCAATGTAACTTTTTAAAATGGACATTTTTAGCAACATAGCAGTTTTTGTGGGTGAAAAAAAAAACCATTCAAATCAATTCATATATATATAGAATCGAGGCAGAAAATCTTAAAAGAATCTAGTTTACTTAATCTTCTGATTTCAAATAGTTTAATGACAATATGCATCTGAATCTAAAAGTTTATTTCAAAACGTAGACTTCACTATCCGTTTAAGCAAAAAAGTATAACCCAATATTGTGGGATCACCCAACTGCATTTAGGACAAGAAGCAATCAATGATAGAAACTGAGCAACAAAAGGCTCTTGCTATAGTAACTCATTCCCATGATGTCAACAACATTCAAAAGAATAAGAACAAGAAAAGTAAAGACCCCATCACACTCGATGAGATCATAGACATACGTGACTCTGATCAAAGAACACTTTATCCTGAGTCATTGACAAGATATGAGGGACTATGCAAAAGAAAATCACAACATGACAAGCTCAAAATGGAACACATAAATTCACAAGTCCTAGAAACAACCAAGGAGATTCTATTGCAAATAGTACCTGATACCCAGATTGATTAAACTGCACCCATCATTCATCAACTTTTCATTCTAAATGAGGCAATCAGGCAACAAAATGTAGAAGAGAAGGTCATTAAGGAACAAGCAGAAGAGAAGTATCGCTACAAAATCAGCGAGAAAATTTGCCAAGAAGTGGCAGAGAATAAGGTGAAAGTTTTTGAACTAGTAACTACATTAGAACATATTATTTCAAAATTAGCTACCTTAGTTCAAAAGTTGTGCACTCTAGAGCACTTCACTACCGAGCATAGTGAACAGATAGCTAAGATAGATGAAGATCTAAAAGCTAGTGCACTAAGTCTACAAATTGAGCCAAATGCAATCCAACTGCATTATGAAAAGATTGTAGAATCTAAATGGTTAAGACTTGAAATACAAAATGAAGAAAGCAAAATTAGAGATTAAGTAACCAAGCTACAAGAATTGTTACTACCAAATGGGTATGTGCAGGATCATGGTATGCTATGTGAAAAAGAAGTCCTTATTGGTAGATTGGTTGAAAAATAGCTATAACTTTCAAATAGTATAACATTTTTTAAATATGAAACATGTGTCACATTCTATGCTTCTACTGTAAGAAAAAAAGATAAAAAATTTAATTTAATGAAGTTTAGACTCAGTTAAGGTGGTCAGACACGAGAATTTTTATATCTTGGAAAAGTTGTAGAAGAAAAATCATAATTAATTATTTACTTGGAAACAAAATACAAAAAAATATGTGTCACATCTGAACATGAGTCTACTACTTATATCTATAATCTAGTAAAAAAATATTATCATTTGATTGTGTTTAAGGTAGTCAGACATACATCTACTTCTTATCTTTTTAGTTCTGACTAATAGGCTGATTGTAAAATAGCTATAAATTTCCTGCAGTATAACATTTTTGAAATCCAAAATATGAGTCACACTGTATGTTTTTCCTACTACAATAAAAAAATAAAAAGTTTTCAATTTGATGAAGTTTAGACTAAGTTAAGGTGGTTAGACACGAGATTTTTTTATATTGTAGAAAATTTGTATAAAAAACATAATTAATCGTTTACTTGAAAATAAATTACAAAAAAATATTCGCCACATCAGAACATGAGTCTACTACTTATATCTAGAATATTGTTAAAAAATATTATCATATGATTGTATTTAAGGTGGTCAAACATACACCTACTTTTTTCAGCTTGATTTCTGGATTTTGATTTTGATTTTGATGCTAAAAATTACACACAATCAAAATCCAAAAATCAAGCTGAAAATTCTTATGGATTGTGGAAATCTGATCAATTTAATACACCTACTTCTTTTGTTTTTCCTGAAATTTTCATACTACTGCATTGAAATTTAAAATTTCATCATATAGAATATTATTTTTCAAAAAAATGGCTATTATCTTAGAAAATAAATTCAATTTTGTACATATTTTATTCTTACACATTTTTTATATAAGATTGATAACTTCTTCAAATTTTTATGTCAATTTTTCTAACCCTATTTTTTTGAATTTTTATTACCACTTAAGGGCCTAGTTTGGCATACCATAATCCTAGACATACCCAAATCTCACATTATTGTTATTACACATGACTACATCAAAGACTCTAGTTGTCACCCCAAAAATGTCAGTCACCGAAAGCATAAATGACATGCACGCTCAAATCACTTTGGAGAAAATGACCCTAGAGCACTTGAAGGAGAAATGGGAAAAGTTGATGGCAGCCATTCAACAATCTCATTCACACATTTTTGACAAGTTGTAAGTTCTACATCTTTGTCATTACTTTCAAAAAAGGGTGAAACATGTACATACATGGTATCTACATATCGAGGCATGCACATAGGGGGAGTCATTGTAAAAGTACAACACTTGGTGTATATACTTTACATGTCACTTTTTGATACTAATACCAAAGGGGAAGATTGATATTCCATAAAGGATAAGAAGTTTTCATTAGTATACAAGTAGACAGTTTTGGTCAGTCAGTCATGATCACCAAATGACAATATTCACCAAGCATAGTGATCACCGAGATACTTTGAACACCAAGCAATAGCACATTCACCGAGCAATACATCAACAAAAGACATCACTGAGCACCAGTACACAAAGACATCACCGAGCACCAGTCTATATCGAGAGACAACATTTCACTGAGAAAATGGATCTCAACAACACATCAGCTAAAGCACTTTAATCTTTAAAATAAATTTTTTCTTAGCTAGATAACCATTTCTTGTGGAACAAGCAAAAACATTAATTGATTATATTCATGCAAACTAGGAGATCAAGGTCAAGTTGTAAACCTTTGATCTTAGAATTTTTCAAGAAAAGCGTGAAACCTACTTAGGTGTATATATATATAGTAATCAATCAATAATATGATTATTTTAGCCGTCACTGACATCTATGGATCAGACAAAGAGTTTCATGCATAAGGACAGATAAAGAAGAATTTAGTTTATCAAGAACTGCATGCAAGGCTACCGAGAAGAACATAGGTATTATCCATCACAATGAGGCAATACATATTTTATGTACTTAATGGATCCGTAATCAACAATTTGAGATTGTAGCAATCAAGTCATATATTTTTTTACTCTCTAGCAATTGTAGCAAACAACAAAATCCTTTCACAAGGTGGACTTAACAGTCTTTATGTAAATATCTTAACCGAGTGCACACATACATTGTATTGCTAAAATATCTTAACTAAGTAAACTTAACAAGTCTGACATGTTACTCCTAAGAGGGAAAGATCATCAGAAGTGATCACAACTTGTATCCCTAACATGCACCTTCCATTTTGCAGACACTGAAGCTTTGTGGGTTTCGTCACCACCACAGTTTTTACCTTCTAACAAGGGTTTATGCGTTATAAAATACTTGTGTCATGTGTAAATTATTTTCATGAATGTTTCAATGTTTTCTTATATGCATCTACATTTATGCTATGATATTGCATGCATGTAGTAGAAAAGCTACAATGGTTGGTTGTGCAAGTAATGAGTAATAAGGTTTTATTTGTAAATTTTTTTAAGGGTTTATTCACTCCTCCCCTCTCCATACACACCCTTCCATTATTCCAACACTTCTTGTAGCTCGGGATCAACCACATTCTATTCCTAGGAATGGAACACAAAAATTTTCTTTAGTAATGTGTTGGGGGTTGACACAAGTAACTAGTCTCTTAGGAAGGGGCGTAACTATATAAAAAATGGAGGTGGGTAAAAGCACAAAGTTGTGTCACGTTTTAGGACCACTTATTAGCACAACTAAATTTGAGTATTCCTAAATAAAAAATAATTTTTGTCAAACATATCGTCTAGCTAGATTCATTCTAGCTAAGCTAGATAAGTGGTTAAACTTTTCCAATTGGAAATGTCTATAAAATTAATGTTTTATACCAATTACCAAAGAAATAAAATTATTTCAGAAAATTGATGTTTCAATAACCCCTACTCTTTTTAATGATACTTTTAAAAAATAAAGAAAATACCCTTTTGTAGAGCTTAGAGTCAAGATTATTGTCATATAAAGTTTATAGTATTTTGATTATATCTAATATATTATAATTTCAAAATACAACAAGTAGGTATTTTGACATTCGAGAAGATGTTGCTTCAAATAAAATAAAAAATAGTAAATCATATCAAAAAAAATTAAAATTTATATTTAACACTAGAGGAGAGAGTCCTCTTCAAGAATATGTAATTTTTTTTTGAATGGTGTAGATTTGATAGGGGAAATTTGGTTGGAGATGAAAACTGTCGAGTTTAGAAAAGTTTGAATTTGAGCAGTTATAACGGAGAAGAAATACATTGAAAACCAATATTTCTTCTTTTCTACACAAGCTATACATTTTATCTATAACATATTTTCAAATCAAAGGAAAAATAAATTATTTGCATATACTTGTTTGGTGGGAACTAGACCCCAGATTTTTAGAAGTTTTCAGCAATTCAAAAATGGACATCAAAATTAAAAAACTATGTCAATTCTTGTTCCAAAAAAAATTAAGAAATTATAGGCAAAAACTTCATCCATTTTTACACATTTTGTCAATTTACACCATCCTCAAATTCTAAATACAAATGCCACTTTTGATGTCGTTAAAGTTGATCAATTTGCATGTTGTGGTCCTTTTCCTTTATAAAAGTGTGACATAGGTTTGTACTTTTACCCAGGTACCTTTACTATTAGGGGCATTAAAGAATTTCACAATCAAAGTTGGAATCAAAGGGGGGTTGGGCCATGAGTAAGACAAGTGAAAATTTTAAAGCCCAAAGATTAACCCATGGTAAAGAAGAATCACACCCTTAGTCTAAGATATAGACACAAAATAAGATAAGGACAAGAAATCCAGAATGAGAAATTCAATTTAACCTTATGCGTAAAATTATTAAGCATAGGAAAAAATCTATAGTGTACTCTCTTAAACCTAACATCCAATGTGATATACATCATAAAGACTAGCATCATGTCCTTCCATTTACCTAGGAGGTCCTCCTTATGGAAGTTGTTTTGCAACCATTAGATTTTCTTTGTTGTAAAAGCATTAGATTTTCTTCCCATAGATTGTTTTCCTTTTTTTTTAATTTTTCCTTATGACACTCAAATTTTTGGCTTGCACCTTGACTCAAAATTCCTCAATCTCCAAATGCCACACTCATTTACTTGGAGAAACTATTATAAAGGATTCTTGAGAGAAATAGTCAAATAATTCATTTCTATATCTCTGCTAATTTAAATATTATCACCTCCCATGTTAGTTACTTCATTTCTACAGGTTTGGACCAACTATGTTTTCTATCAAAATGCCTAGTTTCACTATTCTTTTCCTCTCCACTCCCATGATCCTTTCTGAGGATTTTTACTATAAGTCAAATCTCTCTCATCTCAAACATGAGGACTACATTCAAGGTCTCATAGCTACTGATAATGTTGAACCAAATCCCAGAAAAAGATAGATGGACTAGTTGGAGAGAAACATTTCACATCTCCTTTCCTAGTGACTATGGGTGAAGTGCTAGTGTCGAGTGTTGTAGATTAGAAAAATACTACCAAGGGTAACTAGAACATGGACATGCATTTTTATGCTTCTAACTTAAGCAACATTTTTATTGAGAAACTAGTCATTGATATTGAGAACTTTATTTGAAAAAAAAGGTTGCATATAATCATAGAGATTCCCAAGTCCATGTATAGCTTCAGTGGATCAAATATTAGTACTAGATAAGTAAATTATTTTTCATTATCTACAACATAGACATAAAACTAAGCATACTTCTACCATTAAATATAAAAATAGCTCCCTATAAACTGATCACTATGTGTTATGCAATACTTCTATGATAATTTTAGAAACCATTTTCTTGATGGATCTATTCATTCTTCCCATCCTCAAAGTAACTTTAGCTCATTGCATCGCTTATAAAGACTCAAAATATGGAAAATTTGTTAACAACATTCTCTCCATAGAAGAGATTGATGAATCCATTTAGTTGTGAATGACCTATGAAAAATTCCTAGGAATGGATTTCCTTTTGGTTTTATTCTAAAGAGTACTCTGTCACCATATACAAGAAGATTCTTCTAATGTCTACCTAGAAGTCTTTGAAATATTTTTTTTGGGTGAAATTTTTAATCATTTTTTTTTATCAAACTAATCTAAAAAGGCAATGTCAAGGACATAATAAATAGATGATGAACTACTTTCTTACTTAATACTTCATACAAAATTGTTTCTGAAGTGTTTTCTTGTAGAACTAAATACATTACTTAGGAGATTATGTGGCCAAAATAGAAAAACTCCTTGGAGAAGGACTCATCTTCAAAAATTTGATGCTTGGATGAGAAATAACTAAATGGGTGCAATAAATAATCTAGGATGTGTTGATGTATCCAACCAAGATCAACAATCTAAATAACTAAATAAGCTTTAAGAAAAAATAGATGAGTAACAAATAGATGTTATTTTACCAATATCAAATATAGTATGAAACAAGGCACTTTACGAGGCACAAAACACCTTGATAAATAGGTAGGTGTGATGAGATATGAGTAACTATCATATAAAAAATATTAAATGCATGAAGCACAATATTAAATTCTAAGTGACTAAAAGTTAATCAGATGTGGCCCCCATTTTAAGGAACTTCTAAAATTCCACCTAGGATGAAGTAAACTTAAGTTACGTGAATGAGTTTTCACAAATAACTAGTTAGGAAAAAAACCACATTCACACTAACACTCTTCTTAAGTGAAAAAAGTAGAAGAAAAAATATAGAAATGATGTACAATATGCAAAATGTAAGATGGGCCCTGGAAAAAAGGCCAAAGTAGGTGCCAATTTAGAAATATAATGCAATGCAAACTCTCACAAATGTAGAAAATGAGAAAAATCCAATTGGAGAAAAATCCTCCCGAAGAGATAACATGGACTAAAAATCCTCCAAAACAATGTCCCCAAAGAAAGAGAACATGAAGAAAATCATTGAAGGGCAAAGATGCTACAAATAACTATCAAGGATTGTTAATATAGTGTTATAACTAAAGAAACTCCATTAAAAAATATGATAATAAAGATCAAGACAACAACAATCTCTATGAGTGCCCGAAATCACACTACGTGTTCAAAAAATTATTAGATGAAAATAATGGAAATAACATTTTTTAGTTAAAAATACAATTGACACATGAATTTGCATGAGTAATATCATCGTCACTACTCAACCAATACAATTTTAAAATAAAAGTGCAATAGTCTGAAGAACCAAGATCAATTAAAGGTAGAAGGTTGCATGGACACAAAATAGGAATGCACGAGTATCTCATAATCCACACCAAGTTAAACCAAGGAAATAGTATCACAAATGATATAATATACCTCCCCACAATGTCAACTAGGGAGAGGCATGATAGGTCCACTAAAATTGTGTTTCACCGTGTAAGGAAAGAAGAACAAGATACAACATTTGATGTGATCAAGAGAGTACCTAAAAAAAAAGGCATGCACCAACAAGGTGCACACACACAAGACAAAAATTACAAGGACCCATTATTGTCATGCAGAGACATGCACTTGAAAAAGCTATCATTGCTAAATTAAAAAAGGCATTACAAAACCCCACATGATACTTTATAGTGTGAGTGCAATAACACGACACAAAAATTTTCCAAATTCTCTAATAAAAAGTACAAGATTATGACACGTTTTCTCAATGTATCTATAAAATAAAGCTCTTACAAAAGATGCTCATATTGTTAAAAAGGATAAAAAAATATGTATGTAAATATGGATTAGTTCAAACAAAGATAACCCACACAATTGAAGAGTTCCAGGTGTAATGACAACCATATAATTAACCATAGTACTAGAAAACAAAATATTGAACTATACCTAGGAAATAATCTAGAAAAAGTGCATGGATTGATTGAAAATTTCTTTGAAAGACTTTCCAATGGCACAATAATCAAGAAATATAGAGAAACGTGTCAAGAGTTATGAGCTCAGGAGCGTAAATGCACTTTGGACTTCAATAGGCTAGAAAATGGGCCAACAAAAAAATCTAGAAAAAAATCATGTGCCATTAGATAGGGCTCAGAATGAGGTTTTTGATAACATCTCATTTGCCAAAAAAGAGACTTTGTATGAAGAAGTTTTGGTCATTTTTCCAATCAATCAGGTTGAAAAAATTTGAAATTTTTCTTAGTAGCCAAGGGTTGGCTCCTTGGATGTTCATATGATCACACAATTTCGAGTAGAAAAATAGGATCCACCAACCATAGGTAGTAGAGCATTAACACATTGCTAGGTGGGTAGAACCTAACCTAAGGCCACATCAACCAAGCATTATGGCCCCTTTAGATGGAGAGATGAGAACCCATAAAAGGAGGTGCAATTTTTTATCATGGGATTCTTAGTGCATTCAATTGGGTGCATGCACCAACATTTTGTGTCAGCACCAGGAGCATTGATGTTCAATATAAATGTGTTATAATATGGTCTTTGATGGTAGGGTGGAGGTAGTTAAGGTAAACACTTTAATGAATCTTGTGAGCACACAAAAGTGTATATGGTGATTAGAGTTTACATGCCCCAAGACCCCTAGCAATAAAACATGATGTTGGTATCCCACTCATGTCTCTTGCATGATATTAAACAAGTAGGGGATTTGTTTGGAAGATGATATATCGACCTTTTACTAATAGAATGTTATTATAGATAGATGAGCATATGGGGGTTGTAATGGTGGTATCCACCTTGCAAGGACTAGGGGATGCCTCCCTTGCCCAACCCACCTCCATCCCACCCAAACGATTGGTCTACGGGCTATGTGTCATAGTGAGGGTTTGTGGCCAATGCTCTTGAAAGAAACATTTAAAGTATAATTTAGAAATGTAAATCTTGACTATTCATCATTAGGTCCCAAATCTTTAATAGTGGATATTTTGTGTGTTATATTTTCCTAGAAGTCAACCCTATTTTATGCGGGCATTTTATTATGGATGTTTCATGTGTTGTATTCTAATAGTATGCTAGTTGTTGAGCCACCTTTGGATCTCTATTGGTGAAACTCCTATGAGAAGCTTGTAGTCCAAGTATATTAAACTCTTATGTTAATTTTTGAATGATATATTGGGAGGATTTTTGAGTGTGGGACTTAGTCTCTTGCAATGGTTTTCCCCATGTAAGTCATTTTGTTGTGGTATGCATGATATTTAAATTTATTTATGTCAATTTTTTATAACTATCTAAAAGATATCAATACCTTTAACCTCTACCAAAAATATTAGAGGTGGTAGAGGTAAAAGATATCAATTCCTTTTTTTTTTTGAAAAATATAAGCATAGGGCCATTTACCATGGATACCTTCTTATATGGACTAATATTTCCCCTTTCTCTCAAATGAGCTTAACTTTTCCATTCTAGTCTCCATTTGGGATGTTCAACGTTGTGTTGATTTAAGTATGTGATGAACAATAGCTTCTATGTTGATGACCTTATTTCATTGTCAATAATTAAGATGACTCACTATCCATGTTTACATTTTACTTTTAAGATTTTTCATAAATCTATGATATTGATATAAAGATTCAACTATGTGTTTTTCAAGTCAATCTCATTGACCCATGTTTAATGAGTAGTGGTTCACAAGAACCTATCTCTCACAAGGATGAATGACACACTTAGCACTCAATGCATCTAGGTGATTCCCATAGCGGTGAAGCATTGGGCCTTCTCAAGAGGTCATTCATCTCACTACTATTCCAAAGTAGTACTCCTAGACCTAATATCATGTATGTTGTGAGCCTCATTTCCCTGTTGACCTAGGATACACATGAACTCATAGATGAGCTACAAAAATAATCCTAAGGTATGTGAGTGGTACACAAAATTGTGGCATTCATTATTCTTCTACTAACAAATTTAACTAGCTAGTTATACGAATTTTGATTGGACCAATTTGATAAATGATAGAAAATATAACTGTAGTTGTGTTTAATTATTTGGATTTGGAGTTGTATCTTCTACAGAAGCATAATATATTATTGCAACAAAAAGAAATTGTCAAGTAATCTAAATTCAAAGGATCTTGGAGGATTTTTATTTGGATTAGGAACATCAAATGACTATTTTTTGTGATAATAATAGTACAATAGAAATGATCAAGAATCTTGTGTTCCATGCTAGATCAAAACACATTAAAATTGACTATCGTTCCATTTATGATTTGGTCCAAGATAAACAACTCAAATTCCAAGTTATTATGTTTATCAAAACTCTTCCTACAACCTGTTTCATTTCTTTGTCAAACCAATTAGAACTACTCCTCATTGCTCATTAAGAGGATGATTGTAGACATGTGTATGATTGATAACAACCTCTATCAGTTGGTGACATGTGCTCAAGATTTTATGCAAACAATGCATTTGTGCTTTTCTTTAGTTTTTTATTTCATAGTTTTGTAATAAGACTTTTCATATAGTCGAATGTAATATACTTAACGTTTGGAATTGTTTGCTAATAAAATTGTAAATCTAAATAATTAGATCAAATTAAAAATAGAGACAGATAAAAGATTGAGGAATAAAAAACTAGAACAAGAAGACATAATATTTTATAGTGGTTCGCCCAATAGGACTACGTCAATTTTTCAGTAGGGGATTTTA
Source organism: Thuja plicata (assembly GCA_018584345.1). Taxonomy (NCBI): domain Eukaryota; kingdom Viridiplantae; phylum Streptophyta; class Pinopsida; order Cupressales; family Cupressaceae; genus Thuja; species Thuja plicata. The sequence continues at coordinate 209,911 of MU228387.1, read as the reverse complement.
TTAATTCTTTGATTATAACATCCAGTACATCATAACCATTCTTGGCTTCAGTTCTAAGAATAAAAACCTTACATCTAACCATATGTAGTTAGAAGAAGAAGGAATCTTCTAGAAGGTAGATGAAAGGGTAGGGAGGAAACAACCAAGACAGGGCATCTGTTGGGATTCTCATGCCATCTAATTTGTAATGACAACCAGTTGGGTTTCACCAACCCAACAACCTCCCACTTGAAACCCAATGAGTGCTACAATATGATAGACATTCCCCTGCAAGGTTATTTATTTTCACATTTCCAGAATCCTAAGAGAAGCTCTACAAAATCCAAACTTCTCCCTCGAAATGACCTTTTCCAAAACATATATTGAATTGACTTTTGTGTCAATTTTCTCTACCTATAGCTTTCCCTCCTCAAGAACATGATGAATGAAGTGATATCAAAGTTTGATATGCTTTGTGCGACTATGGTAAGCAAAATTTTTAGCAAAGTGAATGGCACTATTGCTATCACAAAATAGAGTGAAAATAGTTTGCTTGCACCCCAACTCTCCTAATAACTATTCTAACCATTTCATCTCCTTGGCTCCCTCTGTGAGAGAAATGTATTCAGCCTCAGTGGAGGAAAGAAAAACCACCTATTGTAAATGAGAGACCCAGCTGATCATTGCCTTGACAATAGGGAACACATAACCGGTTGTAGATCATCTCTTATCTAAATCTCTAGCCATATCAAAATCAACATAGCCATGTAGCAAGTGTCATTTTTAGAAAAACATAAAACATAATTAGAAGTACCTTTCAAGTACCGAAGAATCTACTGAACCACTTGCCAATGAGATTTCCCCATATTAATCTAAAATATGCTCACAAGTCCCACTGGATGAGCAATATACAAATGAATATCAACCATTGCATATATGAGACTGTCTACTATGGATGAGTATGAAATATTTCCCATTTCTTCTTCTTCTTCCAAAGTTGAGGGATACATAGTGAAAGACAAACAAATGTGATTAGCCATTGGAGAACAAATAGATTTGGCATTTGACATATATTAAACTTATCCAAAATATTTAAAATATATTTTTCTCGAGATAATCTGATTTCCCATTTATGTCTATTTCTTTCAGGGAAAAATGAAGAGTCAAAGGCTCCTTCAATTCACTAACAATGCACATACTAGTACTGACAACCAGCATGTCATCAACGTAGAGTAGAAGAATTAAAAACTCACCATTAGCAATCCATTTGTAATAAACACATGGGTTTTATTCACAATGAATAATTTCTTGCTGAGTCATGAAGTTATCAAATTTCAAGTACCACTACCTCAGGGATTTCTTAAGCCCATATAAACTCCTCCTCAATTTGTAGTACAAATGCTCTTGACCCTATTTAACAAAGCAGTCAGACTGCTCCATATACAATTCCTCTTCAATATCACCTTGAAGAAACATTGTTTTTACATTAATTAGTTGCTCAAGCTCAACGTCCCAAACAAATGCCATCCCCAACATTAAATGAATAGTTTGTTTGTACGAGGAATTCTTCAATCTGTTGGGAGAAAGCTCAAACATGAAAACATTAGTGGGTTAGCACATAAGATCAATTCAAAAGCATGTAAAATAGCAAGCAATCAACAAAGAACTCAACATAACATCAGATTGAGCTTAAAAACAAGTAAGAATGCACCCTATTCTACTCATTTTAATTTTCTCTTTTAGATTGAATGTAGGTGTGCTCTCTCAAACACACAAAATGTAATGGATCCCAATGCTATGCAAGATTGGTAAACAAGAAGAAAGATTCAAGAGCTAGTATGAAGAACTAGTCTCAAATATTCTTCAAGATGATATTCTAAGCTATGAAAATGATATGCAAGACAATTGAAATGAAATATGATTCATTAACCATTAGCCTAGCATGTAACTTCTAGATGATTTAAGCATGAAAACATGAAACTTGCATTGAGAACATAAAATCTAGAGCTATGCTAACATAATAACAATGAAAAATTGAGAGATGAAAATATGAGAGGAGAAGGCCTCTATTTATAGCGCTTTTGGAGAGTGGAAGAGGCTTGGATGAAGTGGAACCTATGTGGCATCCACATAAGAGCCACATAGGAGACACATCGATTTGAAAAGATGGCAAATTTTGAGTCAAAGTTGACATTTAATATTGAGTAGCTCAATATTTCAAAAGGGGAGACAATTGTAAGAAGGAATTTAAGAGGGATGGGTGTCCATTTTGGACACATGGGATTGGAAGGGATGGCTAATTTTGAGTCAAACTTGGCATTAAATGTTGAGTGTCTCAACATTTCCAAGTGGGAGACAAACTTGTAAGAAGAATTTAAGAGGGATGGGTGCCCATTTTGGAGAGAATTTCCCCATGTGGGTGATCATTCCATTAGCCTTAAAAAGGTTAGGAATCACCCATTAAGCATGGTTAAAGGACAGTCAGGTGGGGAACTATACTTAGGAAATGAGGTGATGGGAGTAGGGTAGGAATAGGGTAGGCTCTAGGGTAGGATTAATAGTTTCCTAGCTAGGGTTTTTAGGGTATTATTCAAATCAAATTTGAATAAATTATGGTTTAGAAGAATTAGGAAAAATGGAGGATTTAATAAATGTAAATTTATTAAAAAAGGAATTTCATGAGACAAATGTATTTAAATAAAATACATTAGAATAGTATTTAAACTATTACCAAATGAAACTATTTAATTGATTAAATTAAATAGTTAGAGAAATAAGAGGGAAAATAATATTAATATTTTTGGATGTCTACATTTTGCCCCTCTTTGATGTGGCATCGCAAGTGATGTTTCATCAAAGATAAGAAAATGAGTTTCCCTAGAGGAAGAGGGTTTATAGGAGTCATGCTGAAGCAACAATGGTATGGGGTTGTGCCCCCTCAAGAAAAGAATACAACGATGACAAGGTTGTGGGATTTTCTCGAAAAAGGATGCAACAGGAGAGAGGAAAGGAAGGAGGGAATAAATAGAAGCCTTCTGAAATGCAATTAAGAATGCCGCTAAGAATGCAAATGCAAATGAACATAAATGAAGCTAAATGAGCATTGGGATCCATTTGTGTGAAAAATATGGAGAGCACATCTGAATTTGATATTGCAAGAGGAGGTATGCATCAGGTGTTATAAAATATAGTTAACAAGATTCCGTTTGCATTGAATAGACACTCAAACAAAAGAACACTACAAAAGAACCATGTATCAGTAGCCAACAATCACAACACACCAAGGTATAGCAAATCAAGGTAGTGCTGAGTAGGTTTAAACTGACACAAAAAAATAAATTCAATAAAGAAGGCCTCATGACCAAATAGTCATTCAGTTCAAAGTTCTTGCCATGAATAGGATGGGTGTGATGAAGGATTGGATAAGCTGACGCCAGAAGGATGCATCCTGATGGGAAAGGATTGGACTTGATGTGATTAAAAGATATTCACTGGCAAAAGTTGTGAACAAAATGAGGTGCAAAGATAATCGGTCGCCAAAACTGAATTGGTGAAAAACATGATCGCAGGTGCAGGAGTCAAAATGTCACTAAGAAGCAAAAAATGGAGTGATGTAGAAGTAAACAATGGTTTATTGCAAGATTTTTGAGAATATTTGATTTTTTGAGAATTTTTGGAATTTTTGATTTTTTTGGGATTTTTGAAAATTTTAAATGTTTTTGGGATTTTGTGACACAGTTAAACTGTACAAGAGGACTAAGAATACAAAATATACAAGCGGGAGACCGAGAAAATTGGGCAAAAAAGTTTGCATGACAATGATTCAGGATGTTAGTGTGATGGTGAGAAGACTAGACACATTATGAATATACAAGGACCAAACTGAATGATTAATTACAAGTGATTATGTGCCCATGTTGCTGTCAAGATTTGATTGGATCTTGCCCTATTTTTTATGCGTGTGATAGTTTAGTGTGTTGTTTGATTAGTTTCAAGAGGAAGGATACATCCTACAAGAACCCAGAGATGATGATGATCTAGATTTAGGTCAATGAGAAGAAGGATACATCCTCAAAGGATCCATTTTTGAAAAAGATGGGATTCATAAATCTGATTGGTCAAAGGTGCATTGTGGAACCAAGATGTTTTTCAAAAGGAACTTGTTGAAACCTAAGATTTTAAGAGCATAACTGGATCATGTTCTGCAAGGATACCAACTAAGGACATGAGATATATACAAGCAACACTACGCAAAAGACTATGCAAAATATGTACAGGACTGAAGCTTAGGGATTGGGATAGTACAACGTATGGAAAACAATATAAAAGATTATGTGTACAAAATCTTAGGACACAAGATAGGAGGATCACTTCAAACTAGTGCGTGTGATATGTGAACACCCAGGGAATACTGGTGAGATTCAGGCAGAAGTGGATGTGATAGGGGAGATGGAGAATGTAAGGGAGTGAGATTTTGATAGATAATGGAATGGTCCACTATGTGTGATGCCTATTCCTAGGATTTCATCACACATACTTATCCAAGGTGCCTGATTGCCAAGTTTTCACCATTGGACAAAATTTTTCTCTTTATTCTTCTCTTTTTTTTGGATCTTTTTGATGTTTTTGATGTTGTCCAAGCGCCTATTTACCAGGTTTTCACTGGGACAACCATTTTTTTCAGCTTCATTTTTCTTCTTTTTTGAGATTTTTTTTCAGGACTGTTTCACATTGTTTTTGTGCTTTTTTCAGGACTTTTTATACTTTTTTATGGATTTTCTCAGATAACTAGAATGAACTACTAGCCGTTAGGCATAGAAGCACCTGAGATGAATGATGTTAATAGGATCATTCAATGGTTGTCCTTTAGGAGTGGAGATTTGATATGCCCTAGAACTGAAGCATGAAGTGACAACATATGGGCCTTGCAAGGTGACTTCAAACTTGCCTTTCTTTTCCTGATCAGTTTCCACTTTCTGATTTTCTTTTAGCACAAAGTCCCCTACCTAGAACTAGCATGGGTGGACCTTCTTGTTATAGTTCCTCTTGAGTTTATTATGGTAAAAAATCAAGTGATGATAAGCTTGCTGGTGCTTTTCATCTAGGAGATCCAGCTATGTGAGGTGTGCTACGTGGTAATCTTCATCATCAATCAGGCCTCTTAGTGATACTCCGAGGGAGGGTAGTTCAACCTCAATTTGTAAGACTACTTCAGCACTGTAGACTAGGGAGTAGGGAGTAGTGCCAGTAGGAGTATGGTAGGAAGTGTGATATGCCCAGAGGGAAATATTGATCTGGAGATTCCAGACATGACCAGTATCATTGACGACTTTCTTGAGGATTTTGAGGATGGTTTTATTAGTTGCCTCAATTTGGCTGTTACCTTGCGGGAAATATGGACTAGAGAAACGATGATGGATATGGAGGCGAGTAGAGAGATCACTGACATGTTGATTTTCAAATGGTGTATCATGATCTGTGAATATGGTGGAGGGTATACCAAAGTGGAAAACGGTGTGATAGAGGATGATTTTGGATATCTGGACAATAGTAGATAGTGTGAGAAGAATTGCTTTGACCCACTTTGTAAAGTACTCCATAGCTATGATTATATACTTGTAGCCTTCAGAAGAGAGGGGAGTAATCTTACCAATGACGTCAAAACCCCAACAAGAGAAGGGCCAAGGAGGCGCAATAGGTCTGAGGTCCTGAGCAAGAGCATGGATCAAATTAGCATGTTGTTGACAAGGTAGGCACTTGTTGACAAACTCACAAGCATCATGTTCCATTATAGGCCAATAGTACCCCATGTGTAGAAGTTGCTTGGCTAGGACCATGCCACTCATGTGGGCACTGCAGATTCCAACATGTACCTCTTGTAAAGCCTGGGCGGCTTCATTTTCATCTAGATATCTAGAGAACACATTGTGATAACCTCAACGATAAAGGGTGTTGGCTATGACGGTGTATCGGGTAGCTCTACAGATAAAGTTTTGGTGTTGGTTTACAGTGAGATGAGGAGATATGATACCATTTTGTAGGTAAGCTTGGATATCATGGTACCATGGGGACTGAGGAACAACCAAGACACATACGCGATTTGATTCATCATTCTCATAAGCGGGAGCATGTAGTTGCTCAACTAAGAATTCATATTGCATAGAATCGAGAGGAATCTCGAGAAGGAAGCCAATTGTGGCCACTGCATCAAAAAATTTGTTCTGCAAGCATGGTACCTATGTTATCGGTAAGTGGAGGAAGTATGGCATCAATTTTTCATCTTTGGTTTGATACTCTTCCAAGACTTGTTTGATAATGAGTTGGAAGTCGCCAAAGACCTGGATATCTATGATGTTCCATTCTATGGCCATGCAGAGTCCTGTAATTAGTGCCTCATATTCTATAATGTTGTTTGTGCAAGGAAATCCCAATTTGAATGACATGGGGATGTAGTCACCTTGAGGTGTGACAAAAAGTATTCCTGCCCCTGCACCATGAGCTGTGTAGGACCCATCAAAGTAGAGTTGCCACATTGTTTGTTCTTCTATCATGTACAAATGCTCATCTAGAAATTCTATGACCAAAGGATATGCATCTACCAATGGTGCGTCGGCTAGCTGATTAGCAATGACTTGCCCTTTAATGGCTTTTCTATCCACATACTGAATATCAAATTCACTTAGCAACATAAGCCATTTTTCCATTTGACCTATAAGTGTAGTCCAGGAGAGTAGGTACTTGAGAGGATCCACCTTTGAAATGAGCTTGTTTGTTTGACTAATCATGTAGTGGTGAAGTTTTTGAGTGGCAAATACCACTACCAGACATGTTTTTTCCATCGAAGAATAATTGAGCTCATAACCCACTAAGGTTCAACTGATATAATAAATAGCTCTTTCTTTTCCTTCATCATTCAATTGAGCGAGGAGCACCCCCAGTGCTGTGGTAGTAGTAGAGATGTATAGGATGAGTGGTCAAATAGGTACAGATGGTACCAAGATGGGTGGATTGGCCAAGTACTCTTTGATTTTGTCAAAACTCTTATGACATTGAGGATCCCACTTAAATGTGTTGTCTTTTCACAGGAGATGAGTGAATGGTTGGCACTTGTTTTCTAGTTGAGAGATGAAATGACACATGGATTGTAGCTTTCCTTGGAGGCTGCGTAGCTGTCAGAGTGTTTTTGGTGGAGGCATCTCTATGATAGCTTGTACATTCTTTGGATCGATTTCAATACCTCGTCTGGATACAATAACCCCTAGGAGTTTTCCTGATGTGACTCCAAAGACACATTTCTTAGGGTTGAGTATTAAGTAGTAGATTCCAATTCTATCAAAGATGCATTCCAGAACATCTAGGTGATCTTCCTTTTTTACTGATTTTTCCAAGATATCGTCCACATAGTCTTCAAGGATCTTGTGAATCATGTCATGAAAAATGACAGTCATGGCTCTTTGATAGGTTGCCCCAATGTTCTTTAAGCCAAAAGGCATCATGTTATAGCCGAAGGTGCCCCAAGGGGTTGTGAATGCTATCTTATGCTGATCTTCTTCTGCAATGTGGATCTGGTTATATCCAGAAAATTCATCCATAAGTGACAACATCTCATGTCCTTCTGTGAGATCCACAATCATGTCTATGTTTGGCAAGGGGAAATCATCCTTAGAACATGCCTTATTGAGATGTCTGAAATCTGTATATATCCTGATTGATTTATCAGGCTTAGAGATGGGTACCATATTAGAGATCGAGTCAGAATAGTCAATGGGGTGGATGATCTTGGCTTGGAGTAATTTTTCTAGGTCCACTTTGACAAGTAGTGCCACTTTAGGGTGCATCTTTCTGAGCTTTTGCTTGAAAGGTTTGATGTTCGGGTCCACTGCTAGATGGTGAACCACCAAGTTGGGATCTAACCCTGACATGTGGGAGTAAGACTATGCGAACTTGTTGATGGATTCCTTTAATAAAGTGACAAGACCACTTTCTTCTGCTTTAGTCAGAGATGTTGCTATGTATGTGATGGCGAGATTTTCTTTGATACCCAGGTTGACAAGTTTTTCTTCTTCAATGAGAATTGATGACTGTTCAGACTTGTAATCTTAGATAAGAGGAAGAGGAGAATCTTCATCCTCTGGCACCTCAGAGATATTTTCACTAGGGGATACGCCCTTTGTTTTTACTTTTTTTATGATCAGATAGTGCCCCAGAGGGGTTTTCACTAGGGGATCAATTTTTCTCTTTTTTATTTTTGTTTTCTATGTCATTTTTGTGGCTAAAGTTCTCCTCTTCCCCAAAGTATGCCTTTGGGTCTAGTTTGTAGACATATGTTAAGTCTTTCCCCCAGTCACTACTTTGCTCAATTTCTCCCATAAAGCTTAGGAGTTCATCCTCACTTTGGAACTCGTCAACATGTACGATACTTGGTTGGTCCTAGTCTATTAGTTCAGGATGGCGGAGGGGGAGGTCAATGAAGAGGATGAAAATTTGTTGCAGGACAACATTGCCCAGGAAGGTTTCATCATTGAAAACATCATCATAGGCTCTCACAAATTTCTCTTCCAGGATATCTTCGATGTCAGCGATTTCACCCAAGGGAGGACAAGAGGAATAGTTGATGAACTCGTTGGTTCCCCCATTCATGTCAGAGCCCATACCAAGGCTGAGGTTCTTTTCTATTTGGGTAGGTATAATAGGATCTTTCATTTCTTTCTCTTCATAACCAAGGTCACCTCCTTGGTAGTTCAATTTTTTGGTCACCAGTTTGTGCATTGCGGGGTACTTATCTTTGAAGTAATTGAGGTGATTTGTGTCCTCGGGTGATGGATCTTTATAGAGCCATTGGTTGATGTTTGGTGCCATTTCCTAGCCAGTCAAAGTACCCTTTCAGATAAAAGTGGTAGAACCAAATTGTAGTGCCTTGGTTGTCTCTGATTCTATCTTTCTTAGATTAGGTTGGCGGCCCTGAGTGTGAGAATCAATTGGCAATGCTCCAACTATGAAGGAATCATATAAAGTGTACTCACCACAACCTTTATTGTTGATCTTGACCATGGACAAGGTGGAGGAGAGGATTGTTTCTGGGTCTAAATGGGTTCGAGATGAGCTAGTGATAGAGGTGCCAATATCAATCCCGAGAGAGTGATTGGAATGTGGAAAGGATGTTTCCAAAGAATTGTATTATGGGAAGGGCTTGGGATCTGCACGGATGGTGATCTTAGTGCCTTTATATGGGAATTTAATGCACTAGTGGTAGGTGGATGGGATAGCTTGCATAGAATAAATCCATGGGTGGCCAAGGAGAATGTTGAAGGGAAGGTCAAGATCAACAACATGACATAATGTATCCTGAATGACCGGGCCCACTTGAATGGGAAATAATATTGTGCCTTTAGAAGTATGCTCCAGATTGTCATATGCTTTTATTATGATGACATCATTTGTTATATCAGCCTCAGTGCAACCCAACTATTTTATGAATTTTAGAGTACACAGATTTAGGGCCAATCCATTATCTATCATGACCCATTTGATGAAAAAATCTTTAACCATGAGAGCGATACAAAGTGGGAGATTATGATCAGTTTATTTAGAGGGTACATCTATTGGTCTAAAGGAGACCCCACAAGATGCAGATAGGTGTCTGACAAGGCTTTGGAATTTAGCGAGGTTGATGTCATTGGGAACACAGGATTCTTGCAAGGCTTTATTGAGGATCTCTTGATAAGTGGGTGATGTGTGAAGAAGATCGAGGATGGAAATTTGGGCTGGGGTATTCCCCAGGTGTCCCAAAATGTTGTATTTGGTCCCAACAAATGGGGCAGGACTGGCACCTGCGACTGTTATCCTACCTCTACGAGTGGTGATGGTGCATTGTTTATAAGCACCCTTGACATGGATGACATTGACGGAGGACTGGACTTGGGATATGCAGCCGATGAGATTATCGTAGTTGATATATGCATTGTTATAATCTTTTCTATCAATTTTTTTCACTTGTTTACCCTTTCCTTGATCAGAGGACTGAGTAGGATTGCCTGGGCCTGTATTAAAAGTGTGTTTAGGGAATGCATTTTGATAAATTTTAAGGCCTGCATTTGGCGATGATTGGGAAAGAGAATCCACTTCAATCTCCTTGCGGTCAATGAGATCCTGGATATAGTGTTTTAGCTTCATGCATTTGAGAGTGGTGTGTCCCTTAACATGGTGGTATTCACAGTACCCATTGTCTTTATACCAAGCTGGCTTAGGAGTTGAGTCATCAAATGGATGTGTTTTAGGATACATGACTTGGTTAGCTTGGACCAGCTTGCGGAAGATGATGTCTATAGGTTCACCCAAAGGGGTGAATGTGCATTATGGCATATTCAAAGCATGAGGTCTTTGTTTTCCTTCAAGGACTAATATAGCGTTTGTCTAATTCATAGGACCTTGATAGTTGTGTTGATATGATGGCCCTAGAGGGGGATAGATAGTCACGCTTTGAGGGTGCATGTTTTGCTGGTAAGTTGGCTGGGAATACACGGGATTGGGTTGTTGATACATGGGAGGAGGTTGAGGGTACATTGGTGGTGCTTGTTGATAAGCCTGGGTAGGTGCATTAGGACTAGCTACCACAACTTGATAGTGTTTGGTGTTAGTGGCTCCATCTGTTATCGCATTTTTGTTCATGTTCTAGTATCGTGATCAATCATTTTTATGTTTGTTAGGCTGGGATTCTTTGTAGTGCTTAATGGTACCTTCTTCTATGAAACCTCATTCAAGATCCATACCTTTGATTCTAATGTCGTGATAAGTTTGTATACATTTCATGTGCATGTGATTGGCAAGCTTAGGATGAAGGTTGTTAATGAAGATTTTGATAAGATGTTGCTCTGGGGATTGGTAAGACAACCTTGTAGTAAGCCCTTGCCAGCACTGAGGATAATCAACCTGGCTTTCTCCTCCCTTTTGTTTGGAATTGCATAGGTCAAGGAGTGAGATTTCATTTTTGACATTATGTGTGTATTGGGCCACAAACTTTTTAGATAATTCTGCGAAAGTAGAGACTATGTCGTAAGGGATTTTGTAGAACAATTTAAGAGTGGTGCCTCCTAAGCTTTTGGAAAATAGTCTCATGAGGAAGTTATCGCTATAGGTCACTTCTTGGCAGGCCATGTAGAATTCTTTCACATGACTCACTGGATCTCCCTTCCCTCGATATTTATTAAATTTGGGTGTCTAAAAATTATTGTAGAAGGGTATGGCAGTGATAGATCGATCAAATGGATAAGGACACACCTCTTTGAACTTGAATGTTTTAGCCTCTGTCCCAGCCTTTAGCTCCTTGAGAGAATTCTTTATTTCCTCCCATTCATGATTGATTTGCAGGGGAGGATTGTTGATTGTGATTGCAAGATTTCCTTGAACCTGATATGGATCGAATGGTGAATATGGAGGATTCTGTGGGGGATATTGTGGTGTTTGGTATGATGGTTTCTATTCAATGTACATGGGCTATTGTGGTGGAAGTTGTGGTTGAGGGGATTATTGCAATGGAGGAGGTTTGGACACTTGATAAGATTGTTGCAACTGCTGAAAATATGCTTGTATTTGTTGCTGCGTTGGATGGGTGGGATGAGTTTGTTGCACACATGTATAGGATGGAGGATAGGTGTTTTGTGATGAAATGCCCCTAGTAGGAACATTGAATTGCTATGGATGTGGAATTGTTTGCAATGCAGCGGAAGATGACATGGCTATAAAATTGGCAGAATGAGTTTGCTGTTGTTGCACGGGTTGGATAAAAGGATTGGCAAACTGTTATAGTGGTTGTGCAATGAGGGGATTTTACCCCTGTGTTTGTGGTTGTGGCTGTTGTTTAGTTTGGATAGTGGGTTGTGCAGCTGTGAAGGGGTTGATTGGTTGTTGTTGCACTTGAGATGTGAATGGATTGGTGATTTGTTGTTGTTGGATAGCTTGTTGTTGTTGTTGTTGGATAGGTTGCTATTACTGTTGATAGTGGATAGGTTGCTATTGTTGTTGTTGTTGTTGGATAGGTTGTTGTTGTTGTTGTTGGATAGGTTGCTTTTATTGTTGTTGTTGGATAGGTTCGATGGGAATTTTGGGTATGATGAAGGGATTCGGGTATGGTCGCAGTATGGGGGGATTTGGGTTCAACAATGTTTGAGGTAGAACTGTTGGCATTTCTTATGATTACATTGCTGGTGGAGTGGGAAAAGTGGACCCTTGCTAAAATAAGGGTTGGTTATAGGCATTGGTAGGTGGCATGCCTGTGGTGATGAAAGGTGGAATAGGCATGGAGACTTGGGTGCTTTGATGCTGTGAATTGGTTTTTGCTCTTTGACTAGGCTGAGTGGGAATAGGTGGAATGGTGGTTTGTTGTGTGCTAACTAGTGGTGGTGGAAAGTTTGCAATGAATATTGGGATTACTTGCAAAAGAGGAGCAACTATGGCTTGCGGAGGTGCCTACATAGTGACAAGGGGTATTTTTTGTGTTGTTGATGTCGCATCAGGAGGCAGAGCTCCCGAGGTAGGTGAGGGTGTTGTGTGCATGATGGAAGGTGGAATGGAGGGATGAAATACTTGTGTGAGAATAGTTCCCACTTGTAGGGATCATTGAAGTGGATCTAAAAATTAATTTCTAGTGGGATAAGGATGTTCCCCTGGAAGTGCCACAGGTCGTGTGACAAGTGTGGGTATAATCCAAGGTGGAAGTTGAAGTCCTTGTTGTTGTATGTCTAAGAGTACCTGATTGTTGTTGTGTCCACTCATGGCGTTTACCATGTGGACATGCATTGGATGGTTTATAAATGTTTCCATGGTACTTGGAGTGGGAGTTTCATTAGTGTCTACCCATATATGTTCAATTTGATCATTGGGCTGAGGCGCATAAGTAACCATGGCATTGGTATTTTCAGTGGTAGGATTAGATGAACTAGCAAAAAGATTAGGATCCATGTTCTTCCTCTTCTTAGTGGCTTATGTGATAGGTGGCATGAAATGACTATCTTAAGGGGATATGAGATGCAAGATGTATGCAAGGATACACCTAGGAAACTAAGGATGATGATTCTAGGATTAGGATGTGCTTAAGAGGATGGATGTGCTTCTACGGATTAAGGATGACTTGATGTATACAAGGATCAAGGGTTGCTTTCCCTAGTGTAGGATCAAGTGGATATGATTATCTACCTAAGATAGACTTGTGGTCTTTGGCAGACAAGATTCTTTGCTAATGCAAACCAACCTTTTGATCAAGGTGATGAGGTTGAAAAAAGACAAAGGGGATTATCCTAAAACAATGCTTAGTTTAAGGACATTCAAGGATGGGGTTTGATTAAGATGTAGGTTTTTAGCAACTCAAAAGGGTATGCAATACCAAGTGAGGGATGTGATCAAGGATGCTTTGGATGATGATTAGGATGATGCTAGTCTGATTAGGATTGATTTGATTAATGCAAGATCATGCTAGGATGAGTGTGTGATGTGTTCCTAAAGATGACAACCTAAGTGAAGTCCTAAAATGCAAGCTAAGTGAGCTTAAGAAGAGGAGAAAATTGTGTTTTTTGTGGTAAACTGACTAGTCATATTGTTCAAATCCAACAAAAGAATATTTTAGATGATATTTGCCCATGGAAAAAGAAACCTTGTTGTTGTAGATCACTTTGTCAAATTCTTCTCATTTATGAATCTCTTGTTTGACAGAATCGATAATGTGTTGGTACTTGGTAGCCTCTCTGGTTGTGTTTTTCTGTTCTCTTTACACGGGTGATAATGAATTTTTCACCTTCTTATGTTTCTTGGAATCAGTCATGTCCTATAAGTAGATTTGATCTTAGATGAATAGTTGGAGGTTTTTAGGACATATCTCATAAAAGACCAAATTTTTGCAAAAGGACGTTGTCTTGATAATCTGGCAAAAGCTTGATCTTGTTCTAATTTTTAATAGATTTGTTCCATGGAAAGAACCGATTTCAACATAATCAAATAAAAAGAAATAACAACCATGTGTTTAAAAACAATCTGAAAAGGTACAAAGCAACCTTGAAGGACAAAAGCACATGACAAATTTGAATGTTGGATATTCTGTCTGTGTTTTGGATTTGCAAATTTTTTTCAAGCACTTCAAGCACAAAAATTTACCTAAGGAATTGGCATAGCATGAAAAAACTTGCTCGTAAGCTTAGGGAAACACACAAGAGATAATCAGAATATGGCCATCACCAAGCACATAATGGATAGTCATGACACCGTATTATCCAGTTCCAAACACTCAGGGTGGCATGAATGTACGAGTGATCTTGGGGAAGTTACTATCTTCTTTTCAAAAGAATCATCACCTTTTGGGGGTGTTCTGGGTAGCTTCTAAGCCTAGAGTGTTTAGTATGGTTCTTTGTTTTATTGTATCCTCTATGTTTGCGCAAGCACGATTCAAATGTATAGCCCCATAGAGCATCTTGACAAAAGTGGTCACATAAATGTGATTGAGACTGCGAGGTCACACTTAAGTTAGATGAGAGCCGAGTATAAGCTCAAATTCCAACTGACTCCCAAGGCTTTAACCCCAAGGATGAAATTTGATTAACGTGAGTTAGAATGGTGTGGCCTACACCTCATTCTCACGTGGGTCATTCCTAGGAGATTTTTTCCTCGACCGGCAGGCCCATCTAAAGGATTAATTTGAAAAGCATGGATTGGCGATGAGAGGGGTCTAGATTTATAATTTTACCACAAGGGGAAAAGAGCATACTCTCCTACCCAATGTCATTTTCTCCCAAGCACTAAAGACAAAGTTTGTTCTTTCTTCAAAGATTGAATTGTTTAACACAAAGAAATTGTGTCTAGGTTTTTTATCTTCCCAAGAGGGGAAGAGAGCATAATCCCCTAACACTTTCTTTGACTTAGACAATAAAATATCCCTAATTAAGCTAGGTGCCTAATAAAATTATTGTAAACATGATCATTTGCTCGATGTTGATTCGAGGCAACCTACAAGACAAATGTGAGTAGTTTTGAATTTGTGTCTTTGACAAGCGGTGCTGCAAGAAAATTGGTTAGTAGTTTAAGCTTTTTGAAATCTTTGACAAGCAATAAAGGTTATCTACACAAAGAATTTACTTAAAAAAAAGATTTCATTGGCATAAGATATGAACTTTTGAAATTGAAAATGAAAGATTAACTTTGAACATTTGCACCAAATTTTATAAGTAGAACCTAAATTAATAGCTTACTATTCTGAAAAGGTCTTTGAGTCAGCTTTCCAATTCTTTTTGAATCATCAAAAATGGAGTCCATATGCAAAAGTTATGGATGTTTTCGTGATAGTGTCTTTGTTTGCATGCAGAGCCGCCTGTGTACAAGTAGAGCCGCCCATCTGTCAGAGCCGCCTCTGTAGAAGCAGAGATGCATGTCTATGAATCTGAACATGTTTTTGAGAAGAATGAAGATATTTTGATAAGTTTTAGGGATGTCGGTCCCACCCGGTGTGCTAGAATTTGTACGACGAATTCTTCAATCTGTTGGGAGCAAGCTCAAACATGAAAACATTAGTGGGTTAGCACATACGATCAATTCAAAAGCATGTAAAAGAGAAAGAAATCAACATAACATCAGATTTATCTTAAAAACAAGTAATAATGCACCCTATTCTACTCATTTTGATTTCCTCTTTTACATTGAATGTAGGTGTGCTCTCTCAAACACACAAAATATAATGGATCCCAATGCTATGCAAGATTGGTAAACAAGAAGAAAGATTGAAGAGCTAGTATGAAGAACTAGTCTCAAATATTCTTCAAGATGATATTCTAAGCTATGAAAATGATATGTAAGACAATTGAAATGAACTATGATTCATTAAACATTAGCCTAGCATGTAGCTTGTAGATGATTTAAGCTTGAAAACATGAAACCAGCAATGAGAACATAAAATCTAGAGCTATGCTAATATAATAACAATGCAAAATTGAGAGATGAAAATATGAGAGGAGAAGGTCTCTATTTATAGAGCTTTTGGAGAGAGGAAGAGGCTTGGATGAAGTGGCACCTATGTGGCATCCACATAAGAGCCACATAGGAGACACATAGATTTGAAAAGATGGCCAATTTTGAGTCAAAGTTGGCATTTAATATTGAGTAGCTCAATATTTCCAAAGGGGAGACAAAGTTGTAAGAAGGAATTTAAGAGGGATGGGTGTCCATTTTGGACACATGGGCTTGGAAGGGATGGCTAATTTTGAGTCAAACTTGGCATTAAATGTTGAGTGGCTCAACATTTTCAAGTGGGAGACAAACTTGTAAGAAGAATTTAAGAGAGATGGGTGCCCATTTTGGAGAGAATTTCCCCATGTGGGTGAGCATTCCATTAGCCTTAAAAAGGTTAGGAATCACTCGTTAAGCATAGTTTTAAGGACAGTTAGGTGGGGAAGTATACTTAGGAAATGAGGTGATGGGAGTGGGGTAGGAATAGGGCAGACTTTAGGGTAGGATTAATAGGTTCCTAGCTAGGGTTTTTAAGGTATTATTCAAATCAAATTTGAATAAATTATGGTTTAAAAGAATTAGGAAAAATGGAGGATTAAATAAATGCAAATTTATTAAAAATGGAATTTCATGAGACAAATGTATTTAAATAAAAATCAATTAGAATAGTATTTAAACTATTACCAGATGAAACTATTTAATTGATTGAATTAAATAGTTAGAGGAATAAGAGGGAAAATAATATTAATATTAATATTAATATTTTTGGACATCTATAGTTTGCATCTTCGCTAAAGGTGAAAAAATTTCATTGAAATCACTTCACCACCAATCTGGACCTATTCTTTCTCCCTCCATCTTTCTCTTACAATAAACCCACTTATTCTTCAAAGGTTTCTGATTGGATGAAAGAGTAACCAAGTCTAGGTATTATTTGCTCTCAAACACTCCAATTCTTCATTCATAGAATCCATCCAATGCATGAAATTGACATCA
This sequence comes from Thuja plicata, assembly GCA_018584345.1. Lineage (NCBI taxonomy): Eukaryota > Viridiplantae > Streptophyta > Pinopsida > Cupressales > Cupressaceae > Thuja > Thuja plicata. Next base: position 192,955 of record MU228387.1, on the reverse strand, counting down.
TGATAGGATTGTTTAAAATTTTGAGGCTCTACCTGATCAGAAAAGATAACCTCGTAATCATCAAGTTTTTTGGGACATTTTTTCTGCCTGGTAGGCCTACGCAATGGAGGAGCCTATTCATTAGCAACATTTTGTTCATTTCCAACATGTTGTTCATTACCAACAGCTTGTTCATGATCAACATCATGTACATTTCCAATGACAAGTGACCGTATGAGTGTTGGAGCAGTCACAGGTGTTTCTCGAATGTCACCAAGGGCCTGATTATTTCCAATGGGTTGTTGATTATGGTGGCTATGTAAATGAGTGATAGGAAACTCTACGGTAGGAGAAACATGAAGTGTTGATGTATTTTTAGGCTGCGTTTGAGGGAAGGGCATAACCCCATAATGCTCTTCCCTGCAATAATATAAATGAAGGAGGTTGCGGTGAAAATAGAGTATCATGCTCTATTCTGGGTACCGCGTGTAGGGATTGACCACACATTGATGAAGGAGATAATGGGTGTATTAAGGGGTGGGGGAAGTTTGGATACCAATGTTAACAACTTTAGATAGAGAAACTATCGTATGTGGGGGTAGATAGGGGTTGAGAGTGTGAGGTGGTAACAATAGTTGGCATGTGGGACATAAGAGGCTGGGAAGAAATATTATAGGGAAATGTTGAAATAATGGAGGTAGATGGAGCATTTCCCAAAGATACAAAAGCAAGTAGATGGTTGAATGTAACTTTAGGAATCTTCTTAACATGTCCTTGAAGTTTATTAACATCATGTCCATTATCAAATAGATCAAATTGAATAGAATCATTTGAAGAAATACTTTTGAGATTTCAAATATGACAAAGACTCCTCATTGAAAACAACATCGTGATTTTGAATCACCTTGTAATCAATAGGATCCCAAGGATGAGAACCAAATTGATCCTCACCATACCCCAAAAATATACACTGCTTTGATTTAAAATCTAATTTTGATCGCTGCTCCTTTGGAACATGGACATAAGCATCACAACGAAACACACACAAGTGATTAAATGAAATCCATTCCCAAGCCACATCTCTTTGGGAACGTCAAAAACAAGATGAGATGAAGGAGCATGATTGATTGAATAAACAACAGCGTTACATGCCTCTGCCCAAAATTCTTTCTCCAAACTGGCATTGGAGAGCATACACCAAGCTCTTTTGAGAATAGTCTGATTCAACCTCTCAGCTACACCATTTTCTTGCAGTGTAAATAAGACTACTTAGCTTATTTTAATATGTCGAATGTCATGATCTACACAAAAAGTTTCAAACTCCAAAGAGAAAAAATCACCACCATTATCTGTTATTAAGCAATTAATTTTCTGCCTAATCAATTTTTCAACCATAGCCTTGAAATTTTTAAATTTAGAAAATACCTCTGATTTCTTATTTAACATATAAATCTAGACTTTACGAGTGGAAACATCAAAGAAAAGTTACAAAGTAATTTGCACCACCGATAGAAGTTACCTTTGAGGTACCAAAAACATCAGAATGCACAAGCTCTAATGGAGAGGATTTCTTGTCATGTGACCATGACCCATTCTCAAGAACTTGGTCTGGTTCTATTTTTGATAAAGGAAATGCTCACACTACTCCAAATTGATTTATTTAAGACTTAGAAGCTGATTCAATTGAAACATAACTTCAAGACCCTTCTTACTCGTGTGCCTGAGCCTCTTGTGCCGAATTTCAGAATCGCTATCTATAACAACCATTGTAGCTCCCACTTCACCATTGAACTCTAAAACATATAAAGTACCTAATTTATTTCCTTTTCCAAAACCAACACACCTTTGGTTACTTTCCAAGAATCCAAGGAAAAATTAACGTTACAACCTTGAGCCTAAAGTTGACTCACATTAATCAGATTTCTTTTTAGAATGGGAACATGTCTAACTTCCTTCAAAAACCATTTAATTCCATATTTCAGTGATAATAAGACATCACCTTTGCCTACAATGTCACATTCTTTGTTATATCCAAGAAAAAAATTGTCAATCATACCTTCTTGATAATTTGTGAAATATTAGGGAGGCTAGATGAATCAATCGTTGATTTATGCTCCTAGTATTCACGAGAGACTCTTAGAGTGTCCTCACCACACGCCTTGGCACCTATAGGACCCTCAACCAATGTTGATCCCCTAGTTACTCTGACCAACCAATCTTTAACATGAAAGATTCACTCAACCAAGTCTACACTTGGTGCATTCTAGCTCTACAAACTCTTACCTTTACACAACCTTAAAGGATTGCAACCTCCATATGTATAAGTTAAGATTGAAAATATGTGGAGGTATCTTAAAATATGTTAATTTAGTAACCTAAGGGTGTTAGGAGTGCCACCTAGTTCAACCATATAGTTGATTTCTTCAATCTTTCACAAAATAGGCCTAATAGGCTAGTAGCCCTATTAGGTCTCCTACTCCAAGAAAATAGGGATTTTCTCCCAACCCTTCCAAAGGAACCCTAAAAATTTTCTTAGGATTCTTATAAAATTTTCCAACCCCTCAAGGATTTTTGGGGTCTTGGGGTCACCACCTTCTGTACTGTACCCTAACTCAAAATGAGTGGTTTTAGGGGTTTTTAAGGTCTTCATTGGCTCTTGACCAAGGTGGATTGAATAAGACCATAAATTGGATTGGTGTGACCCTCTCCTTCTTACCAAAGCATGAAAATACTCCTAACATCAATCTCCAAAAGTAATTTTGGCTCTATCTATTCACCTCTGCAAGTTGTGCTCTCTGCAACTTGGTCTTCCCTAGCCAGGATCACCACTAGCTCGCCTAGGGAAAACCTTTAAAAATCAATCCTCTGCATTTGAGGGCCCAAGATTCTACATAATATATGTATAGGGAGTCTACTCATTGTTCCCAAGAGGTACCAAATGGATGGTAGGAAAGTGAATTAGATCTCCATCTTTGCACACTGCCTGGATAGAGCCAGTGACAGTGCCAAATCAAACTTATTTACAAAAGAATACAAAACCAAAACAAAACACTTATCTAATGGCACACTGAATTTATAAAACACCTACTCTAAGCCATGCATGAGTTATAGTGCAAGCTTCAATCCATTAACTACCATAACTAAAAATTACACACAAAACAACAAAAAATCTTGATTTCTTCAAATTATTGTCTGTACAAAGGGTGTCCAACCTGAAATATTGGTCAATCCATGTATTATGTAGGGTGGTTAGGTAGTTAGTTTCTTCTTATGGATTTTTTTCATCGGATTGTAAAAACTTGACAATGTTGTCTGAGAAACATTTCAAAGTTGCAAAATGCAACCTTTACATCTTTTTGACAATTTCTTGCAAAACCAACTAAATGAGTTTCAATGCTCACCAAACCTTACCAAAAACTCTAACCATGGTTGAAACATGGTTCTAAACCATCCTAGACCCCACTGACATCATGTTGGCATCATCAACTCATTTGTGCAAATCAGGAGTCTTTACAACTTTCTACCCCGTACTCGCAACTTACAAAAAGGTCCTAAGACTCTATAGACCAAACCCTATTGTACTTCTACTATGGCCAACATTACCCTAATAAACACATCCAAAATGCCTTAAAGGATTACATACAACAAAATGAAACTAGGATTTTTTGAGAAACTCATGGGTGCTCTTGCACCATTCTCCCCCTCTGCACATCTTTCAAGGAACATGAGGAGAAATTAGAGAAAGGTCAATGCCTAATTTCTTGAATTTACCTTCCTCCACCCATGTAGCTTCAGATTCTGGTTGATCCTTCTACTGTATGAGATGTTCCATGTATACCCTATGTCTAGTTGACATATTCACCCTGGATTCTAAGATCCTCTCTGCTTGGAGCTTGGGTTTGGGAGCTAAAAACTAAGTAATGACATCTTCCAATATCTCCTTTTTAGTCTGGTTAACGTCTGACAATGGTCCCTTGAATTTCACCAAGTCTTCCACATTGAACACTGGTGAAATGATGAAATCTGAGGGAAGCTCCACCTTATAAGCATTCTATCCATATTTGGCTAACACCTTACATGGTCCCATTCTTTTCAGTTTCAACTTAATTGGCATTCCTTTCTATAACCTTGACTTGTTTAGATGAACCATGACATAGTCTCGTAATAAGAATTGTACATCTCTTCTTGATAGATCCACTTTAGATTTCAATTTTTGGGTAGCCTCTATGATAGTCTTCGTCACTTTCTCTTGTATTTTCATCATAGTCTGAGAGAAGTCCTTTGCATGGCCAGTCCTATACTCCATAGCTCCCAAGTCTATGAGTTCACACACTCCCCTTGGATGCATCCCATACACTATCTCAAAAGGATTTTTGGCAGTAGTCTGATTTACACTATCATTATAGGTATACTCATCTTGTGGAATCACTAGATCCCATGTATTTCCATATTCCTTAGTTAGACATCGAAGAAAATTACCTAACATACTACTGATCACCTTAGTTTGACCATTTGTTTGTGGATGGTAAGCTGATCCAAAAAAAAAATTTGTACCCAATCTGCTCCATAGAGTTTTCCAAAAATGACTCATAAACTTGGCATCCCTATCTAACACAATGCTTATGTATCCTCACAATATCTTTGAAGAAGAGATGAGCAATATAACTGGCAACATGGGTGGTCTTACAAGGAATGAAATGACTCATTTTACTACATCTATCTACTACCACATAAACACTATCCAAATCTGTCTTTTTCTCAGGGAGACCTACAATAAAATCCATGTTAATGCACTCCCAAGGTCTTTTGGGAATATGTAAAGGTTATTACAAACCTGCATTTCTATCTCCCTTGTTGTTTTCATAAAAAATATACATTGTTCAACAAAGCTTCTGACATCTCTTGGCAACTTGGGCCAATGATAAAACATCTATACTAATTCCATGGTTTTATTGATGCCAAAATGCCCACTTAAGATACCATTGTGCTTCTCCTAAATGATATTTTCTCTCATTTCATCCTTAGGGACACATAAATGGTGTTGATATTATGGTGAATGATCATGTAGTAGGTGTTGATATTTTGGCCACATGTCTGGTAGTTGCCAAAGGTGAGGGGCGGTAGCCCTGAACTGGAGGTCGGCTTGAAGGGCCAAAAATTTTTGGTGCTTTTTCAGGAAAGAGATTTTCTTTTTCGGGAAAAAGAAGACCGACATTGTAAAACCCTAAAATGGTCAATTTTAGAGGTTGCCCTAAAACACATGTTATAAGTATTTGAGATGTATAATGCATTGTAAGGTTGTGTACATTTTTTTTGGATAATAAGAAAGGTTGGACGGTTGTGTAGGTGGACATAGCCCAGGTTTTGGGTGAACCACATTAAATCTGTGTTATCTACGTTTAGTTTCTTTCTTCTATTATTTTTACATATAACTATTTATTCTTATATTGTTTCAGTTTTTTCAAACCCTAACAATTGGTATCAGAGCGAGGTTTGTTTTTGTAGATTGATAGGACTTTCATATTTGAGTGGGAGGAATGGAGGATTCCAAATTCAAGATTGAAAAATTCAATGGCCAGAATTTTTAGTTGTAGAAAATGCAGATGGAAGATTATCTGTATCAAAAGGACCTGTGGAAGCCATTAGAAGGAAAAACCAAGAAACAAGGAGCTATGCCAGCAGAGGACTGGGAGGTTTTGGATAGGAAGGCACTGGGATCTATTCAATTGTGCCTTGCACCATTTGTAACATTCAACATATCAAAGGAAACAATGACCATAGAGCTGATGGAGACATTGGCTAAGTTATATGAGAAACCCTCAGCTTCGAATAAGGTATTTCTTATGAAACATTTGTTTAATATGAAAATCGGTGAGGGAGGATCTGTATCGAATCATTTAAATGAATTTAATATCATCACCAGTCAATTTTCATCCATAAAAATTGTATTCAATGAAGAGGTTAGGGCTCTCTTATTTTTATGTTCTTTGCCAGAAAGCTGGAATAGTTTGGTTATGGCTGTAAGCAACTCTATCTCTAGTTCAAATACTTTGAAATTTGATGAAGTTGTTGGTGTTATACTAAGCAAGGAAATACGATAGAAAAGCACAGGTGAAACTTCAACCTCATTAGGTTCTGCTTTAAACATGGAGTACAGAGGAATAACAAGTGAAAGAGGCAAAGGCCCTTCACATGGCAAGTCACGAGGGAAGTCAAATAAAGGACGTTCTCAATCTAAAGGAAAGAGAGATTGCTGGTACTCTGGAAAGCCTGGTCACCTAAAGAAAGACTATTGGTCTCATAAAAACAAACAAGGAGACATAAATGAAGATAACAGTAAGGAAGCTAATGTTGCAAGTAATACTTTACAAGATGCTTTAATATTATGTTTGGATAATGTTAATGATTGGACAGGGTAATTGATTCTGGGGCTTCATTCCATGCTACACCCCATAGAAAATATTTTCAAGATTACGTTCAAGGTGACTTTGGACAGGTATATTTGGGTGATGATGAGCCCTGTCCTATTGTTGGGAAAGGGAAAATAAAGATCAAGTTTCCAAATGGAAATGACTGGGTACTGCAGGAGGTAAGGCATGTCCCTAATTTAAGAAAAAATTTAATTTCTATAGGACAATTGGGTAGTGAAGGCTGCATAGTCATGTTTATAGACAATGTCTGGAAGCTCACTAAAGGTTCATTAGTAGGAACTAAAGGTTCAAAGATAGGCACATTATATCTGTGTACTGGTAACATTTATTCTACCTTAGTTGCTACTGATAATGTTAATGTAGGAAAAGCTACTATAGATGTTGTAGGAACAGATTCAAAAATGTGGCACCATAGGCTTGGGCACATGAGTGAGAAAGGGATGAAAATCCTTCACTCTAAAAATCTATTGCCAGGACTGAAAAATATCGATTTAGAGTTATGTGAAAACTGTGTTTATGGTAAATAGAAAAGTGTCAGATTTCTCTGAGTTGGGAAAGAAAAGAAGAGTGAGAAGTTAGAGCTAGTGCATTCAAATGTATGGGGACCAGCTTAGGTATCATCTCTTGGTGGCTCTCATTATTATGTTATTTTCATAGATGATTCAACCAAGGAAACATGGGTATATTTTCTGAAACAAAAATATGATGTTTTTGAAACATTTAAGAAATGGAAAGCTTTGGTTGGGAATGAGATAGGAAATAAGTTGAAGTGTCTCAGATCTGATAATGGAGGTGAGTATTGTAGCACAAACTTTGAAGATTATTGTTCTATCAATGGAATTTGAAGGCAAAAGACAGTTCCAGGAACCCCACAATAAAATGGTGTGTCAGAAAGAATGAATAGGATAATCATGGAACATGCAAGGAGCATGAGATTGCTTGCTAGACCACCCCTTCATTTATGGACAGATGTTGTAAACACTGTAGTCTATTTCATAAATAGAGGACCTTCATCCCCTTTGGATGGTGGTATTCCAGAGGCATCATGGACTGGTAAAAAGGTAAATTATTCATTTCTGAGAACTTTTGGTTGTGAAGCTTTTGTCCATGTTGATAAAGAAAATATAACCAAGCTTGATGCTAAATCTCAAAAATATACCTTTATTGGATATGGAGTAGATGACTATGGTTATCAGTTATGGGATTTTGAAAATCTTAAGATAATTAGAAGTAGAGATGTTATATTCAATGAGAAGGTCATGTATAAAGAACAGTTGCAGGAAAAGAAGCATGAACAAGTCAGACTAGAATATGTGGTGATGGATGAGACTCCTAAAAAAGGAACACCACTGGTACCTAATGCTCAGCAAAAATAGGTTATCCCAAAAACTCTTGTAAGTGTTAGACATTCTACAAGGTCAAGTAGACCTACTAAAAGGTTTTCTCCTTCTTTGTATTCCATTTTATTGACTAATTCTGGTGAACCAGAAGAATATGAAGATGCAATGCAGGTAGATGGCAAACAATAGTAGAAGCTGGGCATGAAAGAGGAGATGGAATCCTTTTTGAAAAATAAGAATTGAGACTTAGTCCCTTTACTTGAAGAAAAAAAGCCTTGCCTAACAAATGGGTTTATAGGCTGAAGGAGGAAGATGAAGGAAAGAAGAGGTATAAGGCCAGACTTGTGGTCAAAGGTTTTGCATAGAAATAGGGTATATATTTTGATGAAATATTCTCCCCTATTGTAAAAATGACTTCAATTAGAACTATACTAAGTCTTGTGGCTGCAAATGACTTGCATCTAGAATAACTAGATGTTGAAACAACTTTTCTCCATGGAGATTTGGAGGAGGAAATTTACATGCAGCAACCAGAGGGATATGAGGTCAATGGTAAGAATAATTTGGTGTGTAGGTTAAGGAAGAGTCTGTATGGCCTAAAGCAGGCACCCCACGAATGGTATTTAAAATATGATAGTTTCATGGTTGAACAAGGTTACCATAGATGTCATTCTGATCACTATGTATATTTTAAGAGATTGGATAATGGGAGTTACATTATCCTGTTACTCTATGTTGATGACATGCTTGTTGCTGGGTCCAATATGCAACACATAAATGAACTTAAACATAAATTAGAAAGGTCATTTGCTATGAAGGATTTGGGTTCTACTAAGCAAATCCTTGGTATGAGGATTACACGGGACAGGAAAAATTGAACTTTGAATTTGTCCCAAAGTGAGTATATAAAGAAGGTGTTGAAAAGATTCAATGTGCAGGATGAAAAAGAAGTTAGTACAGCTTTGGCTAGTCATTTCAAATTGACTAAGGAAATGTGCCCAAAGGCAAATGAAGAGGTAGATAAAATGTCTAACATCCTGTATTCATCAGCTATTGGCAGTCTGATGTATGGAATGGTATGCACACGGCTCGATATTGCTCATGCAGTGGGAGTTGTTAGCATGTATATGAGCAATCCGGGTATGGAACATTGGAATGCTGTCAAATGGATTCTTCGATATTTGAGAGGAACTACTACAAAGGCATTATGTTTCACAGGATCTAGTTCTATTCTGAGTGGATTTGTTGACTTTGATCTGGCAGGAGCTATTGATACAAGGAGTACTATAGGGTATGTTTTCACTGTAGGGGGTATTATAGTCAGTTGGATTTCTAGATTGCAGAAAGTTAATGCACTTTCAACTACTGAAGCTGAGTATGTAGCTGCTACAGAAGCTAGCAAGGAGATGATTTGGTTACAATTTTTTCTGGAGGAATTAGGTTAGAAGCAGGAAGATCGCCTATTGTATAGTGATAGCCAAAGTGTCATTCATCTTGCAAATAATTCTTCTTTTCATTCAAGGACAAAGGACATAAAGCTTAGGTACCATTTCATAAGGTCTATTTTGGAGGATGGCCAATTACGGCTTGAAAAGATTCACACAAGTGACAATCCTGCAGACATGTTTACAAAGGTAATCCCCAAGGAGAAGCTGGTTTCTTACTTAGCTTCTATTGGGCTTTTTGACTGATGATCGTGGGCTTTCTATTGGGCTTCTTGACTGATGATCATGGGGTTAATACACAGTAAGGTCTTTTATCCAGTGGGAGTTGCACATACTACATTGTCATCTGGTTCGAGTCTCCAAGTGGGAGATTAATTGGTGTGGAGCCTGATTAGTCTCCAAGTGGGAGATTGTTGATATTATGGTGATTGATCATGTAGTAGGTATTGATATTGATAAAGAGATTTTCTTTTTCGGGAAAAAGAAGTGTGACATTGTAAAACCCTAAAATGGTTGATTTTAGAGGTTTCCCTAAAATGCATGTTATAAGTATTTGAGATGCATAATGCATTGTAAGGCTGTGTACATTTTTACTAGATAATAAGAAAGGTTGGACGGATGTGTAGGTGGACGTAGCCTAGGTTTTGGGTGAACCACATTAAATTCGTGTTATCTGTGTTTAGTTTCTTTCTTCTATTGTTTCTGCGTATAACTATTTATTCTTATATTGTTCTGGCTCTGTCAAACCCTAACAAATGGTTTCCCTTAAACAAGAGTCCACTTTGAAGAGTATATTCTACAAACTGACTATGAAAATAGTTTTGGAAATTAGAACATACCTTATATGCATTAGAAAAGTCTTCATCATCTCTATAGAGGTCCTTGAAACTCTCTATGGAAATACTTTGAAGTTGAAATTATTGAACTGTCAACATCCTCCTACTAATTGCATCTGCCACCTTAGTCAATTATCCTTTCTTGTGCTTGATATTAAATGTAAAGGCTTGTTGATATTACATCCACTTCAAGTGCCTATTACTCAATTTCTCTTGTGTGTTAATCTAACTTAGTGCCCAATTGTCTATGAACACTACAAACTCCTTAGGAAGGAGATAATGCCTCCATTTCCTAAGTGACCACACTAGAGGATATAAATCCAAATCATAAGCATAGTACTTTTTCTTGGCTTCATTGAGATTTTCAACACTCCAAATCAGAAGCTATAGGCCTATCCTCTTGGCTCAACACTCCTCCTATTGCCACTCCACTTGCATCACACTCTATTGTGAATAGCTTATCAAAAATAGGTAAAAAAAGGATAGGTTGGGTATCCACTTGTTGCTTCAACTTTTCAAAGGCATCCCCTACTTCAAGAGTCCATTTGAACTTGGTCTTTAACCCACCCTTAGTGGTTTCTAGCACTGGTACACAAATGCCACTAAAATTCCTTATAATTTTTCTATAAAATTGAGCTAACCCATGAAAGCTCCTTACCTCTGTCCCTGTGGTTGGTGTTGGCCAATTAAAGATATCCTTCATGTTGCTTGGGTCCATTTTAAATGAACCTTGAGACACTACAAATCCCATATACACTAGCTCTTGCTTGAAGAACTCACACTTCTCTAGATTGATGGACACATTCTCCTCCTGTACCCTTTTGAGTACAATCTCCAAGTGTTCAAAGAGTTCCTCTACTATTTTTCTGAAGATGAGTATATCATCTAGATACAACACCACAAATATTCTAGTATAATCCTTAAGCACCTCATTCATGAGCCTCATGAATGTGCTAGGGGAATTTGAAAGCCTAAATGACATAACTCTCCACTCATACAACGCTTCATTGGTTTTAAAATTTGTCTTCCATTCATATCCCCATCTTTTATTCTAATATGGCGGTATCCACTTTTGAGATCCAACTTAGTGAAATACTTGGATCCTCCAAGGAATTCCACTAAATCTTCAATTCTAGGTATAAGGAATCAATTCTATTGATAGCCCTAGAGTCAGTGAAAAGTATCCACTTACTACCATTCTTGGATGCCAATACCATAGGTACAACACATGGACTGATGCTCTTCTTGATTAGTCCTTGGTCTAGTAGCTCCTACACTTATCTAGATACTTCTTGATTCTGCTCTGGTGTGATCTTGTACCCTACTTTGTTGGTAAATGAAGCCCCTGGTTTGAAATCTATCTGATGACTATTAGTCCTTTTTGGAGGTAATTTTTGTGGTGTTCTATCACTGATTATTTCCTTGAACTTTCCAAGTAAGTTTTGGACTTCCTCTGGTATAGGTGTTTGAGAAAATGTTTCTTCTTCAGTGGGTGCCACAACTATAGCATAGCCTTCACCTCCTCGTTGAAGAGTATTAAGAAACTCTTTTCCACTACTTAGTTAGACACTAGGGGTCTTTGACTGTGTTTCTTCTTCATCTAATAGTGATTGTATCTTGAATGTCTTACCATCCTTCTTGAATGATATGGTGTTCTCTTTCCCATCATAGATGGGTCCTCTTTCATATTGCCATCGTGTACCCAGTAGGAGATGACATGCATCCATAGGAAACACATCAAAAATCAACTTGTCTTTGTATCCTCCAATGGAGAACTCAACCCGTGTTTGTTCATTCACAGGGACACTTTGCTCTTTATTAAACCATGTCCCCTTGTATGAATTAGTATGGGGTATCTTTGCCACTATAAGCTTCTTCACGACCTCTTATGAGACTATGTTATCTATGGAACCATAATCCATAATAACCTTACACACTTTACCAAGTATTTTGCACCTTATCCTAAATAAGGCTCTCCTTTGCTTTGGTTCTTCTTTGACTGGTTGTTTGATTAGAACCCTTCTAAACATGATATTTTCCCCCATCTTTGATTCTATGTGGCTAATCTCTGGTGAATTGACACTTGATGTGTCTTCTTGAGCATATTCTATTCTCTTGTCATTGTATGAAGAGGTTTCTTTCTCAAGGCACCTATAAGCAGGATGATCCATTTGTCCACAACTATTACATTTCATGCTATCAAAGTAAGAGTTACTTCTACTTGCACCTCTTCCTTTGTTAGAACCCCTTTGAGTTCCTCTACCTCTTCCATAGCGTCCTCTAGAATTTTTTTCACTTCCATTCTCTGCAAGTTTAAACTCTCCCTAGCTTCTTTGTGCAGTCCCTCTACCTTGGTATCCACCTCTATGACCTCTCTGGTCTCTTCCTCTTCCTCTACCCTTGGAAGTTTGATGTTGATTCCTCCTACTCTTGTCTTCAATATTTTAAGCCAATTGATAACATTGGTGTACAGTTTTGGGACTTAGAAGAGTCATCTCTTATTGAATACTCTATTTTAGGAAACTTAGGTATCTAGCCACCTTAAGGCTGTCATCTTCAGACACATTAGATCTCATACAAAGCTTTTGAAATTCCCCTGTGTAGGAATTCACATCAAGATCCTTTTGTCTTAAGCTCTGTCTCTTCTTATATAATTGGATTTCATAATCATCTGGCATGTATGCCTCTTTCACTTTGACAACCATTCCTTTCCAAGTGGAAATTGGTTTCTTTCCTTCTTTCTCCCTTTATGCTTGAATCAGCTTCCACCATGTGAATGCAGAGCCTCTGAGTCTTGACTTTTCCACCTTGACCTTCTGAGCTTTTGTGACTCCATCATAATCAAAGTGATTCTCCATGCCATCTATCCAGTCCATGGCTAGATCTGCCTCCATCTTCCCACTGAATAGTGGTATGCCTTCAAGATATTTTCCACCCATGGCTTTCAAATCCTTCAAGAAAGGTTCTTCCTACATAACAGGGTCATATTCAGGGACTTTATGCTCTTGTGCAACCTCTTTACCCTTAGCTTCTTTCCCTTCCAACTTATCACTGACTTCTTCAGTCTTGGTCTACAGTTCACTTTTGATGCTTGTTCAAGTTGGGCTATTCTACCCCTTAATAACTTATTGTCTTCCTCCTAGTCATCGACCTTCTATGCAATCCCAAATCCTTTTGGGGCTCTGATACCAATTTGCTAGGGAGCTTGGATGAATCAATCACTGATTCATCCTTCTAGTCTTTACAAGAGACTTTTAGGGTCTCTTCACCACATTCCTTGGCACCTATAGGACCCTTAATCATTTTTGATCTCCTAGTTACTTTGGCCAACCCAACTAACAAGAAATGTTCACTCAACCAAGTCTACACTTGGTGCATTCTAGGTCTACAAACTCTTACCTTTGCACAACCTTAAAGACTTATAACCTCGATATGCATAAGTTAAGATTGAAAAGGTGTGGATGTATCTTAAAATATGTTAATTTACTCAACTAGGGGTGTTAGGATTCCCACCTAGCTCAACCATATATTTGATTTCTTCAATCTTTCACAAAACAGGCCTATTAGGCTAGTAGCCGTATTAGGTCTCCTACTATGAGAAATAGGGATTTTGTCCAAACCCTTTCAAAGGAACCCTAAAAATTTTATTGGGATTCTTGGAACATTTTCCAACCTCTCAAGGATTTTTGGGGTCTTGGGGTCACCACCTTCCGTACTGTACCCTAACTCAAAATGAGTGTTTTTAGGGGTTTTTAAGGTCTTCACTGGCTCCTAACATAGGTGAATTGAATTATACCATCAATTGGATTGGTAAAACCCTCTCCTTCTTACCAAATATTTGAAATACTCCTAACATCAATCTCCAAAAATAATTTTGGCTCTAGCTATTCACCTCTACAACTTGTGCTCTCTTCAACGTGGTCTTCCATAGCCTGGCTCACCACTGGCTTGCCTAGGGAAAGACTTTAAAAATCATTCCTTTGCATTTGAGGGCCAAAACTCCTACACAATATATGTATGTGGAGTATACTCACTCTTCATTAGAGGCCATACCAAATGGACAGTAGGAAAGTGAATTAGATCTCCATCTTTGCACATTGCCTAGATTCAACCAGTGCAAGTGCCAAATAAAACTTATTTACAAAAGAACACAAAACCAAAATAAAACACATATCTAATGGCACATAGAATTTATAAAACACCTAATATAAGACATTCATGCATTATAGTGCAAGATTCAATCTATTAACTATCTACTATCACAAAATAACTAAAAATTGCACACAAAACAACACAAAATCTTGATTTCTTCAAATCATTGTCCATACAAAGGGTGTCCAAACTTGCATCTTGGTCAATCCATGTCTTATGTAGGGTGTTTAGGTAGGTATTTTCCTCTTAGGGATCTTTTTCATTGGGTTGTAAAAACTTGACAATGTTGTTCGAACAACATTTCCAAGTTGCAAAGTTGTAAAATGCAACTTTTACATATTTTTGACAATTTCTTACAAAACTAACTAAATGAGTTTCAATTCTCACCAAACTTTACCAAAAACTCTAACCATGGTTCTAACCCATCTTAGACCCTACTGACATCATGCTGACATAATCAACCCATTTGTGCAAATCAGGAGGCTTTACAACATTCTAGCCCGTACTTGCAGCTTACAAAAAGGTCCTAAGACTCTATAGACCAAACGCTATTATACTTCTACTATGATCAACATGACCTTAAGAAAAAAATTCAAAATTCCTTAAAGGCTTAAACAAAAAAAATGAAACTAGGATTGTTTAAGCAACCCATGGGTGCTCATGCACCATGAAAGCACTCTGACACAGAGTAGCATGGAATGAGGCTCCAAAATCAAGGACCCACAAAGTAACATTTATGTCAGTAGTAGTGAGAACCAAACCACCATCATCTTTAACATCTGCAGTGTTGACTCTATCATTGATCACCTTGTCTTGAACCTTTTTTTTTTAATTCCAACAATTCTTTTTTGTATGTCGCGGTTTACCACAAAACCAACATGCACTATTTATGCCTCTGGATTTTGATCTATATGTAGATTTGGACCATCTTTACTATCATTATTATTGTGTTGCCTCTTTCATTGACTCGTACCTCTATTCTAGTGCTGACAATGGTTAATGCATCACCAGAGGAAGATTCTTGATTCTTCCTTCACATGTCTTCACTGAGAAGTGTCAATGTAACCTTATGAAATTTCAATTTATGAGAAGTGTGGTTGCAACCTCATCAAATTTCAATTTACTTTTGGCAGCCACTAAAGGGCCAACTGCCATGACCACCCCTTCCAAGCAATTTGACAATGAACATAATAACAAACTAGCTTTTTTTTCATCATCTAGAGTTATGCCAACTAAAATCAATTGAGTGGCCAAAGTATTGAACTCATTAAGGCGACTTGATATAACCCCACCCTCATTCATTTTCAGATTGCATAATTTTTTTCATAATGAATACTGGTGGAAACCATATCAACAAAGTGATTTACATCCTTTCTCATTCAGGGAAGTATCTGTCTACATGTACCCACTTGTCTTTTATAGTTTCTTTTTCCATCCTTGTCTTGTCAAAGTATTATCACGTATTTATTCACTTTCATATGTCTTAATGCTTAATGTTTGAATATTTACATTTGTCAAGTAGAATCATTTTCTTAAAGTTTCTTTTCCACTAGGGGAATCTGAGAATCTAATCTTGTGACTTTTTTAATGACATAATAAAATTGCATGTGCTTCTAACTAAATTCAAAGTCCTATGTGATGTTTTCATATAAATCCTGATACAATTAAAGTGAATTTTACATATTTTACCATTGCATTATAAATCACTAATTCATATTGATGGTAAAAGCAATTGAATTACAAACATGACCTAAGAGGTAATACTTTAAAAGATGATTATATCCTTGACTCAATGACGCTTTCAAATATTTTAACTAGCAATCTATTAAACACTTTGAAGAGGTTGATCTTGTTTTATTTAAACTTTCACCAATTTAAATGTTTATTATTTTCAATAGGAAGATGATATTATTATTTATGATCATGCTCTAGAAGATAACAATATGTTATGATTCGATAAATGGCATTTCCTTTTCATATATATATATATATATGCCCTAATTATTATAAAATGACTAGGGTTGTCATTATGGTGTAAAAGGAATATAAAGGAAGGTGCTAGTAAAGTATATATATGTTTTCTATGTTACACTTATGAACATGAAAGAAGAGTTTTTATGGAAAACGTTATTAAGGAAGGTTATCTTAATACATGCTTTCTTATAAATATATTCATGATATTATACCCATAGATATTAATACACACTTTTGATTTCTTTTGTAAATCATCATGAAAATAGTTATATTGATACGTAGTTTTTATACCCTTTGTTATTAACGATGGACAATTTGAATGGTATTATTACTATTATTATTATCATTATTATTGTTATTATTAAATCGAAACAATGTTTTTGTCAAAAGAAAAGTTGACTAAAGTTTTATATGATTATATCATGGATTTTTTATTTTGATTCATCTATATTAATATGAAAACCAATTTTTATGGTTATTATATATCCAAAGAAATTGATAATAAAACATTTTAGTATAATTGCAAATATTGCATGATGATGAAAAAGAGATAAAACATTTTTTATTTAGATATTTGTTGTTATATGGCATTTTAATATATTCAAAGTTTGGTTGTTTATCAGAAATAACTTGACTTTGCTTGCAAGGGTGATAGATTCATTTTGGAAGTCATTTTCTTCGATGATGCAAGCAGGTCAACATCTTCAAAATAGTGGGCATGATATTCTGCACATCCCAAACAGCATGGGTGCCTCCATAGCATAGGTCACCATGAACAATAGTTGGCAAAAGGCATCCACCAGACATCTATTAGCATCAGCAATAGTCAATGCAGATGGAAAGTTGGTGCTACAAACAATAGGGGTTGATAACAAACCAAGGTCAATCTCCCATGCCACAGCAGACAGCCACCACCTTTACCAGCAATAATGGCATAGGGAAAAGAGGTAGCAGATACTCAGCAACAGTTGGGGTCGATAAGAGGTAGAAGACCAAGTACTATCTCCCACCCCACATAGTCACATAACAAAGTAGTCTGCAAAAAACATTTTTTTATCTGTAATAAAAAAATTGGGCTCCACAGAATGCAATGCTGACCACCAATTCTCTATAACATGATGGTCGCTTATAGAGGGATCTGTCAATAGAGGCGACAAAGAGCAAAGCCAAATTACTATCAATTTGCAGAATTCATTTACAGAGCCATCAACCTCAAACGCACCAACCAAGGATTTTCAAATGAGGCTATGGATAGGTTTTATACAGATTTATCAAGTATGCGGTTAGGAGGGTTATCCAACTAAATGGTTGGCTGATTATGGCTAATTAAAAGGTGTATTTGTTATCCAAACTATTGTAATAGGTTAGTTGTATGTTAGTTTATGGTGAAAGGGTGTGATGATCCATTGTACCTTTTCAAATTCATATTTATATTCAGTCTCAAATCTACAAAGAGAGGAAGAATAACATGGATTGATACAATTGAAATGATGGAAACTTGGAGAATGATGGAAAAAAAGATAGTGAATTTCAAAGTATTGTATGCAAGGATTCGATATACTTTTTCTTATCAAGTAGAGATAAGTCTGTGTTTATTCCATTTTTGCAATCGTTCTTGTTATTTCTTTAAGATCAAGTCCTTCAAATAAACCATTTTGAAATTCCTTAAAGTGATAGTTTTGAATTCTGTATATTTCATTTCAAAGTTTATATTCTATATGTTCAATTATTTCTTTCTCATTTTTGCATGGTTAAAATCTTATTGATTAAATTATTGATCAATTAGTCCGTCATTTGAGAAATAGTATTAAATTGAAGTATCTTTAAAATTTTAATTATATATGCATCTCATAACGCCTTTAAGGTGATAAGCTTTTGTTCTCAAAGTTGTCTCTAAAGTTGAACGTAGGATTGAAGAATAATCAACTCTATTTCCCATTGTTGAAATAAATACTGGTCTCTCTCATTAATTGATTTTGGTATATGGTTTCATTGTTTCAAGTTTTGAATTACTCTTTTATTTTATCTAATCCAGTTCATATTTTCAATCTTATCAAATGATATTAAATACATTACATTTCATTAACACATATATTTTCAGTTTCATGATCTTATTAACTCATTGAGTAGCAAGAATTGAAGTTATCAGTTATCCATTATAGGAAACTTTTAGAAGACTTTGAAGACAGGGTTTAAAGTGGAGGCCCACCAGCCTTGGTTCTGTGGAATTAGAACTATAGGAGGTCGTCGAAATCTCATTCGTTGGAAAATTGATTATATTTATCTTCATTGGATAAACGATGTCCATTAGGAGTCCAATCTGTCGATTTGATCCCTAACAGATTGGCGACTCTACTAGGGACGAGTTGCAAGTAAACTTTATAAGTTTTTTCTTTTTAAGACCAGCATAGAGATTCATTAAATTAAGACATTGTGGTGAGTTTTATAATTCAGATTTGATTTAGAATTGATACTTTAATTCAGCTTTTAATTTTTCATTCTTTATTAAAGCATCTTAAGAATTAT
>MU228387.1:141799-168507 GCA_018584345.1 Thuja plicata | reverse complement strand
TGGTAATCAAATTTTTGACTGAAAAGATATTGACAAGATTTGGTGTTCCTCAGAAGATTGTTTGTGATAATGCTATGTGTTTCAAATCTGTAGAATTTATTGAATTTCATGAGAAGTATGGAATAAAGATTTCTTTTTCATCTCCTTATCACCCTCAACAAAATGGGCAAGCTGAATCTAGCAATAAGAATATAATGAAAATTATCAAAAGGATGTTAGATAATAACAAAAGAGCATGGGATTCCAAGTTACCTCTCGCACTTTGGGCAGATAGGATTACAGTTAAGAAATCTACTGGGTATGCTCCATACAAACTTATTTATGGAAAGAAGGCTCACTTACCACTGAATAATTTGTTGCTAGTGTATAAGTTTATGAATGAAGAACAATATGAAGAAGTGGATTTCATGGAAGACAGACTACTACAAATTGCAAAATTGGATGATATAAGGAATAGAGCTCATGAAAGAAATCAAGAATTGCAATAGAAAGTAAAAGATTTATTTGATAAGAATACCACAGAAAGGAAATTTCAAGGAGACTTAGTTTTGAGATGGAATGTGAAAGATCAAGACAAAGGTAAACATGGAAAGTTTGATGCTTTATGGATAGCTCCTTTTGTCATCATTGGTAAAGGAGGTGAGAGCTCTTACATTTTACAAGATTTGGAAGGTTACAATCATGAACTTCCTATGCATGGTCAGTATCTTAAACCTTTCTTTCATTAAAGATACCAATAGGCAAGTATTATTTCTTTTTCCATTTCTTATATATATATATATATATATATATATATATATATATATATATATATATATTATTGTTGTGTTTTCTAATGGTCTAATTTGTAGAGATAGCTTGGATCTTACTATGTTCAGGTATAAACACACATCCCTAGAAAGAGCCACTGGTGGAACCCATATCAACAAAGTGATTTACATCCTTTCTTGTTCAGGGAAGTATCTGTCTACATGTACCCACTTGTCTTTTATAGTTTCTTTTTCCATCATTATCTTGTCAAACTGTTATCACGTATTTATTCACTTTCATATGTCTTAATGCTTAATGTTTGAAGATTCACATTTGTCTTAGAATCATTTTCTTAAAGTTTCTTTTCCACTAGGGGAATCTGAGAATCTAATCGTGTGAATTTTTAAAGGACATAATGAAAATGCATGTGCTTCTGACTAAATTCAAAGTCATATGTGATGTTTTCATATAAATCTTGATACAATTAAAGGGAATTTTACATATTTTACCATTGCATTATAAATCACTAATTCATATTGATGGTAAAAGCAATTGAATTATAAACATGACCTAAGAGGTAATACTCTAAAATATGATTATATCCTTAACTCAATGACGCTTTCAAATATTTTAACTAGCAATCTATTAAACACTTTGAAGAGGTTGATCATGTTTTATTTAAACTTTCATGAATTTAAATGTTTATTATTTTCAATAGGAAGATGATATTATTATTTATGATCATGCTCTAGCAGATAACAATATGTTATGATTCGATAAATGGTATTTCCTTTTCATATATATATGCCCTAATTATTATAAAATGACTAGGGTTGTCATTATGGTGTAAAAGGAATATAAAGGAAGGTGCTAGTAAAGTATATATGTGTTTTCTATGTTACACTTATGAACATGAAAGAAGAGTTTTTATGGAAAACATTATTAAGGAAGGTTATCTTAATACATACTTTCTTATAAATATATTCATGATATTATACCCATAGATATTAATACACACTTTTGATTTCTTTTGTAAATCATCATGAAAATAGTTATATTAATACGTAGTTTTTATACCCTTTGTTATTAACGAAGGACAATTTGAATGGTATTATTACTATTATTATTATCATTATTATTGTTATTATTAAATTGAAACAATGTTTTTGTCAAAAGAAAAATTGACTAAAGTTTTATATGATTATATCATGAATTTTTTATTTTGATTCATCTCTATTTATATGAAAACCAATTTTTATGGTTATTATATATCCAAAGAAATTGATAATAAAACATTTTAGTATAATTGCAAATATTGCATGATGATGAAAAAGAGATAAAACATTTTTGATTTACATATTTGTTTTTATATGGTGTTTTAATATATTCAAAGTTTGGTTGTTTATCAGAAATAACTTGACTTTTCTTGCAAGGGTGACAGATTCATTTTGGAAGTCATTTTATTCGATGATGCAAGCAGGTCGACATCTTCAAAACAGTGGGCATGATATTCTGCACATCCCAAACATCATGGGTGCCTCCATAGCATAGGTCGCCAAGAACAATAGTTGGCAAAAGGCATCCACCAGACATCTATTAGCATTAGCAATAGTCAATGCAGATGGCAAGTTGGCGATGCAAACAATAGGGGTCGATAACAAACCAAGCTCAATCTCCCATGCCACAGCAGACAGCCACCACCTTTACCAATGATAATGGCATAGGGAAAAGAGTTAGCAGATACTCAGCAATAGCTAGGGTCGATAAGAGGTAGAAGACCAAGTACTATCTCCCACGCCACATAGTCACATAACAAAGCAGTCTGCAAAAAATATTTTTTTATTTGTAATGAAAAAATCAAGCTCCACAGAATGCAACGCTGACCACCAATTCTCTATAATATGATGGTCACTTATAGAGGGATTTGTCAATAGAGGCGACAAAGAGCAAAGCCAAATTACTATCAATTTGCAGAATTCATTTACAAAGCCATCAACCTCAAACACACCAAGCATGGATTTTCAAATGAGGCTGTGGATAGGTTTTATAAAGATTTATCAGGTATGCATTTTGGAGGGTTATCCAACCAAATGGTTGGCTGATTATGGCTGATTAAAAGGTGTATTTGTTATCCAAACTATTGTAATAGGTTAGTTGTAGGTTAGTTTATGATGAAAGGGTGTGATGATCCATTGTACCTTTTCAAATTCATATTTATATTCAGTCTCAAATCTACAAAGAGAGGAAGAATAATATGGATTGATATGATTGAAATGATGGAAACTTGGAGAATGATGGAATAAAAGATAGTGAATTTCAAAGCATTGTATGCAAGGATTCTATATAGTTTTTCTTATCAAGCTGAGATAAGTCTGTGTTTATTCCATTTTTGCAATCGTTCTTGTTATTTCTTTACAATCAAGTCCTTCAGATAAACCATTTTAAAATTCCTTAAAGTGATAGTTTTGAATTGCGTATATTTCGTTTCAAAGTTTATATTCTATATATTCAATTATTTCTTTCTCATTTTCGCATGGTTAAAATCTTATTGATTAAAGTATTGATCAATTAGTCCATCATTTGAGAAATAGTATTAAATTGAAGTATTTTTAAACTTTTAATTATATATGCATCTCATAACACCTTTAAGGTGATAAGATTTTGTTCTCAAAGCTGTCTCTGAAGTTGAACGTAGGATTGAAGAATAATCGACTCTATTGCCCATTGTTGAAATAAAGACTGGTCTCTCTAGTTAATTGATTTTGGTATATGGTTTCATTGTTTCAAGTTTTGAATTACTCTTTTATTTTATCTAATCTAGTTCATATTTTCAATCTTATCAAACGATATTAAATACATTACATTTCATTAACACATATATTTTCAGTTTTGTGATCTTATTAACTCATTGAGTAGCAAGAATTGAAGTTATTAGTTATCCGTTATAGGAAACTTTTAGAAGACTTTGAAGATAGGGTTTAAAGTGTAGGCCCACCAGCCTTGGTTCTATGGAATCAAAATTGTAGGATTTTGTTGAAACCTCGTTCGTTGGCAAATCGATCGTATTTATCTTCATTGGATAAATGATATCCATTAGGAGTCCAATCTATCGATTTGAACCCCAAAAAATACCTTGTTTGATGCTGATGATATCTCATATCTAATGAAGATAATTTATCCCAAAGCTCTTTCATTGTCTTCTCTACTAAAACATTTAATAGCACATTTCTCGAGAGAGATATAAAAACTGTTGCTCTTGCCTTCTGATCAAGTTTCTCCTAATCTTTGTCTAACATTGAACCTTTACTCTTGGTTTTTCCTTGCAATGTGAATGAGAGATCTTGCTTGATCACCAATGACTCCATTTAATCATTCTGCCCTTTTTATAACCCGTAATTCTGCCCAAAAAACTTCTCAATTTTTCATTTGTCTGCTTTGTCCATTTTTCTAGAAATTCTTCAAGATTTCCAACAAGGAGAGATACCAATTGTAAATCTAAATGAGCAAATTGAATTAAAAATAGAGAAAGATAAAATATTAAGGAATCATAAAATAGAAAGACACAATATTTTATAATGGTTCACCGAATAGGATTATGTCCATTTTCAGCAGGGGATTTTATTAATTCTCTGGTTATAACATTCGTACATCACAGCTATCCTTGGCTTCAGTTCGAAGACTAAAAACCTTATGCATCTAACCATATGTATTTCAATGAAGAAGGAATATTCTAGAAGGTAGATGAAAGGGCAGGGAGGAAATGACCAAGATAGGGCAGCCATTGGGATTCTCCTGCCATCTGATTTGTAATGATAGCTAGTTGGGATTCACCGACCCAACAAAACTCTTCTGTTATTTTTAGTTTCCATCGACAATCAAGATATTGAATAAGTTTTCTTTATATGTACCCTGTTTCAGATGAATAATTCAACAAGAAATAATACAGTCTTATTTCATCCATGTTGCTTACACAAAATAGAGCATGTCTATTTTTAAGTAATTTACTCATGAGCTATTTCTGAATGTAATGATTTCAAGTCAGATTTTTTCCAGTATGTAAGAACCTTTTAATCACACTTCTTGGGAATATGAAGAAAAAATATGAAGTTATTAGAGATGAATAAAAATGTAAGCCATATCGACACTTTCAAAGCATTAAAATGTATTAATAAATAAATTGAACTGAATTTTATATAGCTTCGTATTACAGTTTGTTGGAATAATGAAGTACATGTTTTCACCGTATGGAAGAAAGTCACCGTACGGTGAAGAGAATGAAAAGAGGAGTTCCTATACGGCAAGGAGACTCCCGTACTATGAAGGTTGGAGGTACGGTGGAGTGATGTCGTATGGCAGCTAGAGTGTGGAAAAGGTCGGAGGTAAAAGGTCACCTGACAGAGGTAATCATCCCCCGAATGTAAAGGTCACTTGACAGAGGTAAAAGGTCACCTAACGGAGGAAAAAGTGTTCAAGGGAGTGTCTGAGGTGAAGGGAGTGACTCGATACCGAAGGGACCATCGATTGGAGGAGTGCCAAGGCTGCTAGTAATCATTTCATGGAGTGGCAGTTGTTCTACCAAATTCTATAACGAATCACATAGTGTATAAATGTCTGTGGGATTCAGCAGAAATGCAGGGCTGGATGGGTGAAGTGTGAGGTTGATTGTAATGACAATCTGAGCCTGTGATCCTGTGAGCCTGTGCAAGAATCCAGTATTCATTGTATGTAATAATGATTACTATAATACAAAGAGTTGGTCGGGTTCTTATGTGTTGGGTTTTTACCTAAAAGGGTTTCTCACATTAAATATGGTCTCATATGTTTATCTTTTGTCCATTATTGTATTTTCTTTGCTCTTTGCTTTCCTATGCATCTTAGTAGTTTGAACTTTATATTATTTCTCCTGTAAGTTGGCATTTGGAAAGCAGTTTCGCAAGTAGTTTTCCTAACAAGTGGTATCAGAGCCAGACCCATTACCAATTACCATTATTCTGTTGGATAGGTTTGGTTGTTTGGGTAGGGTTGGTCATTGGTGTGAATTTGGTTCTAGTGGGAGTTAGTGAAGTGTTGTTCTTGCGATCGAGATGGCAAGTACATTAGGGAGAATATAAATTGAAAAGTTTAATGGCACAAACTTTGAGTTGTGGAAACTTAAAGTTGAAGATATGTTGGTAGACCGATATCTATGGACTGTTGTGTCTGGGAACAAGCCTTCAGGCATGAAGTAGGAAGATTAGGATCTGGCATATCAAAAGGTGAGAGGAATGATACGATTGACACTGGCAAATAGTGTTTTGTTAAATGTCTATGAGGAGAAAACTGCACATTCTTTGTGGAAGAAATTGGGAGATATTTATCAAGGAAAATCCTTGGTGAACAAGCTTTTCTTGAGAAAGAAATTGTACTCTCTAAAGATGGACGAAGAAACTGATGTGGCTGGTCATTTAAATGTGTTCAATATGGTGATTGCACAACTAACATCTGTTGGTGTGTCCATAAGTGAAGAGGAGCATTGCATGTTGTTGTTGAGTTCTTTGCCTGATTCATGGGACCATCTTGTGATGGCCATTGGAAGTACAACTAAGTAGTTTAAAATGGATGTGGAGGTGATATTCTGAGGTGGCTAAGGAGACTATTTCTATTCAAGACCAATCGAAGGACAACGACAAGAAGAAATGCAAAGCGAAGTGCTGGAATTGCGGGCAGACTGGTCATATCTGAAAGGATTGCAAAGAGAAGAAGAAAAATAAAAAGTGGAGAGTTCTTCTGATTCTAAGTCTTCTGATAGTGATGGTAAAGATGCCAGTGATGCTACTTTGGCTAATTGGTCATTTGATGATGACTGGTTGGAATAATTCAATCTTCATGTGGAAGATGGTGGTCATGATGCCATGTGCGACTTCACACTACAATAGGGTAGGAGTTGTTGGTAGTGACGTATGTGTCATGTGTAACTCGTCACCACAGTTCAGTGGGAGTTGTTGGCAGTGACGTAGCAAATGGTGGAAGGTGAAACCTTGATGTGGCAAAAGGATTTTTTCACAATTATTGAAGTACTATTTGGAGATGCTTATCTTCATGTGACTGAAGATGTTGACATCTTGAGGGCTCAACGGGGTCCTCGATAAAGGTGTGGATTTTTCTTTCATGTTCACCATGTTGAGGAACTCTCTACTTCATCAAGTGGGAGATTGTTGGAATAATGAAGTACGTGTTCAAGCACTGTACGACAGAAAGTCACCGTACAGTGAAGAGAATGAAAATAGGAGTTCTTGTATGGCAAGGAGACTCCCATACTATGAAGGCTAGAGGTACGGTAGAGTGATGCCGTATAGTTGCTGGAGTGTGGTGAAGGCCAGAGGTAAAAGGTCACCGGACGGAGGTAATCATCCCCCGGAGGTAAAAAATCAACCGGAGGTAAAAGGTCACCCGACGGAGGTAATCATCCCCCGGAGGTAAAAGGTCACCCGACAGAGGTAAAAGGTCACCCGAAGGAGGCAAAAGTGCCAAAGGGAGTGTCTGACGTGAAGGGAGTGACCCGACGCTGAAGGCATCATTGACTGGAGGAGTGCCATGGCTGCTAGTAACCATTTCATGGAGCGACAATTGTTCTATCAAATTCTATAACAAATCACAGAGTGTGTAAATGTCTGTAGGATTCGTTAGAAATGTACGGCTGGATGGGTGAAGTGTGAGGTTGATTGTAACGACAATCTGAGCCTGTGGGCCTGTGCAAGAATCCATTGTTCATTGTATGTAATATTGATTACTGTAATACAAAGAGTTGGTCGGGTTCTTGTGTGGTGGGGTTTTACCTGAAAGGGTTTCCCACGTTAAATCTAGTCTCATGCGTTTATCTTTTGTACATTATTGTATTTTCTTTGTTCTTTGCTTTCCTATGCATCTCAGTAGTTTGAACTTTATATTAAAACTCCTGTAAGTTGACATTTGGAGAGAGGTTCCACAAGTAGTTTTCCTAACACAGTTAACGGTTCGAGGAACAAGAATTATAAGAGGGAACCCTCAAGAGCAAAATGAAGCTACAATGCCAGATAGAATAAACAGAGTATTCAGATGACCTTCACTTCTCATCTTTGCTTCCCTTATTTTGCTTTGTTCTCTCAAGTTTTTTGATAACATCCCAAAATCTGATTCTGGTTATTAGCCCTTGTGAAATCTAGAGCTCTACTATTTTAAACAACTAATTGGGACCATGTATTGAATGGGCGAAGCATTTGACACAGACAAAACTTGAAGAATCCTTCCTTCCAAGAAAAGCTATACAGTAGCATAAACACCAATGTCCTTTACCAAATGCCTAATTATAGTGGAGTGTATTTTGTTCAGAGATCCAGCAACCAACCAAAGTTAAATAATTGGAAACTCGCCTAATTGGGAGACAGCTGCAAGTTCATCCATGACAGAAGCTAATTTAACAAGCATAACAAGTCGAAAGAGAAGAGCTCGCTTCAAACTCTAACCTTTGGTTGAGGAATTAGAATTTGACTCAAAACCTGATTATCTCAAAATAAGGTTTTGAAATTCTGGTTTTGTGTATTTGGAAGATAGTTTGGACTATTTGGTTGCTTCAGAAGATGATTGGGACAATCCATCTTCTGCGTTTGGTTGCCAATTTCAAAATTAGAATTGGATTTGAAAAACTCTAATAATACTCAAAACCTTTTATATAGTAGAAACAACAAGAACCGAATATTAATGTGAGTCGTTATTCATTCCATTTGATGAAGATCCAACAGTGGCAATAAATGAATTCATACTTAGAGGAAGGGATAATTCTTATAAACAGTCAAAACTTGGTTTAGGTTAACAGGCTCTCAACTTTTCTTCGACGATTTTGAAAAATTACAAATTAGGTTTTAGGAAAGAACCCCAGAAATCAGGGTGCCGCTGGAAACACATACGTTATGAGGAAAGTGCATATGGAGAAGGGAAAAAAAAGACCAAGAGCATAGCTTACATTCAAATCCAGTCAAACAGTTCACGCGTTTTATGTTGTGCCTTAGTGGATGCTCCTTTCTACTTTGATGGATAGCTATAACCGTTTCAAAATCTCCACTGTTGCGCATAGGCATGAATAATGCTGATGTGAAGGCATTCGGATTTACCACTATCAATGGCATTTACCTGGGAGTTTATACAATCTTTTCAATAAATTTATATTATCTACATCATGTAATCGTGGCAAACTGTGGAACCATAATTTGTGTTGTTAAGTATCTCGCATACCATGTTGCTGCACATGACTTTCTATATCTGCAAAGATTTTCTATATCGTTCATGGTTCAAGCAATCTAATCTCAAGACCAAGACAAGTAGCTTACATTCAAATCCAGTTAGCACGAACTTCATACAGTCGATAGTCGATGGGCAATACAATAGCAGATTCAAGTTGAGCATTGGATTACCATACAAAAACCTAAAACCTGATTATGATTTTGAATTCCACCTACTGGGTGGGAAGATAGTGTTGCTCATTTTGGTGCCAAAATCAGATTTATCAGATTTTGATGTCCAAAACCTGAATTGTATTTTTGTGAACCAAACAACAGATTTGACAAAAATGCAGAAGTTCCACACCCAATTCCACCCCAATTCTAATAACCAAACGAAGTTAATGCTTAAAAATTTATTGCAATACAATGCCATCAAGGGTGAGGATTCGATGTGCATTTATAAACACCAACCATTTCTGTGGACTGGGTTCATAGAGTGTGCCTTTGTTAATCCGGTTCACTGGATTACGTTACTTAATCGGCCTAAGAACAATCCAAAAGGGTATCCTCCTTGTCCCTTTCACTGGATTGCTCGTTTTAGGTTGTGCTTGTACACTTTCAAGAGCACTTTATTTTACTAGTTTTGAATTTCAGTATTTTTAGTGCTCACCATTAATCTTGGTCGGCTTTCAATTCAAACTGTAGGTAACATTTAACCTTAGAGCTGCTATTTGACCATCAACCACGAGAAATATTTATTCAAGTTCATTTCTTCAGGGTTCTAATTTAATTGTTTTAATATAATTGGTGATGGCAATCATATAATTTATCATTAGTCTTTTTCAGTTTTGTGTTTTTCAATTTTGGATGTAAGATACCAATTTAAACATAATAGATACTTCTAATATTTAGAGTGCTATTGGGGTTTCTCATTCAAATTGAACCAAACAAATGTGATATTTTTATAAATCGTTCCACACTTTGGTCAATTTTGGTTAAAGGAAACATTGACAACTAAGTCAAGAAGGAATATAGGCCTTTGACCTTGATCTATCTGAGAAGCTTTCAATAGTTTGGTGCAAGGTTTCCATTTCAATTGGCGGGGTTTCCTTCATAGTCTCAATCGAGATGATTGTAGTGGTTACACGGCTAATTACTGAAGGCACGACCCTCCCAAAAAAAATTAAGGAACGCTATAAAGCTTATTTCAAAAGGTTTCTACTTCCTAGGAAAAAGATTTCCCGTCTGCAAAACATGTTTAATAGAGAAGAGCTTCCATAGAAATAGAAGGATGTGGCACTACTCCTAATAAAGTACACTATACTTGACTGTAGATTTAAATGCTTCCATTCCTATCTTTTTCCTATGTTGAATCACTTTCACCACAGGGTTAAGTTAAATTTTCCATTTTTATTTTTTATTTTTTCTTCTCTATCCCAATCAGTGGCTACCACTAGGGTCAAGGGTGGGCTCCCTCTTCATCATGGAAATCCTTAGATTATATGATTATCATTTAGCCATTTCCCCTAATTTGGTTACTAACCTTTCGACCTCTATGAATCTTGATCTTTTTTTGAGCTTTCTAATCTAAAAGATTACAATAGGGCCTCCTTTTCTAGTTTGATAATGCCTCTACCTCTACTTCTAGGGTTAACTCCCAAAGAATGACGAAAGTGAAAAAATATCTAAGGACAAGAATATGGCTCAACAAAAAGTCCTCGATGTGTTAGATGGTTCTTTGTTCTCCTAGATTACTGGGTGGAAATGGATTCTTGATAATTCCTCTTCTAAGTACAAGATTTTGAGCCCTAAGAAGTCTTCACCTAATCCCAGTTCTCCTCCAAAATCCCCTATTCCATCTCCCATGATAGTTAATCTTCTAGATTTCTTGGAGGTGGTAGATAAATTTAACAGTTTGTTTGTGCTTTACAATAAACAAAATTAAATCATAAAATGGTTGTTGGCCTAACTACATATAGACAAAAAGAAGATTAATAGGATTGAAAACTTGGCCTAAGTTGATGCATGAGCAAGTGACTGGTCCAAAGCTATCCACAATAAGAGAATTTGGGAAGCGACAAACAACCTTTACAATAGACTCAATAATTGGGCAAATATCGAGGAAAAAATTTAGGAGCTTCATGATATTTGAGCCCTCTAAGGAGGGGAAAAATAAATTCTATGTCTTTGGAAATATTAAAAATAACCTAGAGGACCTCAAAATAAATCTGAAAGACATGGTCAATTTTAGAAAGAAAATGATAGCCAAGACTTATGGCTCTCTTTAGATTCTCAAAAAGAAACATGAGCATAAGTGTGCGAAAAGGAAAAGATAGGAGATGACAACTCCCTTAGTGACAAACATCCCCACCTCTCTGGCCTCTCCTCTAGGGGATTGGGAAAATATCTCTTTTTTAATTTGTTGAAGGAGATAAATCAGGCTTAGAAGGAGGTTAAGCCCCCTTCCCTTTATGCTATGATCTCAAGGGTGCTTCGCCTTGGGCTATTATGTTTTGACTTTTTTGCTGTTAGTTGTTTGTTCTGGCTAGGTTGTTGCTTTGTTGTTGGTTGTCTCACTCCTTGTGAGTCCCCATCCTCTCCGTTATTTGGCTTTTTGTAAAGGTTTAGTCCGTTCGTCAATTTATTTAATCAAACAATTTTAAGAATCCTATTGAATAGTATGTATTGTGTATTTAAATAAAATTTTAATAATAATTAATAAGGCATATTATATAAAGTTAAGAGTGAATGTAATTTTAATATAAAACACACATCCAGAATTTTGATGAGTGATTTGGGAAATGCTAAAAATTTATTTTAGCTGCCAAATATAAGAGTGTGAACCTTAGATTGCACCCATCAACAAAGAGCCAAATACTAAAGGGTACCGTTGCTTAAATTTTTTCTAAAACATATAGAAATAGAAAAGATTAATTTTTATTTGTTGAATTTTTAAGTGCTTGACTAATAGCACCAATTATAAGTGACTTAGTCATACCTCTTGTATCTTGAATAATCATATGCAACAGCATTGTATACTGATTCATGTAATAATACGACATTATACTATTAACTACTTTGTTTTGTGTATCTTTTGGGATTCCATAATCCACACATTGTGATATTTCATCATGAGAAAACCATTAATTTTCATGGTGTTATTATTCCTTACCTTTATACTTGCCCCAACCATGAATTCATCAGTGAAGAGATGAATAAAAATGTAGGCAATATCGAGACATTAAAAGAATTAAAATGTATTAATAAATAAATTGAAATGAGTTGTCTATAGCTTCCCTTCTGTGTTAATGGTTGCAGGAACCGGGATTATAAGAGGGAACCCCTCAGTCGGAAAGCATAAGACCAAAATGAAACAAATGCAACAACGCCACACAAAATAAGCAGAGTATTCAGACGGCCTTCACTCCTCATCTTTGCTTCCCTCAGATTGGCCTGTTCTCTCAAGAATATATGATAAGAATCCAAAATTCGATTGTGGTTCTTAGTCCTTGTGCAGTCTACAGCTCTTTCCAGGATAGCCAAACTCTGTGTCCCATTAACACGACCACCCACCATGTCTTCCAACTGCATGCTCAGTTCAGTGATCTCCAAGCTGCTATTTTCACCACCTGAAAGTCTACACTTCATCACCAACTTGCATTGCACAGCCTTGTAAGGCAATATTTTGTTGGCAGGTAATATGGAGCCAAAGGATACTACGTAGTCCTTATCTGATGGCCAATCTCTCATCCCATTCAAAGGGCTCCAGCTTGAAAGATTAGCAGCTTTCCCTGTTCTCCTGTTTATAACAATCCAGCTTAACTTAATATTCTCCATAAACTGCCTCCAAAATTCACTGTCCTTCCTCTGCTTGTCCACAGACACAATTGTTGGCAGCCCATCTGTAATTGTATGGTGGTCATCAAAGTTAAGGATGTCAATCCTGAAGGGGCAGTTACTGAACCACCCCTCAAAATCCCCAGCACAAGGGATTCCCCAAACAACTTTGGACAAGATGATTGTATCCTTGTATTGTACGTCCACAACTGACACAAAATCAGAGGGAACAGCACTGCTATCGCATAGCTTTTGGCAATCACTACCCTTAGATTCATAAGCAACGAATGGGAAGCAGCTTGCATAAAATTTTCTGAATCCACCCAACGAGGAAGAGATCAAATGTTTAAGATCTGTGTCCTCCAGAGAAGGCCACATAGAACAGCAGGCTTGTTCCCATATTCTTTCTTCTCTCACAACAGACCAAAACTCTGAAGAAACACATCCAGCATTTGCAATTGTTATGCCATCCACGCGGCCTAAGATCCCTGATATAACATCACTGTTCAACATCATCTCTCTCTCACTGTCTTGTCTGAATCTGCACTAGTTTAATCAAATAATTGGGACCATATACAGAAAGGGCAAAGCCTTTGATGGAGAGATTACTTGAAGAATCCCACCTTCCAAGAAGAGCTATGCAGTAGCATATAAACACCAATGTCCTTCAACAAATGTCTAATTATAGAGGAGTGGTATTTGTTGACAAATCCATAGGCGAACCAAAGTCTAAGAATTGGGAAACCCGCCAAATAGGGGTGGGTGAAGGATAGCGTCATTCAGCTTTTTAAAGCCGTTTTAAGGGACTGCAGGCAGTTCAAGGCATGGCAGATTGTGTGTGATCCCATCCAATATCCATTACAGAAGCTTCTTTATCTGGAATATTGAAGCCTTGTTTTGATATGATGTCATCTAATGGTGAGACTCCCCTCTGCAATTATAAACATCTAATTATTACTGTCGATTAGGTTCGTAGATTGTGCCATTGTAAGGCCGGTTCTTTGGATTTACGTATTTGGCCTCAGATTTTGTCGACCGAGAAGAGTCCGAAAGAGTATCGTGGTCGTCCCTCTCAATGTGTGTGGTGCCGTTTTGCGCTGTCGTATGCTTCTACAGCGCTTTATTTTAATAGTTTTTCCTTGGTTCCTTATTTTAATCTTTCTGCCCTAATCTTCGCCAGCTTTTCTAGGAAAATGCAGGTAAATTTTTAGCTATTAATTTTCTAGGATTTTTTTGTTTACAATTATGGGATAAGGGAGCACTTATTTTATGCTGAATTTCTTTGGCTAAAAGTTAAGGACTGAGGGTCATCCATTTTGCTGAAATCCACCCAAGGATTAAGGGGTGTCTATTCTGCCAAATTCATTTAGTGCCGGATCCCTACTGCATCGCTTATAATGTCGAGCATTGCACTCAACAAGACTTGTTCTCTCATGAGCTCTTTAGGAACCTTTCAATTTTAGCTAGTATCTTAAATTAAGTCAAAATACTTTTTTTGTGGCAAAAGATTATTTGTCGAAAGTTATTTTATATATTGAGAGACAATTGTTTAATTGATTAAATATAAACAGTTGTTTAATTCTTCTTCTTTCAGGCCTTCTCATCCCATGATGGATCACATGTGATTCAAAATGTTGATGCAAAAAACTTATACATAATAAATATAATTGATGACAATTATTATTATATATATATATATTTTATACTATCTATTTAAGTTCATTTTTAGGTAATCAAGATTATGTTCTACTTGACTTTGTCAAAATGAATAATGATTTCTTATTATGTTGCAAAAGCAATGAGTTTGACATAAACTCTCCAATTAAATATATCTTCCTTTTAATTTTAAGAATTAAATTGAGATCTTAAATGATTTAGACAAAGTAGATTCCCCTCATTCTTTTTTTTTTTCAATTGAAAAAATATTAATTTAAACCATGATTTCAACATCAACAAATTGCATTAAATAAATTCTCTACAAATACCCCCACTTCCTCTCCCCAACCCCCCCACCACACCTATACATATGTTTAATATTATAATTTTATAATTTTAGTTGTAGAAGCGTGATTACTAACCAACTGACTTGGCAGATTTGAAATGGCGAGAAAGCGATCTTTTGGCTAGATTCCTGGGAGGGGCACAAAGGTATCTCTCTGAATATGATGTAGATACAACATCTATACAATGGGGAACTAAAGTTAAGGATTTTCTTAACCATGAATCAAGTGTACGAGGTAGAAGCGTGACTTGGAAGGATCCAACCATGCTAGGCCTCTGACCAGCCGAGCTCGAGTTACTTGTAAATCTCTTTAGAAACATAAAATTGATTGCTTCCACAGAACCTGATTCCTTGAAATGGTGCGGCTCGAAAAGTGGGCGCGATTCAGTAAAAGTGGGATACTCTTTACTGGAAAATATTCATTCTTCATTTGAATGGGAAAAGCATCTTTGCTGGAGTAATGAGTGCCTCCCTAAAGCTGGGGCATTCACCTGGTTGGCAGGTCATGCTCGCATCCTAACCGGTGAAAGGCTAGTGAGGATTGGAATGGTGGGCCCATTCAGGTGCGTTCTTTGCAAAGAGGGAGTTGAATCGCTAAACCATTTGTTTCTAGAATGTGATTTTTCAATCAAAGTACGGGAGTTCATCCATGAACGTCTAGGCTGGTATGGGCCTATGCCAAAGAAAATGGAAGATTGGCTGAAAGCTTGGTCTGTCTGCATGAAGAGAAAATCTAGCCTTTCCTCAATCTGGTCCACTATTCCATCTACTACTCTCTAGGATCTCTGCAAAGAGCGGAATAGGCGAATATTCCATGACAAGTATGAAGGTTTGCCATGATTTCTTCTAAGACTGGAGAAAGCTATTTCAGAAGTGATCTCAAATGCAAGCACCCGACCTAATCAGTCTAAAACTCCATTCATCCAATTCCAATTTGACGTTTCTATCCAGAAGAAGTGGCCAATGATTAAATCCAGGCCCGTTAATCGGCCGACAGGAACTGAATCTCCTTCTGTGTTGCCTCACCAGTCTTGGTCTCCCCCGAATCGAAAATAGATCAAAGTCAACTTTGATGGGGCAACCAAAAGAAACCCGGGACATTCTAGAATTGGTGCAGTGGCTAGAGATTCTGGCTATTTGTGCAAAAAAAGTCTCGGATGGTACCAATAACCATGCGGAATGCCTGGCTACAATAGAGGCAGCTATGATGGGTGTGAAGCTCAGGGCAAAAAAGCTTCATATCGAGGGTGATTCTATGATTATGATAAATGGGATCGCCAAAGGATCCCTTGATGAATGGTATCTCAACAAATATGTCAAACAAGTTCGCACTATCCTTGAAGATGTGAATGAATTCAGAGTGACCCATGTTCGCAATGAGGCAAACTTGATTGCTGACAAGCTATCAAATGTTGGAGGGAATGGTTCGCTAGAGGAAAACTTTATGATTTGGGAGGATTTCTCTCAAATCAGTCGTGTGGAATTGGAATGATAAGTTCATTCGGGGCTAAGCCATAGGTATCTTCTGGTGGAGCTGTTTGTTCAAGTGCCCGGTGCATCGAAGGATCTGTTGCTACTTAAAGGAAGGAGTCTCGATTTGGTAAGCGTGGCTGCAAGGTGATCAAGGGCACGTCCTCTGTGATAGAATTTCCTAATTTTAGTCGGCGGAAAGCTGCCAAATAGTTTCAAGATTGTTTTGTGGCAGCAATAGTATATGATTTGATCACATTTTTTATGGGTGACCAGTCTTTATGGTCTGTAGTATGTTGTACTAGTAGGTATGGTGTTTTAAGGTAGCTGGTTGTTTTTGGATTTTCAGAATAAAATCTGATTGTCTTGAGCCACTTTATTTGACTTCTAAAATATCTCTCCTATGTTTAATATTGATAAGTGTAAATCAGATATTTTGTGAAGACTTTATTTGGAAGATAACTCTAAATCAGATTTGATGTGGACTTTGGCTGATAAGTTCAAATCTGATTTGATTTGTTTTTCGGAACAACAAATTGATTATAAATACTTTGTATTGCAAACTACTTCTCACTCCCAGTTGAGTCCAGCTCTATAGAGCTGTAAGAAGTTTATGGAGCAGAAAACAGTTTGTTTTATGTAAGTGCTCTGTTTTATCAGACACTTGTTTATTGCAACAGCAGTTGTAATTTGATTATCTTGTCAAGCAATGACTGCTTCAAGATATTTTGTATGCAGCCCCAGTAGCTGTAAGTTTACTTGAATTGTAGAAGTTAATTTTCAGATTAATAGAGACAAGAAGAAAGCTTGCACATCTACAATTTTGTTCATGTTTATGTTCTGCCCTGTTTTGGGGATTTTAATTAATTGCTGATTACAGAGCATTTCTTGTGTGTGAGTAATTTCCAGAATATAGAGTGTTTCTATATTCTTTACATGGTATCAAAGCTGATTGGCCCTAAATCCTTATGAGTTTGGGCATTTGTTTTTTTCAGGTATTTGTTTATCTTGCACAGGAGACATGGCTGGAGATGTAGGAAAGAGCTGGCAGCAGCCACCATCTTTCAATGGAGAAAATTATGATGTTTGGGCATAGAAGATGAAGACCGTAATGGTTGGAAATGATTTGTGGGAGCTTGTGATCAATGGCTTTGTGGATATAACAGACCCAGCTCTATTTGCTGCCCTCACAAATAATCAGAAGACTCAGTTGAAGGAGTCAAGGAGGAAAGATGCAAAAGCTTTGAGCTTGATTGAAACTGCCTTGACAGAGGCAATCTTTCTCAGAATAGCAACAACTATTTATTCCAAGGAGCTTGTGGTCAATGGCTTCATGTATTTTTTTGGATCAAGCATGATCGTGTTTTGTCAGCTCAAGACAATGGGGGATTGTTGGATTTTCAGAATAAAATCTGATTGCCTTGAGCCAATTTATTTGACTTCTAAAATACCTCTCCTCTGTTTAATGCTGATAAGTGTAAATCAAATATTTTGTGAAGACTTTATTTGGAAGATAACTCTAAATCAGATTTGATGTGGACTTTGGCTGATAAGTTCAAATCTGATTTGATTTTTTTTTGGAACAACAAATTGATTATAAATACTTTGTATTGCAAACTACTTCTCACTCCCAGTTGAGTCCAGCTCTGTACAGCTATAAGAATTTTATGGAGCAGAAAATAGTTTGTTTTCTGTAAGTGCTTTGTTTTATCAGACACTTGTTTATTGCAACAGCAGTTGTAATTTGATTATCTTGTCAAGCAATGATTGCTTCAAGATATTTTGTATGCAGCCCCAGTAGCTGTAAGTTTACTTGAATTGTAGAAGTTAATTTTCAGATTAATAGAAAGAAGAAGAAAGCTTGCACATCTACAATTTTGTTCATGTTTATGTTCTGCCTTGTTTTGGAGATTTTAATTAATTGCTGATTACAGAGCATTTTCTGTGTGTTAGTAATTTCCAGAATATAGAGTGTTTCTATATTCTTTACAGTTGTAACAATGTTTCACAGTATGTTTGTAAATGGTCTTCTTTAACCACGGTCAGTTTGTTAAGTTAAACATTGCTACAGTTTGGTAGTAGGATGAAAATATTCTGATTTTGATATATCAATATAATGTTATTACCTATCAAACAAAATAAAAATAAATTGTTGTTTAATTCTTCTTTTTTCGGCCCTTTTCATCCTTATGATGGATCTCGAAATATTGATGCAAAAAACTTAAACATAATAAATATAATTGAGGATAATTATTATTATATACATATTTTATACTATTTATTTAAGTTCCTTTTTAGGTAATCAAGATTATGTTTTACTTGACTTTGTCAAAATGGATAGTGCTTTCTTATTATGTTGCAAAAGAAATGAGTTTGACATAAAGCCTCCAATTAAATATATCTTCCCTTTAATTTTAAGAAATAAATTGAGATAGTATCTTAGATGAATTCAACAAAGTAGATTCCCCTCATTCTTTTTATTTCAATTAAAAAAATATTAATTTAAACCCCAATTTCAACATCAACAAATTGCATTAAATAAATTCTTTTGAAACACTCCCACTTCCTCTCCACTCAAACCCCCACACACATTCATACATATGTTTAATATTATGATTTTATAATTTTAGTTATATCTTATAACAATAATTATTTAACTATAATTATATGATTGTTATATTTAAATTATGTCTATAATAATACTATTTGAACAATAATATATACTTGATATACATGTCATTATTCAACCCTCACCATTCTTATCAATTTTTTAAAGAAAAAAGTTACGATGCACTTATATTATATTATTTTTAAGAAACTAGTTCAGGTTCAGGCTCATCAGAGAAAGAATTAGTAAAGAAAACTTTGAATCCTTATTGAAATACAAATAAGCCTAATCTGTAGTTATGAAAGCGTATTCACGCAAATTTACATCCACCAGATCAATAGATCTTGATAATCCCCTAAATTAATAACCCAAAATCTCATACCCCCATAGTGTTACAAAATGGGATTGATCACTGTAGATCAGTACATCAAAAAAAAATCTCAGCTGTCAATATTTTACATTTTCCTATCAGAATTTTACATTATCCAAACATAGTAGATGTAATATGAAGGCTAAACCCCATAAAATTCATCAATGGCCAAAACATTTAAAAATCCCAAACACACCAATTGAAGGGCAAATGATGGAGACACAACAGAAGTCACAACACACAAATTGAGATCTGGCACAATCTCCCCTGACGCCGAGAGGTAGATCCTTTAGTGTTAATTGGACGAGCCTGGTCTACCACATTTTTGAGCTCAAGTAGACTAAACAATGCATCAACCTCTGTAGAACAACTTTGGACAAAATCACAATCCAAAGCAAAGGAAAATAAACTCAAAGCATTAACGAAGTAATTAGGGTTCTATTTTTCCAAAGACTTCTATATGCTATCATATAACTTCTTGTGTGCATGGCTTGATAAGATACACTGTCTTGTATTTTGTTTTCTTCAATTTTTCAATTATTTATATTAAAGCCACATCCAAATATGTGTTAGTGTTATAATTTATTTTCTTTGCAGTAAACTTAGAAATCAACTTTTTTTATTTACCAGATATTTTTACTTTGTCATGCACGTTGTTTTCTTCAAATTTTTATTTATCTTAGATTGAAGTAACATCCAACTATGTGCTAGTATTAGTGTTCCAATTTACCTTTTGTACAATAAAATAAGTCAACATTTTTAATTATTGAAAAAGGATAATAATACTTCAAATAACTTTACATAAATAATTAGATTACTTGAATAATTAAAATAAAATTTAAAAATAATGTATGAATTGAATAATTTAAAATGTGATATTTGGCTGGTTTATGAAGGTGGAAAATGATGTAGAAGATATTACTAATTTATCCATCGTAATATTTAATTTTTAAGGCCTTCTTAGATGATAATTTTGACTTTCATAAATTGATCACCTTTATACTCATTTTCATAGCCATGTCCATAGAATTAATCACTATAAGTATACAAAATATATAACACATGGATCTCAACATAAATGCATGAGAGTAAACTAACAAAAATAATATATGCCTACAAAACTAATCTCTATGCATGAAAAGTATCTAGCATCTAATTGAAACCAATAGATGTGGGTATGAGCTCACAAAAGACTCAATATTAGAATAAATATTCATGTTGAATTTTTATATTTATATTTTAGTATGACCTAATAGTGTTTCAAATAGAAACCTGGTCATTTTCTCCTTGGCCAAATGCTTAGGATAACGAATTTCATGGATTTAGAATAATGATGGAGGACATAAAAAAATAATGTAATGAACCTTGTTAAGAAAATGAGTCCCAACCTTGCATTTACATGGAATTACTAAATTTTTAGTAAGTTTTTTTCGTTTGAACACAAATTTTCTCTATTCCTTCTGCAAAGGTTTGGTTGGGAAAGATAAAATTTCTGGTTAATTTTTATTTCAAGACCATGCCTAGTTTTGAACATATTAAAGTTTTCATTATTTGAAATTCTAAAAAAAATTGAATTCAATTTTGGAGGCTTTAGAAGCTCAAAATTGGGTTGAATATGTGTATAAACAATATAGTAACTTACAAGGTGATAAAGAATTTCGTGAGCTTTCCAACACTTTAAACAGTTTGTAAGTTTGACACACACTCAAAAATTATTGTCTCCGTAAATAGGGTCTATAGGGTCTGCTAAAATATAAAAGGTAGAAATGTGTTAAGCACATAAATGATCGATAAAAGAGAGTTACACATGTTGGTGTGTATAATGACATATTATAGGTTGTTTTTGATTGGAGATAAGATGGACACCACTTTATAAGTGGCTTTTAGCCCATGATTTTTTAATAATATTTGATAGGTTCTTTTATTGTATCTCATATATATTAGGTGTCTGAGACGTAGGGTGAGTGTAAGAGTCTTATAGCTATTCAATTACCTCAAAATATCTAGTTAGTGATACTCTTGAGAGAATATTTATGTATAGGTATATTGTAATTTGTTATTGATTTTTGAATAATATATAGGGTGGCTTTTGGAGTGTGCGGTGTGTTTTCCAAAAGGATTTTCCTCATGTAAATAATTGTATTATTCTATGCATGTTATTTTATGTTACTTCTCTTAAGTTTGTATAAGTGTTATACAGATTTGAGAATTTTTTACATTAACCTCTCCTCAAGGTTAGTGTAGGAAGTTGTTCCACTAGTTAACGTACAAGTGGTATTAGAACTTGATCACCTTTGGTTTCAATTGGTGATTGCTGATTTTTTTGAACTGATTCAGATTTAAGTGGGAGCTTGTGTAAAATATACTTTGTGATCTTGTTGTAGGAGTTTTTAGAAGACTAGTTTATGAGGGAAAATAGAGGTAGAGAAATTTTCTAAAAATAATTTTGAAATGTATAAGGTGAAAATAGAGGATCCACTAATATATCAAGATCAGTAGGAAGATGTTAATGAGACTATCATGAGACCTATTGATCCAGATGTAGATACTAAATATGTTGTTATGGACCAAAAATCCAAAAGTGTACTCTAATTATTCCTTCCACATTCTATTTTAATCAATGTCCTTGAAGAGTCCTTTGCAAGGAGTGTATGTAAGAATCTTGGTGAGATGTATGAAGTGTAATCTTTAGTAAATAAAATTTCTTGAGGAAGAAACTATATAAATAAAATATCTTAAGGAATAAATTATATTATTTGGGAATGGAGGAGTTTGGATAAATTATAGATCACCTCGAAGCATTCAATATGTTTGTTTATTAGTCGACATATGTTTGTGTCAATATGGATGAGTAGGAGAATTGTCAGATATTGCAAATTGCTCCATCTACAATATATTTTTTTTTGTTTTGGGGAAAGAAGATGTGGTGGGTTCTTTTGATTCTGAAGAAGTGATGAGGAAGGTATCCATTAGTGCCAATGAAGCCCTAGTTGTTCATGGAAGACCTACGTGAAAAGGAAAGAAGAATGATTACCCTAACAAATCCAAGTC
Source organism: Thuja plicata (assembly GCA_018584345.1). Taxonomy (NCBI): domain Eukaryota; kingdom Viridiplantae; phylum Streptophyta; class Pinopsida; order Cupressales; family Cupressaceae; genus Thuja; species Thuja plicata. The sequence goes on along the minus strand of MU228387.1, from coordinate 146,185 downwards.
CTTAGAGAGATAAAAAACTCATAGAAAGTCCAAAGTTATTTATTGAACTTGCAATAAGTTTGGACACATCCATAAAGACCACAAAGAAGAAAATAAGAAGAAAAATAAGAAATTTTATTATTACTATAAGTCCAATAAGTAAGTTGGTGATGTGTTCATTATAGCATTGGCTACTCATTCATTTCATGATGCATGGTAAGTTGACTCGGGCGCATCTTTTCATATGACCTCTAATAAATATTGGCTTTCTCAATATTACGAATTTTATGGGGTAAAGATGCACATGGGTTGTTATTATTATTTAAATAGTGTTGTCCATGATAAAGATAAAATTAGGTTTCTTGATGGTAGAATAAGAAAGATTAATAGTGTGCTACATCTCTTTGGTTTGAGATAAAATTTATTATTTGTGAGAAAAAATAGTAGATTTATATATGGAAGTAGTCTTTTCTAATGCAGGATAAAAAAAAATGGTGTGAAGTTTTATGTTGGTTTCTAGAGGTGTAAAAATTATTAATTTGTGTAAGTTGGATGCATACACTGCTAATTGTAATAGTACTTTTGTGAAGACTAAATCTATGAATACCTCATTGATAAAGGTGAGGGTTTCACCTTTAGTAGATGGTCATGGATCTTGTGTACCTAAGGATGCTTTATCTTGTAAATTAAGGTTACCTATAGATAAGACTATATTGTGGCACCAAAGGCTTGGAAACATTGAAAAGAAGGGTTTAAGGACGTTGAAGAAGAAAAACCTTAATAAAGGTTTGAATAATTGTAATCCTGATTTTGATTTCTATGAAAATAACATGTATGAAAAAAAAATTGTGTTCCATTTTACTTGAGTTCTCATGATTTTTTTTGGTGTGTTGGATCTTTTTCATTTTGATGTTATTGGTCTAGTAGATGTTCCTTCCATTAGAATTCAACATCTTATTTTTTATTTATTAATTTTTATAGGAGGACATGGGTATCTTTTATAAAGAGTAAATTTTATGTTTTTAGCCAATTTAAAAAACTTAAAGAAATGGTTGAGTTGTAGACTAGAAAGAAAGTTAATTTTTTGAAAATTAATAATGAAAATGTGTTTTTCTCTAATGATTTCAATATTTTATGCAAATATTGTGGCATTAATAGGAAAAAGACAAATCTATACTATTCATAACATAATGGAGTTGGAAAAAGGATGAATAGAAGGTTGATGGAGAAGTCTAGGAGTATGTTGAGTGTTTCTGTCTTAAAATAATGGTTTTTGGATAGAATTTTTTCCATTACTGGGTGTGCGCAGGATCATGGTATGCCAAGCTATGGCCTTAAGTGGCAATGAAAAATCATAAAATCAGGGTTAGTCAACTTGACGTAAAACGTTGAACATCTTATCAACCTTATGCGAAAAAGTTCTAAGAACAAAATCTATAGAAAATTGAATGTAGTTTATAAACTACTAGCCTTTGTGTGAAAAAAATTAATCTAATTGTTCAATATTTTAGATTTCAATGCAGTAGTATGAAAATTTCAAGAAAAAGATAAAAAGTACGTGTATGTCTGACCACCTTAATCACAATCAATTGATGATATATTTTCAAAAGACTCTAAATATAAGTAGTAGACTCATGCCCAGATGTGACGCATATTTTTGTGTAATTTTTAACCAAATAAATAATTAATTATGAATTTTTTGCTACAAATTATTCAAAATAAAAAAAAAGCTCTTGTGTCTGACCACCTTAACTAATTCTAAACTTTACAAAATTGCAAACTTTTTTTTCTTATAGTAGGTGAAGCATACAATGTGACACATGTTTCGGATTTCAAAAAGGCTAAACCGTTTGAAAGTTATAGTTGTTTTTCAATCAGTCGGTCAATAAGGACTTTAGAGATAACTTAATTAGAAAATAAGTAATAATTACTTACTGAACTTGAATTTTGACATCAATTATATTGATTTAAAGATGATAATGTCTTTAAGAAACCCTTTTTGTTTCATCAATTTTGGGTGAAAAAGGTTGTCAGCTACATTGTCTAAGTCAGCAGATCAAAGGAAATATGGTGAACACATCAATTGGGTTGACCATCCACATTTGGCATTGGAAAGACAAAACCTGAAGAAAATACCAAGCCTAATCGTAATTTGATATTATTGGATATCTAATAACTCTCACCCAAATACAACATTTTGATTTCAAACCTCTTTTCAATTTTATGATTTTATATTTTTAGTTTATATATTATCAATTTCATCTGTTTTAATATTAATATTAGATGGTAATATCTTTAGTAATATATAATTTTTTTAAATATTAGTATTATATCATATAAATTAGTATTATATTATTATTTATTTCTCTATTGTATAATAGTATAATATTAGTATTAATTATTTATTAATATTTATATTATAACAATAATACCTGAGAGAGAGAGAGAGAGAATCAATATTAATATAAATATAATATTAATATAAATATGATATTAATTGTTGCCCGAATTTCCCCATTCTGTGCAATTGGCCTAGTCTGCCCTGTCTGGCATTTCTCTGTCATGGTTCCCAGGTCTTGGCTCTGTTTGAACCCTTAAACCCTCAGTCTTTCATGTAAAAGAAGTAATAAACCCTTAGGTTTTAGCACGTTATATTTCATCGTTACTTTTTTAAAGTCACTTATGGCATGTGCTTTATTTCTCAGTCGCTTGATCGCTTTGCCCTGGGCGAATATTCCTTTTCTTCTCCCGACTCTGCGTCTTCCTTGTGTCGCGTAGTCTGATAATACTTTGGAATATTCCCCTTGTGTCTTCTGACTTAGCTCCTCTCTTCATGTCGCATGATCGCCAGATATGTCATAATCCTTGGTGGAAAGTGGGTCCCAAGTCTTTGGTCGCTTGATCGCTTCAACCTCAGAGAATATTCCTTTTCTTCTCCTGACTCTGTGCCTTCCTTGTGTCACGTAGTCTGGTGACCTTTTAGAATATTCCGTCTGGGTTCTTAGACTTCGCGATTAGTCCTCAGTCGGGATGTCGCGGGATAATATGTTACAAGCAGGGGTCCACCTTCAGTCGGGTGATCGCGAGAAGAATTCAATAGTCAAAGAAAAGTCTTTCAACTTTGTGATCTACTTCATGTCGCATGATCGCTTGATCCAGCCGTGACAAATAGTTAAGCTTTCTTTTTAGTCGCGTGGTCTCGTGATAAAATGGCAGTTAAAAGATAACACTCCCGACCTCGCGACTAGCTGTTTGATGTTAGTAAATTTTGCTCTTGGTCGCCTTGTCGCCTGACCAGATGATGACTCAGCTTCCCCAGTGCGCGAGTGCGCGACGAGCAGAACAGATGGTCTCATCGTGCAGTCGCTGAGCCATAAGGACAAAGCAGAAACTGCTCGCGGGTGAGCGACCAAAGCAACAGATGACCTAATCATGCAGTCGTTGATCAAATTGGGTAAATGGAAAAGGGCTCGCGAGTACACGACGAGCAGGAAAAGGAGCCTCATCGCTCACTCGCCGAGCAATGAACATAAAAGAAAAATAGTCTGCGGGTTTGCGACAAGCTGAAAGAGGAAGTTATCGCGCACTCGCCGATCAAAAGGGACAAGAGAAAAGAAGCCCGCGACTGTGCGATGAAGTAAAAACGGAGGCTCATCGCTCAGTCGCTGTAGTTGTCACAAAGAAGGGAATGAGGCTGCGATTCTGCGATGAGCTGAAGGGAGAGGTGGTCGCGCAGTCGCTGAGCCATAAGGTTAAACAGAATGCTGCTCGCGAGTGTGCGACCGAGGAAGGAAAGTGTCATCGCGCACTCGCCAGTGAATAAAGATAAGTCAAAAATAGCTCGCGACTGTGCGATGAAGTAAAATGATTTCTCGTCGCTCAGTCACCGTTCCATAAAGGTAAAGGGTTTTCAGCTCGCGACTATGCGCCGAGGAAAAATGGAAGTCATCGTGCACTCACCAATGCATCAAGGTAAACAGAAAGTAGCTCGCGGGTACGCGACGAGCAAGGATGAATGGTCATCGCGCAGTCACCGAGCCTAAAAGATAAAAGGAAAGTGGCTCGTGAGTGCGCGACCGAAGGAAGAACGGATGCTGTCACCTACTTGCACATGAAGTAAGAAGAAAGAGAAAGAGCTCGCGATCTTGCGACGAGCAGAAAATGGGTCCCATCACGCAGTCACCGGGTAATGAGATTAATGAAAGATTAGGCCGCGACTGAGAGATTCAGAAAGATGAGGCTATCATCGTGCACTCGCGCATGAAGAGAAGAACAGAGGTAATGGCTCGCGACTGAGCGATGAATGAAAGATAAGAGCTCGTCGCCTACTCGCACAGGACGTAAGACAAAGTGATAACTGCTCGCGAGTGCGTGATCACAGAAAAAGTAATGAATAAAGGAGCTCAT
>MU228387.1:106942-135486 GCA_018584345.1 Thuja plicata | reverse complement strand
TTGAGATGCATAGGTTCAGAAAAAATAGCAGATGTCCTGTTTGAATTCCATGATGGGCCAGCTGGTGGTCATTTTTCTCCCAGGACTACTGCTTACAAGATCATGAGGGCCGGGTACTATTGGCCATATATCTTTAAGGATAGTCATGATCATGTTAGAAAGTGCATCAAATGTGCCTTATTTGCAGGAAAAGAAAAACTTGCTGCTATGCCCCTTCAACCAATCGAAGTTCACCAACCTTTCATGAAGTGGGGCATAGATTTCATAGGCATGATCAATCCTCCATCTAGTGCAGGACACAAGTGGATAATAACTGCAACAGATTATTTCACTAGATGGACAGAAGCAGTGGCTTTGAAGGAGGCCAATGAGAGTGTTGCCCTGAACTTTTATGATGATCTAATTCATAGGTTTGGCACTCCTGATTCAATCATTTCAAATAATGGTCTGGCATTTACAGGCCTTAAATTCTCAGATTGGGCACTCAAGAATGGCATTTATCTGAATACCAGTTCAAATTATTATCCCCAGGGTAATGGTTTGGCAGAGTCTACAAACAAGAACCTGATCAGGATAATTAAGAAAGCTCTTCAAGACAATCAAAGGGATTGGCATACAAAGCTGAAGTCTGCCTTATGGCTAGATAGAATTACTCCAAAGAAGATCATTGGTAATTCTCCATATGTGCTAATATATGGCAGAGAGGCTAAGCTTTCCATTTCTACAGAGTTACCAGCACTGGACCTAGCCACTCAGTATGCCCTATTCAATGAAGAGGATCCCTTACAGATCAGGTATGCCCAATTGATGGAATTAAAAGAAATCAGAAGCAAGTCTATGAGAGATATGGAGTTCCATCAGGATCAGACTAAGAGGAGCTTTGATCGAAGATCCTGGGGAAGGAACTTTAAAGTTGGAGATGTAGTCCTTAAGTGGGATGAGTTTAGGTCCAGACCTGGCAGGCATACAAAGTTTGATTCTTTTTGGGGTGGACCATTTGTTATAATAGAATGCAGAGGATCTAATGCTTTCCAGCTTTCTACTCTAGATGGAGATGCTCTGCCAATTTCAGTAAATGGTTTCCACTTGAAGCCTTTCTTTGAGGTTTGTCCCTCTCTGTAAGTCTTTGTTCCCTTGTAATTTTTTCCCTGTTTTCCTTCCCTGCTTTCTAGTATAATTTCCTTGCTTTCCAGTAAGTGCACGCGCACAGGTTTTGTCGCTGTCAAGTTTTGTGTTCAGAGTGACTCCATGCCCAATGGATTTGTCTAGGCAACTGGTCTAAATGCTTAGCAGGCAAACATCCCGCAGAAGTCGCCAAAATGTTGCCCGAATTTCCCCATTCTGTGCAATTGGCCTAGTCTGCCCTGTCTGGCATTTCTCTGTCATGGTTCCCAGGTCTTGGCTCTACTTGAAACCTTAAACCCTTAGGTTTTGGTACGTTATATTTCATCGTTACTTTTTTTAAGTCACTTATGGCATGTGCTTTATTTCTCAGTCGCTTGATCGCTTTGCCCTGGGCGAATATTCATTTTCTTCTCCCAACTCTGCGTCTTCCTTGTGTCGCGTAGTCTGATAATACTTTGGAATATTCCCCTTGTGTCTTTCGACTTAGCTCCTCTCTTCATGTCGCATGATCGCCAGATATGTCATAAGCCTTGGTGGAAAGTGGGTCCCAAGTCTTTGGTCGCTTGATCGCTTCAACCTTAGAGAATATTCCTTTTCTTCTCCTAACTCTGCGCCTTCCTTGTGTCGCGTAGTCTGGTGACCTTTTAGAATATTCCATCTGGGTTCTCAGACTTCACGATTAGTCCTCAATCGGGATGTCGCGAGATAATATGTTACAAGAAAGGGTCCACCTTCAGTCGGGTGATCGCGAGAAGAATTCAACAGTCAAAGAAAAGTCTTCCGACTTCACGATCTACTTCATGTCGCATGATCACTTGATCCAGCCGTGACAAACAGTTAAGCTTTCTTTTTAGTCACGTGGTCTCGCGATAAAATGGCAGTTAAAACATAACACTCCCGACCTCATGACTAGCTGTTTGATGTTAGTAAATTTTTCTCTTGGTCGCCTTGTCGCCTGACCAGATGATGACTCAGCTTCCCCAGTGTGCGAGTGCGTGACAAGCAGAACAGATGGTCTCATCGCACAGTTGCTAAGCCATAAGGACAAAGTAGAAACTGCTCGCTGGTGAGCGACCAAAGGAACAGATGATCTAATCATGCAGTCGCTGATCAAATTGGGTAAATGGAAAAGGGCTCGCGAGTATGTGATGAGCAGAAAAAAGGAGGCTCATCGCTCACTCGCCGAGCAATGAACATAAAAGGAAAACAGTCTGCGGGTCTGCGACGAGCTGAAAGAGGAAGTTATCGCACACTCGCCGATCAAAAGGGACAAGAGAAAAGAAGCCCGTGACTATGCGATGAAGTAAAAACGGAGGCTCATCGCTCAGTCGCTGTAGTTGTCACAAAGAAGGAAATGAGGCTGCGATTCTGCGATGAGCTGAAGGGAGAGGTGGTCGCACAGTCGCCGAGCCATAAGGTTAAACAGAATGCTGCTCACGAGTGTGTGACCGAGGAAGGAAAGCGTCATTGTGCACTCACCAGTGAATAAAGATAAGTCAAAAATAGCTCGCGACTGTGCGATGAAGTAAAATGATTGCTCGTCGCTCAGTCACCGTTCCATAAAGGTAAAGGGTTTTCAGCTCGCGACTATGCGCCAAGGAAAAATGGAAGTCATCACGCACTCGCCAATGCATCAAGGTAAATAGAAAGCAGCTCGCAGGTACACGACGAGCAAGGATGAATGGTCACCGCGCAGTCCCCGAGCCTAAAAGATAAAAGGAAAGTGGCTCGCAAGTGCACGACCGAAGGAAGAACGGATGCTGTCGCCTACTCGCACGTGAAGTAAGAAGAAAGAGAAAGAGCTCGTGATCTTGCGATGAGCAGAAAATGGGTCCCATCGCGCAGTCGCCGGGTAATGAGATTAATGAAAGATTAGGCTGCGACTGAGCGATTCAGAAAGATGAGGCTATCATCGCGCACTCGTGCATGAAGAGAAGAACAGAGGTAATGGCTCACGACTGAGCGATGAATGAAAGATAAGAGCTCATCGCCTACTCGCATAGGAGGTAAGACAAAGTGATAACTGCTCGCGAGTGCGCGATCACAGAAAAAGTAATGAAGAAAGGAGCTCGTCACGTACTCGCTCAGAATTCAGAAGGAAGAAAACATGGCTTGCGACTGTGCGATTATGATGCAGATGAGGTCGTCAAAACTCAGGGATGTTTTTCTCAGTTGTAGAGGGATTTCCAGAATTGATTAGAGGGTTTCCAATTGCAGAATATCATGCACAGAGTATTCAGCCAAGATTTGGATAGATTTGTTTCAATATCAGTGAAAAAGAGAAAGTTTCAACGTGTTGCAGAGCAGAACAGAGTTATGCCTGAGTTTCTAGAAGTGCCACGAGGAAGGAGAAGAAGTCCTGGGTGATGACAAAGGTGAACACTTGGCTATGCACTATTCACAGACAAGAGAGACAGTTACTGCAGAGAAATATAGGTGAACAGGTGTACATGACTACTCAGAGTAAACATAAATGTTACTAGCCACCGTCTACCAAATCAGATTCCAACTTGCCAGATTGAGGAGGAGCATGAAAATATCCATGAATATATGTTTTGACTCGGTCATTCTCGACCACCTTCTCTCTCTCTTTTCCTCTCTCCTATGTTTTTGGGGTTAGGGTTTCCTAGGACCATCTGAAGCTTGTTGCATCCTAAGGGATCCCAAGATGGTCTGAGCCCTATATATAGCAGAAAAGTTGCAATTGCAAGGGTCGGTTCTTCTTCTTTTGTTCTTGCTGTTCTGTAACTTTTCTGAGTTCTTGACAGAGATAAAGAGATCTTGTAACCCAAGAGTTCTGATTATGTAGGAGGCATGCTTTGTGGCAAATTTTCTGTCCTTAGTATATTTTGTACATGAGTCTATAACTCACTGTGAGAAGTAATATGTAGAATTTCAATTTTTGGATCAATTTGTTGGATTGTGTCAACCTTGTCTCTTTTCTGGTTGTCTGTATGTGTCTTGATTGTTGATGGATTAACTGTGGATAATTTCATTCCTCTTAATCAGTCCTTTCACAGCATCTACTTACAGAAGAGTATGTCTGCTTGCAGGTTGTAACTAGTGTTTTACTGTTTAAAACTGTTAACTGTGAAGAAGTCTTTCCTTTTAACTGGTTTACTCATGACCTGGTTATGAAATATTCATGCATGCCTATACAGGGGACTTGTGTTTTACTTACAAATCAGAGTTAGTTGACCCAGGGGTTTATCTTCTGTGTGTTATGTTTTCATGCCAATTTCGGTGCATCACCTAGTAGGTAGTTTGCTTTCAGTCATTTCCCTTTCAAGCACTCCTTCTATCCCTTTCCCTCAAAAGATTTACTTTCTTGTTTAAGAAGCAAATTAAGGTGATTATCCAAGAGGAACCAGCCTAGAATCTGGAGGTCTCATCTCAGTTAGCATAGGTCCCACAACCTGGAGATGATTCCCTTGTTATACTGGATTATCAAGACCAAGAGAGCTTGAGATCAGAGGCGCAAATTCAGTGTATAACATTAATATTAATATAATAATGGAGAGAAGAGGGGAGAGGAGAGGGGTGAGGAGGAATCATGGAAGAAGTTTCTCAAATCAGGGTTTTTTACATAATCATATCTACAACAAGCCTAGGACTGGATTTGGCGGTCGATATTGACAGAAGGTTTAAAAAGATTTTGCTTGGCCTGCATTAAAGAAGCATGCAATGGTGGTCGACATTGGTTTATCGGATGAGATTGGTGAAACTGTTGCACTTTGGGAGAAGATGGAAGTTATCAGGAATTTCATTGGAGCGCAGATTTCTAGAATCTGAACCATGGATTGGGTTCGAGAGCATTGAAGTTAGGTTTTTGTTTTAAAATTCATCCCGAAATGTTTTTTCATTGTTATTTTGAAAGACGAAGAGGAGAGGAACAATATTTTGAACCAAAAAAACTGGTTTCTTGATTTATTTCATCTATATTTGCAGCCATGGCAAGCTAATTTTGACCTTGTTCCTTTAGTTGTGTACAAGGCACCGACTTGGATTCACCTTTATAATCTTCCTTTAGAATATTGGGGGGATGATAGTCTTGAATGCATTGGTAGATTGTTGGGCACTTTGCTAGAAGTGGATGAAACAATTGTGGAGGATGACTCCTATTTGTATGCCAGGATCAAGATTGTCACTGTACAAGAAATCCCCTTTTTCATCAACCTGAAAGCAGGTAAATAGTAGTTGGAAACAACAGGTCAATGTTGAAACTCCTTCATTTGGGTGTTTGAGGTGTGGCTCTAAAGATCTAGGCATTGCAGATTACAAGATTTTTGTTAAACCAGCCAAAATCTAGGTTCAGAAGACAAGGGTACAAAAAATGGTTCCAATAACCACTCCGCAGATAGAGGTAAAATCTCAGAAGTCCGGCTGGATACAAAGACTGAATGAGACTAAGGAAGAGGGTGAATATTTGGGATCATATCAGACCAAGGGGAAAGAGGAGGTCAATACCAAGGCAATCATTCCTCTTAATTATCAAGTGTGGTAAAACTTAGAGATTGATTATGACAGGGATTTGTTGGATGATTTCCTTCTGGCTGATGAATTGGATAACATTGAGCCTAGGTGTGTTTGCCAATATTCTAATATCATATTAGGAAAAGCTAAACATGTTAGGGGTAGGATCTCTAACAAGAAGAAGAGAGAAGAGAGGGCCAAGGAGAAAGGTATTATCAATGTTTTCAATTTCATGAAAAAATCCAAGGGAGCAGGGAATCCCTTGGTGAGAAATGAAGATCACCACTTTGAATGTCAGGGGCTTATCTTCCCCTGACAAGAAATGCTTGGTAAAATGAGCGTTAAGTAGAATTGAGAGCGATATCATCTTATTTCAAGAGACTAATATTTGTATGGATAAAGCTCTCAGCTTTCTTTTTTCTTGCAATAAATGGGAAGGATACTTTCAAGAAGCTAGAGGCGTGGCAGGGGGCCTTGGATTCTTGTGGAATCCCGACAATATTTAGATGTTGGAATTGGAAAGATCTGAACATTGGATTCTAGTGAAAATGTTACTTTTCCATTAATGAGTGTTTATGGTCTAATTAAAACACAGGATAAATTGAAGTTATGGTTAGATATCTTCTCCATAATAGCTTCGCTTAATAGCGACAAGGTTATTGTAGTAGGAGATTTTAATTCTCTATTGGACTTGGATGAGAAATCTGAGGGGTTGAGGATGTCGAACAAAGTCATGGATGACTTTAGGTATTTTGTTTCATTGAATCATTTGATAGATGTAGTTCCTAAAAATGGAAAATTTACCTGGACTAACAAGAGAGTAAATTTTGTGAGGATTTCTGAAAGACTGGATAGATTCCTTGTTGGATCTTATTGGCTAGATTCTTCCTTCAATTTGGATTCTAGTATTCTTCCTCTGTCATTATCAGATCATTTCCCTGTTTAGTTAAGTTTTTAGGTAGTCTAGCAGAGCTTTAGAGAAAGTTTCAGATTCCAAAATATGTGGTGGAGAGATAAAGATTTTCTCCCCAAGGTGGAGGGTTGGTGGAGAGATAGCAACATCTTCACAGGCACCCCAAGCTTCATTTTTTTTAAAAGACTTAAGTTTTTCAAGGAAAAAATTAAGGAATGGAATAAGATTTCATTTAAGAACATTTTCTCTAAAAAGATCATAGTGGAAACAAAATTGGAGGATCTGAACAAACTAGTTATTTTAGCAGGAATGTCAAATGCAGTTTTTGATAAAGAAAAATTACTCAAGAGTGAATTGTCTAAAATATTTCTCAGAGAGGAAGTGTTCTACAGGGATAAGTCTTGAGAATATTGGATTAATGAAGGGGATTTGAATACCAAATTATTTCATGCTTCAGTCAAAACCAAAAGATCCCATAATAGAATCAACCATATCAAAGATGCTCAGGGAAGGTTGCAGGAAGAGACAAATGCTATCAAAGATATTGTGGTGCACCATTTCAAATCTTTACTGTGGGCCTCCAATGATATTATGTTTTACAGTCTCCCTTGGCACTTTTGGATGTAATCAACCAAGAAGTTTCTGAGGTTGAGTTTCTGAGGTTGACAATTAGTAGTTGATGTGCTTGATCTCCAATCAAGAGATCAAAACAATAACCTTTGACAATCCTCCATTCAAAACTCCAGGCACTGACAACTTCTCCATGGAGTCTTTCAAAATATGTTGGGGGTTTATGGGAGATGAAATTCTTAAGGTGGTGGAAGAATTCAGGAAAAAAGGACAGTTTGTTAAAGAGATGAATAATATTGTTATAGCCTTGATTCCCAAGAAGCAGGAATGCTTTTCTATGGATGATTTCCATCTGATCTCGTTATGTAATGTGTTATACAAAATAGTGTCTAAGGCCATGGTTAACAGATTAAAGTCAAATTACTTCATATGATCATCTTGTCCAAACAACAAGGGTTTGTTCCTAGGCATGACATAGTGGATAGTATCTTCTTGGCGGGTGAGTCTATTCACAGTTTGCATGCAGATAAAAAACAAGGCATGATTGTTAAGTTAGATGTTAGAAAGGCATATGATAGAGTCTGTTTGTATTTTCTCATTAATGTCATTTCTCAATTTGAATTTGGTAAAAATTGGATCAAATGCATTTTTCACTGCATGTCTACTTTCCACTTCTCCATTTTTGTTAATGATTCGGTCTACAGATTCTTTCAAGCTACCAATGGGTTAAGACAAGGTGATCCCCTATCTCCATTCCTATTTGTTTTGATAGAAGAAGTTTTGGGAAGATTTATTAAACATAAGACCTATCTGGGTAGATGGCGATGGATTTCTATCCATGATAGTTTGGATCCCATTTCTCATTCTCAGCTTGAAGATGACACCATCCTTTTCAGGGAAGCAAGTGTCAAGGAGGCTAATATTATCAAGGAGGTGTTGGTTTCTTATGAAAGAGATTCAGGCCAAAGCATGAACAAGGATAAATCTATGGTGTATTTTCTTAATAGAAACAAGAGGTTGTGCTCTAAAATATCTTCCATCTTGGATTTTGAGCAAAGGGGTCTTCCCGATATCCTATCTCGGGGCACCACTCTATTGCGGGATGGGTGGATAATAAACTGTGGGAGGAGGTAGTTAATAAATGTCAGATGAACGCTTCTTCCTAGAAGAATAGGTGGATCTCATAGGTGAGGAGGATCGTAATGGTCAAATCAGTCTTATTGGCCATTCATGTCTACTACCTGTCTATATATAGAATGTCTAACAGAGCATCCTCTGCTCTAGATGGGTTGTTTAAAAAGTTTCTTTGGGAGGGCTCAAAAAAGTCAAAAAAATCCCTCTTATTAATTAGGATACAGCTTGGGATATAGCTTGCATGATCAAGGAGGAAGGTGGAGAAGGTTTACGAAAGATGAGATTATAGAACTTAGCATTGAGTGCAAAATTGGTATGGAAAATGTATAAATCCCCGAGGAAGCCTTAGTGTAAAATTATGGCTGTGAAATATTTAGATTCTTGGCCCCGCGACAGAATTTTAACAGTGGCTAACTCACCCATTGGTTTTCCCATTTGGATATTTTTATGGGAAAGACATAAATTGCTCACTGAACATCTCACATGGAAGATAGGCAATGTGCAGAGAGCAAGGTTTTGGCGAGACTCTTGGAATTGGGATTTGCCCCTCAATTTTTTTTTTGCAGATAAAGATTGGGTTAGTCAGATGGAAGCTTCAAAGGGGTCATGGGTGGTAGATTATATGATATTTCCCTCCTCATCATCCTCCAGGGAAAGCTGGAGAAGCATAGGAGATGTATCTTCTGCCAACCATAGAACTTTGTAAGAATTGTTATAAAATAAAATAGTGATACGATTGGCAGTAGAAGACAGTTTGATTTGGAGTGTCTCATAATCTAGTGATTGTAAGGTTAATCTAGGCTATGAGTTGCAAAGGCATAGACAGAGCAGTGACTATTGGTCATCAATCCTTTGATGGGGTAAATGGCCTTTGCCGAAGGCAGGGCCTTCCTCTAGATTTCTCTACATGGTCAGATTTTGACAAGAAGCCGATGAAAGACAATTGGAATCTCTGGCCCCAAGTGGTGCATTATGTGCAAACAAGGTGAGGAGATGGTTGATCATCTATTATTTTGGTGCCCGATTTCTTGTGAATGTTGGGATTGGTTACTAGGCAGGCTTCAATGGTACGTGGTCAAATATTCTAGGCTCAAATATTTCCTATCTTCATTGCCTACTGATAGACGACAATCTAAATGGGGATTACTGTGGATAGTTTTCCCTTCTGTACTGGTCTGGCATGTTTAGAAAGAACGTAACAAAAGGATTTTCAAGGAGGAATTTTTGGAGGTTAGTATGCTCAAGGAAAATATTAAATCCCCTATAGAGGAAGTAGTAAACAATAGGATCCTAGGGATTAACTATAAATTTTTTTCAAAATGGGACTCTGACATGGAGAAGATGTGGTTATTAAAGTAATGTGGAGACCATAAATTCAATGATAGGAACACTAAAAGGAAGCATGTTATTTGGAAGGTTCCTCTAACTGGATGAAAGAAGTTGAACTTCGACGGAGCTTGTAGAGGTAGTCTGGGTAGGAGTGGCCTTGGTGCTTTATTCAGGAATACAAAGGGAAAAGTGGTGAGAGCTATAGCAAGGAACATAGGAGTCACCACTAATAATGTGGCTGTGATCTCTTCTTTGGAGGTCAGGATTAGCTGGTGTGTTAATAATGGTATTGACAAATTAATGATAGAAGGCGATTCTCAAGTCATTCCTAATGGTATTTTGAAGTCAGAATTTCATAACTGGAAGTGGGCTAGTTGGATTCCCAGGATTGAGGAGCTTTTAAAGAAATTGGGTGACTTCCATATTCAGCATGTGTACTAGGAAGGCAACTAAGCGAAAGTTTTTTTGGTGAATTTGGGGATTGATGCAGAGTCTCACTTTGAGATTGGATAGGATGATCTACTACTGCTTGGATTACATGCCATCACTTTAGCAGATATAGATTCTCTCCCAAGGGTAGGAGTAGGATAGCTATTTTTACATTTGACAGCACCATCAAAGGGGGACGGGATGTTATTCAGTGCACTTGCTGAGGTAGTAATTGACACATGGCCTTCTATATTTTTTGGAGTTTTCATTCCTGCTCGCAGTGGTCCTTCACACCAGATGCCCAGATTTATAGAGCCATTTTAAGTGGAGAGATGACAATGGGGGGACAATTTCCTATCCATAAATATTGATTGTTGAACCTAACTCCAGAAAGAGTGAATATGGAAAATCACTTGGGTATTAGGTTTTATTGCGGCAAAGTGGAGGTAGTCGAGGAATCATCAAAGGCGCAGATTACATAAATTTTCAAAAAGGTCAATGAGGATCATGCAACTATGGCGGTTATTCTGGGAGTCATGTATTGGTTGGGAGGGCATATTCATGATAGAAGGTTGATAGAAGACCTCTTCCAACCTATCATTTAGATATTCAGCCATACACTACCCGCCATTGGTATGGTGCGCAGGATGATGGCAGATGGCATCTACTCAGAGGTGGTCACAGTGTTGGGAGGTATTGATTCCAAGATGACTGATGGTTGTTTGCTAGGGTATTTTTGCCTACAAGATGAAGGCAAGAAAAATCCCATGCAGAAGGCTTGGTCACTCTACAAGAAAGGTATTGTGAACGAATATGATTTGGCCAAATTTGAGGCACTCCTACAAGCAAATGGGAATCTCTTTCCTGAGGAAGTAGGTGCTAGACTATTGTCCATTAGCAACAAGCTCATGTATCTGTATCACTAATCATTGTTGTTAGTGCTAATATGGAGTTGCATCTCCATATCCTTTTGTAATTCCTTCTTTTTTGAAATATAATGGGGACTTCCTCCTAGGCAGAGCTTGCTTAAAAGAAAAAAAAAATTAATACTGTTAAAATATAGTAGTAATGTAAAGTAAAATAAACATTCAAAATAGGATGAAAATGAAAAGGTTCAAGTGAAATTCAGGCAGGAGATATCAGATATTTGATAATATAAAATGTCTGATAATATTAGATATCCGATACTATCAGATATCTGATATTTTTTATTGCTATCCAAAAGAAAAAATTGATTCTCTGGGTCCATGTCTGAGAAGCACATTTTTTTGTAGAGAATTTCATGGGAAATTAATTGTGAAAGATAAAAAAAACTCTTTTTTGACCCTTTTTGTTGGAATCTCTATATTATCAAAGGTTGTATCACCTTTTTGGTCTCACCATGGGGAGTAGTAGTCATCGAAAGCATAAACAGAAGAGGAAGCTCACAAATGAAGAGATTGAAGTGTATAGAGAAATGGATAGGGTTTCCCATCAGAATAAGAGACAAGGTATGTTAAATTTTAATGAAGATGTGGGAATAGGCCCACCCTTAAATGTTGTTTCAAGGGAAGAAGAACATGAATTTGAAATTATTTATGACAACAATATTGAAAATGAGAATGTAGGGATTGAAGATGAAATGTAGGTTTTGAAAATTAACATGTAGATGTGGACACTCTAAGTGTGGACATTGACAATGACCATCCACTATTGGAATATGAATAAATTGAAAATGATAATGGTGCACAAGAACCAAATCAGAGTTACAAATTGTCAAATTATATGAGAAATGAAGTCCCTTGTGAGGAAGAAAGACAAATTTCAAATTTGAGACCTCCAAGAACAACAAAATGGTTACTATAAATTGATGAGAACATAATGAGAAATTTCAATGGCAAGCAATTAGAAAGAATCATTTGGTTGTGGGTTTAAAAACTTTTTGATCAATTTTTAAGCCACAAGACATTGGTTGAGCAATGTCAATTATTTGTGCAGTTTTTAAAGATGCAGAAGATGAGACCCATTCTAGCCAAATTGAAGATTAGTGTGAACAAAGAAAAAGAGAGGAATGATATTATTGTGAGAAATATTTGTAGTGCTCTCAATTCCATTGGGAATACTACCAAGGAAAAAGACAAGAGAGATGCTAGGAGGGTTATTACAACCTCCTTAGTAAGTCATCATCTGAGAAAGGCTAGTTTAATGA
The DNA here is from genome assembly GCA_018584345.1 of Thuja plicata. Classification (NCBI taxonomy): domain Eukaryota; kingdom Viridiplantae; phylum Streptophyta; class Pinopsida; order Cupressales; family Cupressaceae; genus Thuja; species Thuja plicata. The sequence continues at coordinate 123,325 of MU228387.1, read as the reverse complement.
GACAAACTCGTGTTGACTTGAACCTAAATCATAAAAATTTTGATAGAGCACTTGCAAGAAGAGAAAGACTTGATGATCATTTTCAAAATGATACATGGGCTAATGGTGAGCGACTTCCACATTGTGATAAGAAAATTGCCAATGATGTGACGGATCAAATTCTACTATTTTGGCAATCTAACTCAAGAGTGTCACCAAATGTGAAGGATGTCTTGAACTTGAGAATTGCCATTCGAGACCGCACCCTGCATCCAAAACATTATTTGGAGGTGAGTCAAATAATGTTGTTCAAAACATTTTGTGAGACACATCCAACATTGGAAATATCACAAAGATCTTTTGAAGCATTGAAGCCTTTTTTTATGTGCCTCTTAAGATTTGAAATACTTGTTGCCAATATCATGTGGAGTTTTCAATGCATCATGAATTGTTATGATCCATTCATTTTACATTGCATACTAGTGAAATGTTTGAGGAGTGTGGTGCAAGTGCTCTTTGAAAATCATCAGGAGACTTGCTACATAATTTTTTATGTCCTAGAGATGATGGATGTTTCTTTTATAGACAAGATTGCTTAAATGACAAGTGCTCAGAGTGTGGTGGGTTAGTGAAGTTTTTTTCATGTTTTCATGAGGGTTGTGGACATGATTTTGGAAAGACAATTGTCAAAAAAAAGGTATATGAAACCATTAAATATACATTAAAAAGTGGGGGTCAAGGCTATAAATATGACTTGGTTACAAAAGAATGCAATGCAGATGATTTTATTTCAGATTTCAAGAAGAATTTTTTTTACAAGCATGCAAGGCATAGTCACAGGTCTCAATGGTTGGATCAAAAATTCAGGATTTGTAAGGACACTTTCCCGATTGGCACTATTATATCAGTTGTTGACTTTTGTAGAGAAATATACATTGCAACCCCAAAATGAGTTGCGAGATCAATATTACAATTCTATTCAGGTTGCTATTTTTGTGCACATAACATATAGACATTCCCCTGATAGTACAGAAGATGGCTTGAAGATAATTCGAGAATACCATTTTTATATGAGCAATGATAGATCTCACTCTCATGAGTATGTCCAACATTTCTTTGAGAACTATTTTGAGTGTGTGCAGAAAAATGATATTTCTATAGATAGACATCTCATTTGATCAGATAATTGCACAGGTCAATTCAAAAATGCTCATATGTTTTATTGGTTATGTAGAATGCATGTAGAGAGAGAGGTGTACCTCATATTTGGAGTTTTTTTTAGGCTGGTCATCGAAAAGGGGAGAATGATGGAGCATGTGCATGTGTAAAGAGAGCTCTAATTAAGGAGAAATTCAATATTTCAGGTGCAGAACTCCTTGATGCTCGCTCTATTGTTCATTGGTCTACTTCAACATTGTCACAGGGGGGACTCTTGATTCAACAGTGTGCAGATTCATTTGGTTGGCTGAGTTGGGCCCAATTGGAGATAGGTTGGATTGTGAAACCATGAAAGATTCTTCAAAAATTCATTCATTTTGAAGCTCAGATGCTAGTACATGGACCATTTGGACATGAGATTTGGCTTTTTTTTATCTGAGGTGTCTTCTATATGATTGGGATCAAGGTGAGTCAAGTGATCGAGTGGGTTGATACATAGGTTCCATATTATCTAACTCCTTTATCTGTCACTCTCTATAATAAATGATGACATGGATTGTTCACTTGACTATGACCATCTTTCAGATCTTCTACAACTAGGACATGATTTTGCATTGGTTGCACCACAGGGGAATGATGAGAGATCAGATTACTGGTTAGCGCATTATGTATGAGGAAAGTTGAAACCTACACAACCGATGAAAGATGATGATATGTTCACATATCCAACATGATCACATGTTGTTGCGTGAACATGGTTGCACACATACATGATTAGAAATAATGGTATTCCCGCATTTGAAGACTACAAGAAGCACAAAACCATTCTCCTGTATTCACACCTTTTTATAGTAGCCAATGTTAAGTTGTTGAAACATCAAGGTAAACCAAAGACAACTGAAGTTTGGAATATTAGTACTGTTGATAATGAAGCAATATTGAATACCCTCAAGCAGAGAGATGACCCTTCAGGCACACTTCAGTAGGTAAGAGAAAATCACTACAAGGTTTTCCATGTTCATTACACTTACATTCAATACATTCATTGTAGTTTTCTACTTTATTTGTTTGAGCCAATAAAATTGGTTTTGTATGTGGATTGTAATTGCAGTTGGATACATATATGATAGATATAGGAGATTGAGGTGTGAAATTGATAAGCCCAGATCTTTTATGATGGTAAACTTCACTATGCATTGGCTAGTCATGTTCTTTGGTTCATTTAGTTAGTTATACATTCATAAAAAAATTTGGCAACCTATAAACTTATTTTTTTCTTGTGCCTTCCAAATGAAAGGATTGGAATGTAGATGTCATCGACTACCATGTGTTAAAATTATACACTTTAGGAGTGAAAATGACACTTAAAATTTTTATATATAGTCATGTATCTAAGATTTTGAGAACTTCTATATCTTAGAATTTTTATAACATTGATATATTTATTCATAATATGTTGTATCAATGATATACAATGATTTTGTATGAAAGGTGGTGTGTACAATCAAACTTGTATAATGATGAAATACATGCAAGAATACAAATATTTGACAAAACTTCTCAAGCCTTTGTTTGAAATGTGTTAGATAAGATGTCTTATAAATTCTTATACAATAAAATCTAAGGCTTTTTTGAATGTGTTCAAATTAGTAAAGTATTTGATTTAAATAAATTGTGGTTTGTTTGTGCAAATGTGTGTTCAATCATTCACCTATGAATCCCACATAGTATCAAAACAATGTGTGTCCAAATGCATTTAAGACTAATTTCTAGTGTAAAACCTATAGCCTTAAACCTTTTACACCATGAAGATATGAATGCCATCTCTGGATTGGTGTAGCCCTAATTCTTCAAGAGCCCAAACCAGTTGCAAATGAAAGTTATTTCCAATCCTCAAATTCTCAAATTGGTCTCAAGCCCTCATTCATCTGTATAGATCCGTACAATAGTAAAAAGTTGCAGGATTACAGAAAAAATTCATCTGTATAGAACACCTTTTCTAGTTTTAATTATAAATATACCAAAGGTCCTTGGAAATTAATTTTATGATCAAAGAGTACTAGTTGGAGAAGCACTTTTCCCAAAAGTACAAGTCTTGAAACATTGGACAACTCCTCTAACTTAGGAACCCTCACTTTGGCTTGGAAGGGATAATTGGGGCACTTAATGAAGGAAGTACCCTTCAAACCTCAAGCTCCACCAATATAAAAATTGGGATACCTTGGGGCACATGAGAGAATATCATTTATCCACTTTTGGTTCTTGAAACAATACCGATCAAAAATTATGAGGAATTGAGCATCTAGTTTATGCTTCTCTGCCAGTCACATACCACTAACAATTTGAGAGCATCACAAACCATTCATCATGGGATCAAACCATAAGCTCCATCAGCTCCAGTTGGCTGGGTAAATTCTAGGGGAGACCTTTCTTCATTTGTGTAGCATCAAGAACGTTCTAGTGCATGTTGGACTTAAGTGTTCCCAAGGTGCACTAAGCCAAATTAGGCAGCAATTTTTAGATATCCATATCTCACACCTCTTAAGAGACATAAAAGATTTTTGAAGTGCATAAGGACCCTCTTGGGAATGCCTAAAATAATGTAGCTCAGTTCTGGGAAATTCCACTCAGATTCTATTTGGAAACCCGATCTCAGTTGGTGCAAAAAGTGTCATTGTTTCTCAGTTGAAAGTTGCTCAATGGTGCATCTTTCAAACCATTTTTTGTGGGACCAAACCATAAGCTCTATTGGCTCCATTTGTCCAGTAAACACTAAGTGAGACCTTTCTTTACTCACATAGCATGAAGCACGTTTTGGCGCTTGTCAGACCGAAGTGTTTCAAAGGTGCACTAAGCCAAATTGGGCAGCAATTTTTGGAGATCCATATCTCGGATCTCGTGAGAGATATCAAATATTTGTGAACTCTAGAAGGACCATCTTGGGAAGGCCTAAAATAATGAAGCTCGGTTCTAGGATATTTCACTTGGATTCTATTTGGAAACCCGATCTCAGTTGGTGCAAAAAGTGTCATTATTTCTCAGTTGAAAGTTGCTCAATGGTGCATCTTTCAAACTATTCATCGTGGGACCAAACCACCAACTCCATCAACTCCAGTTGGCTAGGTAAATGCTAAGGCAGAACTTTATTCACTCGTGTAGCATCAAGAATATTCCATCGCATGTCAGACCGAAGTGTTCCCAATGTGCACTAAGCCAAATTGGGCATTGATTTTTGGAGATCCATATCTCGGACCCCATGAGAGATATAAAATATCTATGAATTGAAAAAGGATCATCTTGGGAAGGAATAAAAGCACGTAAATTGGTTCTCAGAGACTCTACTCGGATTCCATTTGGAAACCCAATCTTGTTTGGTGCAAAAAGTGTCATTATTGTTCAGTTGAAAGTTGCTCAATGGTTCATCTTTCAAACTGTTCATCATGGGACCAAACCATCAGCTCCATCTGCTCTATTTGGAAAGGTAAACACTAGGGGAGACCTTTTTTCACTCGCCTACCATCAAGAATGTTTCGACGCATGTCAGATTGAAGTGTTCCCAAGGTGCACTAAGCCAAATTAGGCAGAACTTTTTGGGGATCCATATCTCGGACCTCGTGAGAGATATAAAATATCTGTGAAGTGTAGAAGGACCTTCTTGGGAAGGATTACAAGCCCATAGCTCAATTTTGGGAGATTCCACTCAGATTCTATTTTGTGACTCAATCTCGGTTGGTGGAAAAATTTGCAGTGTTGTTCAATTCAAAGTTGCTCAACGGTGCATCTTTCAAACCATTGATCGTGAGACAAAACTGTCAGTGACATCGACTCCATTTGGCCAAGTAAACACTAGGGGAAGCCTTTCTTCACTCCCGTAGCATCAAGAACATGTTGGTGCATGTAAGACCGAAGTGTTCCCAAGGTGCAATAACTCAAAATGAGATTTCAACTGAACAACTCAACTCAAGGTTTCTTATACCATAAGAGACCTAATTCAACCAAATTTAGAAGGAATCAGTTGATTGTGGAGTCAGATTCTAAGGATTATACACAAAGTGCTTGAGATTTTCTAGGAGACCTAATTCACTATTTTAGGACATAAGTGACCTTCCAAAACCCATAAACCCAAAAACTTCTGAATCACTTGGCAAACAAATACAATTTTTAGGGTAAAAGCACAAAGCTATGTCACGTTTCCGGACCACTTATCAGCACAACTAAATTTGAGTATTTCTAAATAAAAATTAATTTTAGTCAAACATATGGTCTAGCTAGATTCATTCTAGCTAAGCTAGATAAGTGGTTAAACTTTCCCAATTGGAAATGTCTATTAAATGCATGTTTTATGCCAATTACCAAAGAAAAAAAAATATTTCAAAAAATTGATGTTTCAATAACCCCTACTCTTTTTAATGATATTTTTAAAAAGTATAAAAAATACCCTTTTGTAGAGCTCAGAGTCAAGAATATTGTCATATAAATTTTATAATATTTTGATTAGATCTAATATATTATAATTTCAAAATACAACAAGTAGGTATTTTAACATTCGAGAAGATGTTGGTTCAAATAAATAAAAAAAAATAGTAAATCATATCAAAAAAATTTAAAATTTATATTTAACACTAGAGGAGAGAGTCTTCTTCAAGAATATGTAACTTTTTTTCTGAATGGTGTAGATTTGATAGGGAAAATTTGGAGGGAGATGAAAACTGTCGATTTTAGATAAGTTCAACTTTGAGCAGTTATAACGGAGAAAATATATATTGAAACCCAATCTTTCTTCTTTTCTAAATTAGCTATACATTTTATCTATAACATATTTTGAAATCAGAGGAAAAATAGATTATTTGCATATACTTGTTTGGAGGGAACTAGACCCCAGATTTTCAGCAGTTGAAAAATGGACTTCAAAAATTAGAAAAATATGTATATTCTTTTTCAAAAAATTTTCAAAAACTTATAGACATTAACTTAATCCATTTTTACATATTTCTTTAGTTTACATCATCCTCAAATTCTAAATACAAATGCCACATTTTATGTCGTTAAAGTTGAACACTTTGCATGTTGTGGTCCTTTTCCTTTATAAAAGTGTGACACAGGTTTGTACTTTTACTCTTCAAACACCCTTTATCAATATTGAAAACATATGCAAAGCAAGAGGTAGGTTGTTTTGGACCATACCCTGCTATTACAACTTTGAGACCTCAAAAATACACAAAAATTGGCAAAATTACAAATGAACTAGATCATAAACTTAATCCAAAGACTCCCTCTCTTGGAAAGTAGTTAATTATGTCCTAAAACAACCAAATATGAAAGGAATTAGTCTCAGAACCTTGGGAACATCAAAAGCCCCAAATTAGGCTCCTAAACCCTCCAAAACTAGGGCTTCTCCAATCTAGACTCTCCAAGAAAACTTCTGACCAACTAAAGGTGGATTCACCATCCTTTCATCATAAGTAAGTGATTCCAATCATAAAAATTTCTCCTCATGACGCCCAATATGCTACCGCAATAGCTATGCAAGCATTTCCTTGTTCCTTAACCCAACAAAAATCATCAAATGGCAATCAACTGCAACATCTAATGAATTTCCTTGCATATTTAGTGTTATACCTCTATAATACACAAGTGTGATTCATCCCCAAGTCACAGAGATTACAAAAAGGGGATGAATCTTAATCCATTCTTCTAAACCAATGTAAAACTATGCTATGTCTAGGTACAGTCAGAGACTTTCAATGCAATCTCAATAGAAATGAATTGAATATGGATTTATAGAGGTTCTAAAACACACATTAATGTATGTGAAATGAATTAGACTCATTGAAACATTCAAAAATCAATACAATCTCAAACTTGTGTAGTCTATACAATCTCTGTACCAGGCCATACTGTGTCTCTTCCCTGCCATGGGCCGATCAAATATGATTCCTAGTAACCATATCAAACAACTCCAATTGGTTTTTTAATTACAATTACATTTAACCATTAAAGATCCTTTCCCTCCTAAACTAAGTAACTATTAAGATTCAAATAGTTGAATTCTTAACTTACAAATTATTGAAATATAAGCATTCCAACTTATTTAATTCAACTTCTAAAGTCCAATTGAATCTCTTAGACACTTCTAAATCCTAATTAGACCCTTTGGGTATATTTACCCAACTTACAATATTTTGATGTCTTGGCCCTCTACTTGGACTAACAGGACTTAAACACTTTTGATTATGTAATCTTTATTGCAAATTGCCATTCTTGGTTCTAATACACCCCAATTTACCCTTAGGGATGGTTTTATCCTTTTGTCTTTGACTAGCTCCATGGTGGACCTAGGTTTTTTTATGAGTGCTCATGCACAAATTAAAATATTTGATAAAATGCATCAAAGGAATATACAAGCATAAACAAAGCATGTTGAACTGTTTGAACAATGTAATGAGACATCATTACATTGAATGAAAGGATTATAAACAAAGTATGAAAATTAGTTTTAGATCTATTCATTAAACATGGTTTAACACAGAAAGAATAACATTAATCAAATGAAAACCCAATCTATAAAGGATCAAAGGTTCTCTCAGTGGGCATGCCACATGTATGAATGAAGGAAATTTAAAACCAAATCAGAGGTTTAGTTATCCCAACATCACAATAATGGAGTATTTTAAATAAAACATGTAAAAAATGTTAAATAACATAATGCATTTGAAAAAACATTAATCAATTGCACTCCTATCTACCATGAATCTTGCAATCAACATTTTGGTGCTCTCAAAAGTATAGTGCACCAGATGGCTAATGGAGAATGAAGATGTAGTATGAATATAATACATACAAACAAACCTATGGAAAAGATATAATATGAAAATAAACATACATACATAAATACAATGCATGAAAAATACATAATATGGAAATAATACATACTTACAATACATTCCAAAGATATAATATAGAAATGATACATATATAGAACACATGAAAAAGATAAAATAATCAGAAATGAACATGTAGATATGTATATATATGAAATAGTTTTGTACAAAATGTGGCACATGCCATCACCAAAAATTTACAAAGTCAACATATCTCAAAATGTGCCATATGGCATCTCAACATAAGAATTTCAACTACAATTATTTTCTAGGACATCCTATTCTACTGGTGGATGATCAAAGTGAAGTCTCTTTGAACTACTCTTTGCCTCTGATGGATCCAGCATTAAAACACAAAAGTGAAACCCCAAGTTAGATTACTTAATTTATATTGTTTTTATAGATAATGATAAAAATTTAAAATCATAGTCAACAATAATAAATAATTTTTTTGAAAATTGAACTCTCATGTACCTTGCCTCTACGTCTTCTCATGCAGTCAAGAGACCTAATATATGTCCTTGGTAGCGAAGGGAGAATGCCACCAGTATTGACTCCAACTTGTATATATGTTTGTGAACATGAGATTGATGTATAACTTATACTATTTAATGTTAAATCCTTGGTAGCAAATACATGATTTAAATATAACTAAAGTAACATTAAAACTTACCTGTGTTGAACTTTCTTTAGGAAATGTTAGTTGGGTCATTAGTGATACAAACCCTTGGCGTCGTACATCCCTTAAACTAGGAGTGACCTAGAAAATTCAAACAGATAAGTTTTATGCAATCATGACTTGATCATATTAAACATATACTTGATAGTAAACTACACACAAAAAAATTTAGAAATATATCTACTCTAGGGCTATCACTCCGAATTGAGATGCCTATGACTCTATCATGGCGAACCAGTGTCATGACATCATCAGAAACCACCCTCTGTCAAATAGAACATGTAATTAAAAATGAGTACGTGCAAGTGATAAGTATACATGTTTGCTTAAACAATCTAAAATACTTAATTACCTTCCCATTGTCAACACCAGACACTTGAACCCCCTCACATTCCCCCCCAGTGGAAACTGATGAAACTTGCATCAATATGTAATAATATGATCATAAAAATTAGAAAATACATGTATACACTATTATAATAAAAGGAAACCAATGAGCACATTAAAACATATATACTGTGGAACTGTCAAGGCCAAATGAAATGGCCAAAAGCGTGGACCCCTCCACCTATGCCATCTCCTCCTCTATCATCAACTTGACATAAATGAAACAGATGTAAAAACATAAGTGGGCAATCATTATAAGAAAATTCTATTAAAAATATGAACGTTTAAAATTAAATACAATGTAACAAGTTAACTATTTAGTCTTACCGCAACAGTAGGAGTCCATGGCTATGTATGCCCCTGATGCACATCTCCATGGGGTGCTTCAAAGAATGTACTATGTTTTGTAGTATCATCCACCTCGAAGACATAGTTATATGCATCAATATCATTCAGGGGACCCAAGCACATATTCTTTCACATAACGCAAGTATGAGGTAAACAAACATGTGAGCTCATGGAGGATGTGGAACGGCCAGAAGCATCATCATGAGGAGACAACTATTCCACACTCTGCCTAAGTAGTAGATCACTCAAGGTGTTAATGACTCGAATAGTCTATGAGCTGGCCTCAGCAATAATGTTAGGATGTTGCACTGTAGGAGGTGGTGAAATCTTGGGAGGAGGGACATATGTGTAGGATTTGACCCACTGTGCCCCTGGCCTATCATGGAGAGCACCTAAGCCTACGCCCTGGTTCTGTATCATGCTCCAACAATTTACTTTGTGACCAAGCACAAATTCAGAATATAATTTTCTTATGAAATAGAATGGGACATCCAAATTGCTTTCGGGTGGTCTATCAAAAACCATCCACCAGCGATCCCAAAATTTATCACGTATTGCATCATTTAATTGACAAATTGGTTTTTTTAGAGTCCACTTTTAAACCAATTTTGGGATCAACAAAAATGTTAGATATGTCATGTTTTGTTATGTTTAGATCCATAACTTGATCATAGTCAAGCCCATCATCAAATTGGGCATGCATGGATTCACACCAAAGAAGTGCAACATTGTGTTGTTCAGTGAGTTTCTCCATGCTTTCAATAATGGAGTTCAGTGTGGAAAACATGGAGCACAAGGTGGGGATATTTGCATGTGTGTTATGATATCCTCTAAGATGATTTAAATTTTTTCCTATGAGATCCTATAATGATCAAGGGTTTGAGAATGGTTGGTCTTCTGAAGGCGGGGGATTGTTTTGAGGTGGTTCTAGATTGTTCGAGGACTCATTGGGAGGGTTTTTAGATTAGTATGAATCCATGTCTGATTCAAAAATAATAAAGAATACAAAATATCAATTTCAACACTAGTTTTTATCCTTTCAACTCTAGTTTATAATCAATTTTAAAAAACAATAAACAATATCATTTAAACACTAGTTTACAAAAAAAAACAAATTTCAATCCAAAAACTAAAAAATAAGAATGAAACTAAAAAATTTCACTTACCTCTTAACTGTAGAAAATCGGATATTAGATCCCTATCTGATATACCATATGAAATTCTTGGCTGCTTCAATATTTTCACAATGAAAATGTTGAATGCAACAGCGGCAAACAATATATAAATGTTACTAATGAATATCGGATATCTGACATTATCGGATATCCAACTTTATCGGATAACAAAATATATCACATATCTGATATTATCTAATATCCGATAATATTGGATATCCGATAATGCTATAGCTTTGGATTTTGGCTTGACCAGGTGTACTGACACCCAGGCCTACTCAAAAGTCGTCAAACTTTTGGGTGTGCTTTTGGACGAGTGAAAAAATGATTTTTTCACATTGCCAATTTTGGGCATACCATGATCCTTCACACACCCTACTTTCTACTTAATTAATAGATCTAATAAATTCTTGTTAATAAAATTCCTATAGAGGAATGGTTAGGACATGCTACTTCATTGAGATATCATTGCGTGTAAGGAACAAGGTTTAATACTTAGATGCAAAGAAGGTAATACATAGTAGAAGTGTTATTTTTAGAGAAGCTAACCCTTCTTTTGTTACATTGCAATTTGAATAAACTAAAAAGGAAGATGTGATTCAAGTACACTCTATGCTATGAAAGTTAAACCAAGATGCCTAGATAAACAAGAAGTTGAGGAGAGCTCATCAGTTTTGAATCTTTTAAAGAGGAAGAAAATCCTCCAACATAGCTTGTTCATAGGTCTACAAGGTATTCTTTGAAAGGTATTCTACTAATCATTAAAAATATATATTTTTACTTTGAATACCATCACAAATGAACATAGATTAGTAGAAAAGGAATTAGGTATGAATGGTGTAGAATTATGGAAGATTACTATGGATGAAGAAATAACATCTTTGAAAAATAATGATACATCCAAGATATTGTATTATTTTGTGAAGGACACAAACTTTTTGTTTTCCAATGGGTGTTCAAGAAAAATATTGGTTCAGATAGAAGTATTGAGAAATATAAAGCAAGATTGGTTGCAAAAGACTACTCTCAAGCTAAGGGTGTTTATTATGGTGATATATTCTCTCCTATTGAAAAATGACATCCATTATATTTTTTCTTGTTATTCCTACCGCTTATGATTTAGAAGTTCAACAAACAGATATAAGAACTATTTTTCTTCAAGTTGATTTGGATGAGGATATTTATATGATACAACCATAGAACTACATGGTAAAAGGTAAAATAGTTTTTTCTTGTAAATTGAATAAATATATGTCTGAAGCACAGTCTGAGGATGTAATAATAGAAATTTGATGTACATATGTTTTGAGTTACAGATTCAACAGCTCTAAGTCAAATTAGTATTTATTATAAATCTAATGGTGGTGATTTCCTATACATGGAATTATATGTTTATGTTATGTTATTCATCAGTAAGGAAAATGATATGATTATAGAACTTAAGTATCACCTTGTTACTTAATTTAAAATTACATATTTTGGTATAGCTAAACTAATTCTTGGGATGGAAATTAGAAGAGATAGAGTGAACAAAAAGCTATGGTTATGCTAGAGTAAGTATATTAACTCAATTTTATAGAGATTTAGCATGCAGGATTATATATCAATATGCTTTCTTATTATAGTTGGATTGAAGTTGTCTATTTTATATTTTCCTACATCCACATTAGATATTGAACATGTGAGCAGAGTAATTTACCAAAATGTAGGTTGAACTCTAGTGTATGTTATGATCTATACTAGACTAGACCTTTCCTAAGCAATGGGAGTTCTTTCTAGATATATATGTCTAATCCTGGAAGACTTCATTTCGATGCAATTCAAAAAGTCTATAGATATTTGAAGGGTACCTTGGAGTATTCTTAGTGTTATCATGGTATCATGGGATGAGATGATATTTTCCTTGATATTCATGGTTATGTGGATTCAGATTGAGTAGGTGATATTGATAGAAGGATATCAACTAATACTTATGGGTTTACATTATTAGAAGGTGCAATTAGTCAGATTAGTAAGAAATAGGCTGTAATTGTTTTTTCCATTGTTGAAGCTAAGTATATTGAAGTTATTCATGCTTCTAAATAAACCATTTGGGTTAAAAAATTGTGTTCACATATAACAACAAAGAAAGGATTAAAGTGACAATTTATTATAACAAAGAAAGGATTAGTGACAATTTATTGTAACAGTTAAACCATAAATTTTCATGCTGCGACCAAACACATTGATTTTTAGTATCATTTTGTCAGAGATATGGTTGAGGATGGAAGGATGAAGTTGGTTCATATAGATACTTTGATGAATGTTACAAATCCATAAAATAAGGATGTGAGAACAAACAATTTCAGATGGTGTTTGTAGTCTATTGGCCTTATGGCACCTAGTAAGTGAACTATGGTTTAGATGCTCCCATTTCTCTTGCAACATGTTCAAAAAGTGGGAGGTTATTAGGAAAATTTATTTCAACATTGTATTTATATATAGTTACTATTTTCATTATTATTGTGTTTGAGCATGATTTTTTCTATTCTTTCCTCCAAGGTTTTGTTGGGCTAAATAAGCATGGTAGTAATTTTTTTTTGCAAGACCTTGTCGAATTTTGAAGATACTAAAGAATAATTTTTGGAAATTGTGAACAAAAAAATTAACGTCAATTTTTGAGAATTTAGATGCTCTAAAATGGGTAAAAAATTAGATAAATAGTGTAGCTATTTACAAGGTTATAGAGAATAGAATAAGCCTTTCAATACTTCAAATGGTTTATTTTTTGATGAATAGAGGCCTTTAATATTAATATGTAGAACAAAGTACAATATTCAGAAAAAGGACCGGGGGATCAAAAATCACCCCACAAAGAGTCACATGGTATCATGCTGGAATCATACAGTTATTCATAAAAAAAAACATATAAGAAAAGCCCTCAAGATGAAAGAGCAGTAGAAGAAGAGGGAGGAGGATCTTTATCATCTGGATTTCCCCAAACATTGGGCCCAGGGGTCTGGTCGAGAAGTGACCACTCATCATCTTCTTCTTTTTCTTTGTCTAGTTCTCCTTCCTCTCGCTTGGGAGCGATGGCGAGAGCCAAGCAGGGGATTTTATCAGAAGTGGCAGGAGGCCATACATGAATAGTGGCTAAAGGCCAAGAAGCAGTAGCAATAAGTAGAGGAGCAAGCTAGCATCCGAGGCCCTCCTATCAGGAGGAGAGGCAGAGCGGCGGCGCCAAGAGCATGGCATTCTAGAGTGCCTAGCTGAATCAATCTTGCTATGAAATCGGCCCCGGGGTGGCGTACGGTCAGAAGAGAGAGAATCCAGTGGCACCTATGCTATAGTACATGTGGCATTACCCCAATGCTACAGCAACTCCTATAAGTGGGTGACCTCAAGGGCCACCTTGTCAGCTTGAAGTGGGATCTGCATCATGACATTATTACTTAAACATGCCTTATCATAAAGAGAAACACTGATATCCAGAAAGCTATGAGTAAAAATAACAACATTATAGTCTTTCCATAAGGAAAACAAAATCTCCATCCTGAAAGGATGCCAAATGGGTATACTAGGAAGGCATTTTGGGTGAGTCCCTAAGGAGAGCCATATGCCAAGAGAAAGGCTCAGCATGGAATGACATTAAAAAACTATGCATCCATTTCCAATACTTTTGGGCCCAAAAATAGAACAAAAAAATATGCATAATGGTTTCCGAATGCCCACAGAATGGGTATTTACGATAAGGCACACCTAAATGGTGAAGTTGAACTCCAAAGGGTAGACCCTAGTAGAGCAAACACCAAGAAAAAGGAGCAATTTTGGGTTCAGTGATAGCTTCCCAATTAGTGTGGAAACGCAAGCTCCTAGTCTTCTAGGAAGAAGAAAGATGCCAATGATGATTGAGAGAATCAATCATAGGAAAATGAGCCACAAAACAAGAATACCCAATTTTGGGTCAGTAGTTGGTAAATGGCATATCAGGTTACCATTTCCAATCTTTCCACCAAGGTCTAATTGACTAAATTCCAATTTTGTGCAGGAGATGCGGCGGAATAGCAGAGATGAGCAAGTCAAAAGTTGAACAATCTGGATGAGTGAGCCAAAATTAAACATAGAGATCATCCCAAGAGTGGAGACTCATGGTGGCTTTGGAAAATAAATCCTTGGGCACTTGAATGCCCTGTTTGTGAAAATGCAGAGCACTGATCCCCTGGATTTTGGCCAGAGCAAACCCTTGTTGAGAAAAAGTAGGGACCACCAAATATTCTGCTAATTGAAAGAGAGCCCATCCTGGAAGCCATTACCAACCCAGTGAAGCCAAGGTTTGATAGCATCCCAGGCTCTCCAAATAATTTTTACAATAAAACTACCTTGCATTTGAACTGGGCATTTCATAACTAGAAGGGTTTGAAATCCAATCCCTTTCCAAGTCGGTTTGTACAAGGGATACCCAAAAGAAATATAGTGATGAAGAAGAATTTTCCAAGCCTCATTGACTTTGAGGCAACACACAACCCATTTCACACAGAGGGCCAAGCCTTGTTTCTGACTATCAAGTAAGCCAACCCCATCAGAGGCCTTAGGGAGACAACAAAATTACCAGGAAACTTTGTGAAAGCCATGCTGATCTGCTCCAGAGGCCCAAAGAAAATCCCTCAATAATTTCTCAAGCTTCTTGTAGGAAGCCTTTGAAGGAGCCCATCAAGAATAATAGTAAACATGCGTAGCAGCCAAGACCTTGGAGAATATCTAAAACTTCCCAACGAACAAGAGTGGATTAGTAATCCAATAGGTAAGTTTCATTTCAATTTTATCTAACACAGTGTTCCATAGTTTAGTAGAAGTAGAATAGAAAGCAACAGGAATTCCAAGGAAACAAAAAATTTCCCCATGCTGAATCCTGGACCAACCAAACTGAGAAAACCAGAGTGGGTCAGGAAGGGAAGAATGCTTGTAACACAAGGTTTTATGTCATTGAATGGCTGAACCAGAAGCCAGGCAAAAATTTTCTAAAAACTGCAAGGCTTCCTTGATATTTTCTTCATCCTCTGCAAGAGTGAGAAAGGAATCATTGACAAGATAACCATTAACCAATTGTTGAGTAGAATTAGGTAGAGAAATTTCACAAACATGACTCAAAGAGATTGAATGTGCTCACAAATAGCCAAAGCCTTCGGCTTCCAAAACATATAAGATAGGAGAAAGAGGGCATCCTTACCGAATGGATCTGAAGAGCCCAAAAGTGGAGGATTGTATTCCATTAATGGTGATGCAAGCAAAGGAATCCCTAAAAATAATTTTCATAGATTGAATAAATCTAGGGCCAAAACCTAGAGCGTGAAGCATAGTAATAATTGTTATACACTGAATTTGCGCCTCTGATCTCAAGCTCTCTTGGTCTTGATAATCCAATATAACATGGGAATCATCTCAAGGTTGTGGGACCTTATGCTAACCGAGATGAGACCTCCAGGTTCTAGGCTGGTTCCTCTTAGATAATCACCTTAATTTGCTTCTCAAACAGGAAAGTAAATCTTTTGAGGGAAAGGGATAGAAGGATTGCATGAAAGGGAAATGACTGAAAGCAACCTACCTACTATGTGATGCACCGAAATTAGGGGCTTGGATCTCAGTATAGAGGAATGGAACTAATGAAGGAAACAGGTCTAATAAGTCACAACTCACTAGATAGGCTTGCATAAGTATTTCATAGGAAGGCCTGAACATAAGACTCGACCTATGACCTGCAAACAAACATCCTTTTCTGCAACCAGGTGTAGGAATGAGA
>MU228387.1:60916-101512 GCA_018584345.1 Thuja plicata | reverse complement strand
CCCCAATGTCCATTAATCACATTCATAAATTTGATCCAATAAGAGATAATACAAACCAGGAAGCATAGGGATATGAAGGATTATCACAAAGTACTTCCAGCAGCTTGTATAATCAATGAGAAGATTATAGAATGTAAAAGCCAGAGGGCAGAAAGAATGCCATAGATAACTCCGAGAGAGAACAATTCTCTTTACAAAATGCCAAAATCTGAGCACTAAGGCTCTCAAAAAAATTTTATACTCCCATGCACGCAGGCAGGAGTCTCAAAAAACCTAACTAGGGTTACAGATTTAGAATGTCATAATTGACCCTAGTACAAAATCTAATCTGGTCATAAATGTGCACCAAGTGAATCGATCAGATCAGATTTCCTAACTTGTGCCCATCCCTGTACTAGACTATGCCTTGTCAACAAGCAACCTGGATCCATTAGCTATACTCTGCACTAGACCCTGTCATGAATGCTCACCAACCGATCACAGTCCCCCAGGACGGGAAGTGACCCCTGACGGCCGCCGCTCAAATTCTCATGAATGAGCCATCGATCATGACCATGCCCCTTTGCCAACTGCACCTGGAGAGCAATAACTTCATGATTGGACTCCGTATCTTCTTTCCACATCTCTGAAACTGAGAAAACACCCTGGACCATGAAGAATTCAAACAAGTCCATTCCAGGGATCAACGGACTGCTCTGTGCATGGCCCTCTACAATTGAAACCTCTCTGATTAATCCTGGAACACGAGCATAGAGAAATCATGGCGGACGAACGCATCACAGTGCCAAACTGCCGCCAAATATTCAAATTCAAGGTCCTGCGACCTAGCGACCAACGGCTAGTCTTCTAAGTCACAAGCATTAGACATTAACCCTGGTTAAATCTCACGACCTGGCGACAAAGAACTTTTCAACCTCTGTTTAACTCGAGCCAGATCCAGCGACATCCTGACTGTGTGAAATCAAAGTCGCAAGGCCTTTCACTTAACTCACCTTTCTTCTAGCGACCCAGCGCCTAACTGTCATCTTTAACTGCCACAGCTTGTCGCCTGATCGCCAGATGATATCTTCCTGTCTCGAGACCACGCGACCACACTTAGTCGCCAAGTCGAGAGAACATAGCACTGAGCCTTTTGACCTTTCTTAACATTTTTTATGTGTCCTTCAATCTTTCTAGCGACATCCCGACTGACTGTTGTCGCTCAATCGGGAGTACTTTCTCTATAGGGCACTTTGATCACCCGACCATGCGTCCACCGTTAGATCCTCTGAGCTTTGCATCGGATGGCTGTCGCTTGGTCGCAATAAAACTGAGGATGCCCTTAAATGTGCCGCGATCCCACGACGAGCAGCTATCTCTTCATTAATCGCACAGTCGCGAGCCATTTCTTCTTTCATTTGATTTCTCGGCGACTACGCGACGAGGCCTTTTCTTTTACCAATCGCTCAGTCGCGAGCTGATCTCTGACGTCCTTAAAAGATCGGCGATTGAGCGACGAGCACCTATTTTCTTCCTGTCGCGTACTCGCAAGCACTTTTCCATTTACTCAATTTGATCAGCGACTGCGCGATGAGGATTTTCTTTTCCTTTGGTCGCTCACCCGCGAGCAGCTCCTGCTTTGTCCTTTTAGCTCAGCGACTGCGCGATGACATGTCCTCCCTTCTTATCACATACTCGTGACTGATATCATCTTCATCTCTTCTAATCGGCGAGTGCGCGATGACATTATCCTTTGGCTCGTCGCACAGTCTGAAATGGATGGGACCTGGGCAAGAATAGATCGCGATTGCGCGACAACCGTGATTGGCAGCTTGTCGCGCACTCGCGCAACTTAAAAACTTGAAACAAATTTCACTATGATCAAGCGACCAAAGACTTGGGACCCACCCTCCACCAAGGCTTATGACATATCTGGCGATCATGCGACCAAAGACTTGGAGCCAAGTTGGGAGACATCTGGGGAATATTCCAAAAGATCACTAGACTACGCGACAAAGAAAAAAGCAAAGTCGGGAGATAAAACAGGAATATTCCCTTAGGCAAAGCGATCAAGCGACTGAAAATAAGCACATGTTCTAAGTGACTTAAAAAAGTAATGATGAAATATAATGTGCCAAAGCCTAAGGGTCTATTACCTCGCTTGCATGAAGACTTAGGGCTCTTAGGGTTTAACTAGAGCCAAGACCTGGGAACCATGATAGAGAATTGCCAGACAGGGAAGACTAGGCCAATTTGCGTAGAATGGGAAAAAATTTGGGTAACAATAATAAAAGGCCATTCAATGCAGTCATAAGCCTTAACAAAATCAATTTTAAGAAAAAGGGTTTTCTGTTGAGACTTACAAGCCCATTCCATACCTTCCCAAACTGCTATAATATAATCAAGAATATATCTTGATTTAATAAAGCCAATTTTCTCAGGCCGAAAAATTTGAGGAAGGATGTGACGGATCTTGAGAGCCAAAGCTTTAGCAATGATCTTGTATGAAACATTGAGAAAGGTTATAGGCCGCCAGTTGCAAATGTCCATAGGATTCATAGTCTTGGGAATGAATTTAATGTTGCCTTTATTGATAATATCCCCCTGAGACTAGGAATGATATGCTTCAAGGTAGACCTGGTGTAAATCAGGACCAATGGTATCCCAGAGTGCTTTATAAAACTCAAAGGGAAAACCATCACAACCTAGAGCCTTATCATTAGCCATGGAAAAGAAGCCTCCCAAAGATCTTGCAAGGTAAGAATCTGATCATAGAAAACTCACCTGGATGGAGAAACACATTGAGGCACAACAACTATGCCATTTGCAAGAGCTTGAGTGCTTGCAGGAGAAGATCCCTGAGTGTCAAAAACTTGTTCATAATGATGAACAAAGGCTTGCAAAATATCAGGAAGGTCTGTGAAGAGGGATTGACCTTATTTGATCCCGGTTATACCTGCATTAGTGTGACAGGAATGAAGAGTCGCAAAAAACACTTTAGATGCTTGATCTCTAACCTTTAACCAGTGCAGCAGATCTCTGATCTGAGCACCTCTGGCAACATAATTTTTTGCAACTTGTTTCTACTGATGCAGCTGGGCAAGGTGAAGTTGCATGCCTTGATTGAAAGGATTGAGAGCTAAGGCCTCCGTGGAAACACATAGAGATTTGGTGTTGGAATCATAGGATCAACAATGGTAGCTAGAAAGTTGTCTACCATAAATGCGGAGAAAGCATGTCATACACCAGATGAAATCATTCCACCATTGAATCCAGCCAGATAATTACAATGGTCGAGGTTCAAGGTTCCAAACCTGATGAATGTGGGCCACCGTGGCGGCATGGTTGAGGATAGAAGTATTAAAGAAGAAATAAGTGGTGGGAGGATGAGCCTTAGCTTTCTTCTAAACAATATTAAATTGAATGGGGAAGTGATCATACAAGGTCACATCAACAAGATGAGTAACTGGCAAGGTATATTTTTCAGAAAAGGAGAAAAAATATTGGGCCATAATCATCGTACGATCAAGCCACTTATGAATTCTATTAGAAGAAGCTCTAAAATTAGACCACATGTGCCAAACTCCATCAGGCCAGCAGCAACCAAGATTGGGATAAAAAAGGCCCAATTTATTACGCATGTAATGCCAAGCTTCCCGTTCACTAGTTGTCCATCGAAAAGGCAAAATGTTGTCTTTGTCAGAGGAAACCTCAACCATATTAAAGTCACCAAAAAAAATCCAAGTTGCAGGTGGTAGAGAATCCACTAGGCAATGCCAAAGGTCAGATTGCTCAACAACATCATTGCGAGCATAAACATTTACTATTCAAAAGGTATGATTTTCAATAATGAAAGTGGCTCAAATAGATCTTTGCATGGGATCTGAGCTGTGATTGATAAGAAAAGAATGCCACCAAGGAGAGAATAGAGTAACAACTCCAACTCGACCAGCTTTGTGCTGAGAACAAAGAGCAAGGCTCTTAGGCCAAATAACTTGCAGGCATAATCAAGCAAAAAACCATAAATTTTAACTTCCTAGAGGCATAACACATCAAGATGACTAACTTGACGATGAACATCCCTGATAGAATACTTTCTGGGTAGGTCTATCAGACCTTTAACATTCCATGAGATGTACTTCATGAGAAAATAGTGTCATCCATACCATCACCATCCCCAAGGGAAGAAAAACTATTTGACAAATGTGTGAAATTATTCCCAGGAGACTCCATGGAAATATTTTTGCATTTTTCTTAAATGCCCTCCTGTGTAGCCTCAGCATTCCCTTTAGGGATGTGATAGCAGTGGAAAATGGGAGGAGGAGAAATCGCAGAAGCTACCTAAGGTGTTTGAACCCAAGAAGCGTTAACACTTGAATCAAAAGTATCCTTCCCCTGCTGGTCGGGGTTTGAAACAAAAGTAGTATTCTCAGTATGAGAAGTAGCACAAGCTGCAGTAGGAGGAGCTGGTGGCTGCAAAGTTGAAGCCGAAGTGGCAGGCTTAACTTGCTTGTTCTTGTAGCTGACTGTTATCCAGTCGTATTTCTTGTTGTCCTCTTTTTTACCAAAATTAGCGGGCTGTGAACCAGAATCCTTAGGAGGAGGTTATGGTTGAGGAACTGCCAAAGGGCAGTCCTTAATCTTGTGCTCTGCGGATTGACAATGATAAGAAAGAAAATGGGAGGAGGAGAAATTGTAGAAGTTGCCTGAGGTGTGCAAACCCAATAAGGCTTAATGCTTGAATCAAAAGTATCCTTCCCCTATTGGCCAGGGTTTGAAACTGAAGTAGTATTCTCAGCATGAGAAGCAGCGCGAGATGTGGTAGGAGGAGTTGGCGGCTGTGAAGTGGAAACCAAAGTGGCAGGCTTAACCTGCTTGTTCTTGCGGCTGACTGTTACCCAATCATCTTTCTTGGTGTCCTCCTTTTTACCAAAATTAGTGAGCCGCAAACCAGAATCCTTAGGAGGAGGTTTGGGCCGAGGAACTACCAAAGGCCAGTCCTTAATCTTGTGTTCTACGGATTGATAGTGATAAAAAGTGTTGGGAAGGTTGAGGTAAATCACCTTATGAGAGAAGATGGTTTCACCAACCTGAATCTCAACAGATTCTTTAAGATTTCAGGAGAGATCAACCTCAATTCAAAGCCTCTTTTGAGGCCGAGGATTTAGAAAGCAGTCATGCTCACTACAAATAACCCAACCTAGCATTTGCACAATGGCATGCATGAAAGGCCAACAAGGTAGAGGAAGACTAGGAAACTCAACCCACACATGGAATTTTAGTTTCTTGTCATCAGAGATAGAAAAGTCTCAAGACCAACGCTGGAAAACTAAAAGGGAAGCCCTAATATTCTAATGTCCTTTAGAAAAAATAGCATTCACATGAGTGGGATTGGAAAAGAGAAATAAAAAGAAACCTTTGGTTAGACTCTGAATGCCATGCAGATGGATTCCATTAGGAGTCCAGGCTTTCACCACCCAATCCTTAATTACATTTTCAGGAGGGTTGTGACCCAGAAAGTGACCAATTAGAGTATGTGTTTCAAGCCAAGAACATGCATCATTAAACTCATGAATGGGAAAAACAATATCAGGCTGAGGCATGCCTCGTGGAATACTTTGGGCACAAACTTACGAGGTCTCTTTCTTGGAGGTGTCATTGTTATCCATCACCAAAACAACACTAGTATCAACTGCTGGGCTAATGGTGGCCGGGACCATAAATACTAAATCTTTTCCCACAACAAATGTGGTATGAAAGGATGCAAGGGCTCAGAATAGAAATGTGACTCTAAACCCTAGCAGAGCAAAAAAAACCATCTTGCAGAGTGATCGCCCAAAACTTTTCTATGTGAACCCTTTCAAATGGTTTATCAATTGGATACCCAATTCATAAATGATTAACTTGAAAAGTCAGGTCTCGTAATATAGGAAATCTAAAAATGTGTTGGACACATAAATGAGTTTTAAAAGGGAATTACATGTGTTGGTGTGTGTATTGACACATCATATGGAATATTTAATTAGAGATAATATGAGCATCACTTTATAAGTGGTTTTCAACCTATAGTTTTGTAATAATCTTTGACATTTTATTACATATTGTATCTCCTATTTATTTGGTATGGTATATTGAGGGTGAGTGCAAGATTCTTATAGCCTTTTAGTTACCTCTATGTCTCTACTTGGTGATACTCTTGAGAGAAGCTTTCTATGCAAGTATATTGCAATCTATTATTGTTTTTTAAGTAACATATTGGGCAACTATTGGAGCTTGGGGTTTTTTCTCGAAATTTTTTTCCCTATGTAAATCACTGTGCAATGGATGCATATTATTTTATGTTATATCTCTTAAGTTTCTGTAACTTTTATAAAGATATGAGAAAGTTTTGACATCACCATCTTCACAAGGTTTCTGTAGGAAGTTGTTCCACTACTTCCTTGCAAACCTATGTTACTTTATATTTCAATGTGATGGTCTCATTTTTTAATTAATTATTTATTTATAGATTCCTAGGATGTTACTTTAGTAGAAAAATATAAGACAAGTGTGTACTAAGTCAACTTGTAATAACTATTCGAAATAAGTCAATTAGGTTTGTAGTTTGTATTTTAATTTTAAAAAATTCAAGGTTTAGTTCCTAACTACACAAATGACCTATATCATTTCTACTACTACAAATATGATCTAGAGAAACAAATCAAGGATCTAGTGTTGATAATACTAGGTAGCCCAATAAAAATGATAATTTGAAGAAAAATATATAAGGAAATATAAGTTATTGATTAAAGTTACCTCACTGACCATTAAAAAATATGGAGTTATATATAACATACAATAGATACAATAAATTAATAAGAAAATGAAAATCAAACTCACAACGCTAATTTTTTTGAGGTGGTCTACTTTGTGTTATGTGAATTGGTAGTCTTCATGGCGGATATCCTATGCTTGCACTTCTCCCGATGCCAGCGTGTCCACTTCATTACATCAGGTGTGCGCGTTCTAATATTTATGTTTTCTGATGTCTTCTACCCCACTCAAGGCTCTGGTAGAAGCCGTAGCTTCTGCATTTAACACCATTAATGATCGCTTAATATCCCCTTTGACCAATACTTTAAACTCTTCTTATGGCTCTCATCCTGTATCTTCAGTGACCAAAACCTTCTCAGAGGTGGTGGCCAACTCCTCCATGGTCTCCGCTAGTGCTAGGTTTCAGATCTCTATCCATGATGAAGCACCTGAGCCAGGTAAGGGATCTATGAATACCTTGGCCCCTTTCTCTATTGCTCCAAATTTTGAAATGATTGGTGAAATTGAGAAAGAAAAGAATAGGGTGAAAAATTTTTCTATCTTCTTTGCGGTTGTTGAAATTGAGAAGTGTCCTGCTAGAAAGTTTCTTGATGACTGGTTTCATAACTATTGGAATCTTAAACTAGGGCATAATATATCCTTCTGTAGGCAAATTCAAAGAGGTTTTTTTGTGATTTTCTTTAAAAAATGAGAGGCACAGGAGGCTGTGCTTAAAAGACAATACTGGAATGTTGCTAGCACCTCCTTCCATGCCCTTGCCTGGACACCAAAAGCTATCATGAGGAGGTACTTGCCCTTTCAGCCCCTCGGTGGATTATTATCAAGAACCTGCCTCCCTTCCTATGGTGTTTTATTAATCATATTCTTGAACTCTTGGGAAAAGTGATAAGGTTTGATGACACTACTCGCCTTGTACTAAATATGGATGTGAGGGCCTTGGTTTCTCTTAAGCTTGGTATTGAGAATCTGACTGCTTTAGAGATTAACATCTCTGGTGAAATCTTTTCCTGCCCTTTAGAGATTCTGGGTGGTCTGAATGCCTGGTTCCTCTGCAAAAATGAAGGTTACCTTCGAAGAGAATGCCCTATAATTAAAAGGAAAACTGAAGCAGTCAAATCTAATCCCTCCCCAATTCTGAATGAACCAACTAATAAAAACCCTAATGTGTCTGATAATCCTCCTCTATCTCCCTCGCTTATGAATTCTCCTGCGTCCACCCACCAGACTCAACAACCTCAAAG
The DNA here is from genome assembly GCA_018584345.1 of Thuja plicata. Taxonomy (NCBI): domain Eukaryota; kingdom Viridiplantae; phylum Streptophyta; class Pinopsida; order Cupressales; family Cupressaceae; genus Thuja; species Thuja plicata. Next base: position 93,479 of record MU228387.1, on the reverse strand, counting down.
TAAAACGTATGAAGATGTTCATGAGTCCTCTGATGTTAACATGACTGATGGATTTTAGATTTTTAACAAAATATCTAATAAAAAAAGGAGAAGGAAAGCGAATAATATTGGTATTTTGGTTTAGAACATGGTAAAAATGGTTCCTCCACCTGTACCCGAGTCATCCCCTATTGATCAACCCACTGTTGAATCCTCTCCCACCTCTGCTGCTAAGGATATTAAAATCTTTAAGGAAATCGATGAGGGTCACTATTTAGAGGTCCTACCCACCTCCAAAAACTCCAAGATCTCTATTCTAATAGCTTTCTCGATGATGAGTGATCACTCCTCCCCGAACCCTAATACTGGAAATGTTGTGGGTAGTATTAAGAACACTGAATCTGATTTTGAAAAGTTTGATTGGCAAAAGGACTTCCCCAAGTCCAAAAGAAGGGGAATACCTCCTGGATCAAAGAATAAATGTCCATCATGGTTCGGAGGTGAGGGATCCTGCCAACCTATTAACTCCAATACCATAGAAGTGTCCAAGGACCTATCTTGCATCCCCACTAACAATAGTTCTGAATGAATTGCATCTCCTGGAACATGAGGGGTCTTGAGTCCCCACATAGAAAATATATTGTTAAGCATTTTTTTGATACATTTCACAATATTGATTTTATTATGTTACAAGAGCTCAAGGCTGTTGGCTTCATGCTAGATATTAACCTTGACTTCATCTGGAAAGATGCAGTTAGAATATGCTCTGATCATCCAAAAGGTAGGGGTGTAGTTGGATTACTGATTAACCCTAAGTGGACTAAATGCATTATGAATAAAGGTAGTTCCCCGTGTAATAGGGCCGCTTGGGCCACCTTTTGCACCAATTCTACCACCTTTAGAATCTACTCCATATATGCATCTAATGATCCTCGAGAGAGAGTGAGCCTGTGGACTTGATTGACCTCCCTTCTTGACATCCCTTTGATTTTTGGAGGGGACTTTAACATGATTGAGTCCCAAAAATATAAATTTGGTGTTTGCCACTTCATTTGGAAGCCTTCAGAGCTAGAGCCTTGGGATAATATGCTTAAAAAAAACTCCTATTTGATCCCCTGAAGAACAATGATAACACCAACCTTCACTTGTGGCACACCTGGTGTAACTTCCAGCAAGGCCCTGCCCATATTAATGCCAGACTAGATAGATTTTACACTCATAAGAATTGATTTTCTTTCATCCCTAATGCTCATGGTAACTTAGTCACTGTCTCCCCCATGTCTATTTCAGATCACCATCCCATCTCGGTGTGTATCAAGTTAAACTGTGCTCATCCTACTCCTAAGGTTGTCAACCTGAGATTTATTCTTAATACTTCACTTCTTGATGATGACGATATCCTGTCTGCTACTCAGCTTATCAGTGCCTTTAATAAAAAATTCTCCTCCTCTCTTTCTTGTTGTGAAATATGGCATCAAAACATTCATGCCTGGCATGCTCTCCTGCAAACTCTGGGGAAAAAGAAAGCCAAAGACTTTAGATACACTGAGAAAGCTCTTGCCGTCAAATTGAATTTTGCTAAGACTCTCATTCAAAATAACCCTTCTGATGATAATATTGTCCCCATTGTGTCTAAAGCTAGAGATGATCTTCATCACCACCAGTAGATCAAAGTCTGTGGGGCCAGTATTTGATGCAGGGCCCACTGGATTTAGCAGGGTGACAAAGGGACCAAGTTCTTCTTTAATTATCTTAAACAAAAGAAAGACAATGAAGCCAATAATAGTCTCATGGTTGATAATATTGATATTGTCAATCCTGATAAAATCAAGGAAGCTTTTGGCTCATACTACAGTGATCTATTTTCTTCTGAAGAGAATGAACAATCCATCTCTCTCAAAAGAGACTTCAGCTCCATTATCCCGAATAAAATTTCTTAGCATGATTCTCTTCTTCTTGGGCAAAATGTTTCAAAAGAGGAAATTGAGAATGATATAAATTCCCTTAAGAATGACAAAACTCCTGGCCCTGATGGCCTCCCTACTGAGTTTTACAAAGCCAACATAAGTTAGATTTTCTTGGATCTATTTGATATTTATAATGAGGCCTATGAGAAAGGCACCTTGGGCAACTTGATTAACAAAGGTAACATTAAATTGATCTCTAAAGATGGGGACAAAAATATTATCAAGAATTGGTGCCCTATTACTCTTCTGAATGTGTCCTACAAAATTATTGCTAAAATTATGGCCCATGGACTGGAATGTATCCTGCCCAAATCTGTCAACTCTACTCAAACTGGCTTTATACAAGGTAGATACATCCTTGAAAATCTCATCACTAGTTGGGAAGCCAGGAACTGGGCCAAGTTTTCCAATCATAATGTTGTTATCCTCCTCCTTGATTTTGAGAAGGCTTATGACATAATTGAATGGAATTTTATTGACATGATGCTTAGGGCTTTTGGGTTCCCTGAGGTCTTCTATAATTACACTAAACTCTTACTCAAAGACGCGCTAGCCCAAGTTGATGTGAATGGCTCTCTGACCCCATATCCTTGAGTAGATCTATCAGATGAGGCTTTCTACCTGACTCTGCCCTTTTTGTGATTTCTTCTGAAGCCCTGTCTTACATTCTTAGAGATAACACCTTTTTTCCGGCGGTCAAAGGTATCACCTTACCCAATAAGGATAACTTGACTAACTGCCAATTTTTTGATGATACTAGCTTGTTTGTTGACATGGAAGAAGAGAACTTCAACAATCTGATTAAAAAACTTGACTTCTTTTTCTCTATCTCGTGGGATAAGTTGTCCCAGGCAAAGTGTATTTTCCTTGGCTGGGATGACCAGCCTTTGGTTTGGTTAATCAAACATGGTTTTTAGAGGGGTGGGCCCAATAATATTGTACACTACCTAGGTATCCGCTTCTCTATGGATCGATCTCTTAAAGATATGTGGCTCTATGTTAAAAAAAAAATCACCAAGAAACTAAACAATTGGTATAACAGATCCTTGTCCTTGGCTAGTAGAATGTAGGTTTGTCAAAAAATACTCTCCTCCTATAATATCTACTACTCCTCTGCTTGGATGTTCAATAACTATCAAATCTTAGAAATCCAAAAGGCCATAAGGAACTTCCTCTGGTCTGATGGTAAAGGAAACAAAAAAATGCATGTTGTTAATTGGGACTAGTGTTGCACTGACAAAAAGCTTGGGGGGCTTGCATTAAAAGATCTTAGACTTCAAGGTATGACTTTCGCCACCAAGTGGATCTTCCACTGTGTAGAAGGAGAAGAACCATGGAGAGTTCTTATCATAAGTAATATTGAGAGGGGCTACCCTAAAAAGGCTAAAACTTGGAAAGGTGTTCCATTTGGTGATCTTCTGATTCGGACTTTCCTATTATTGTGCAAGGATCTGCTATCTTCAAGACCATATGGAAAGCCTGGGAGTCTTAAACGTCCTTTATTTCTGGGAAGTTTTTCCATATGGATAATCTTCTACATGGTGGAAGGTCCATTTGGTGGAACCTCCATCTCCTAGCTAAGCCTCTTGCCCTGGCTCAAGGGTGCTCGGATAAAATCTGGAACAAATTGGGTATCTCAACTTTTATTGACCTCTTTGAGAATGACTGTCTGATAAGATGGGATGAGTTAAGAAATAGGTTTAACCTTCCCACTGCTCAGAAGAAGACCTATAACATGATTTCTAAAGCGTGTAAGGACCTCCCTACCTCCTGCTTTATTGATTCTCATAGATAACTAAATATCAGATGGCCTAATGGTACTTTGGTTACCAAAATCAAAGCCAAAAATGTGTACACTATCCTGAGTAATAAGAAGAATATTATTGAGCATATTAACAAGCTCTAGTATACCTCCCTTGAGACTAACTACTGGAGCAAAATACTTAATAGAATGTGGAAGTCTCCTATTGATCCTAAAATTAGAGGCTTTAAATGGCTTATGCTTCTCAATAGACTTCCTATTAGTAGATACCCTGCTCCTACTGATGTTTGTAGTATTTGTAATTGTCCTGACTCCTATAGACATATTCTATTCAAATGTAAATTTGCTAAGAGGGTTTGGGGCTTATTTGGTATCACTTATCCTAAGTTCATTGATATTTTTGAAATACTTATTGGTCATATCCAGTGTCTTAAAAAAGATACTAATCTTGTGTGGAACATCCTTTCTTCTAACATCTTATGGAAGCTTTGGAAGTGTAGGAATGAAGAAAGGTATCAGGGTATCCATAGATCTCTTACTGAGTCTTCTTTGAAACTCACACATTTTAAAATTTCCTCGCAGGTCTGCATCACTATGATGATCCAGAGGGAAAATCTTATCGGGTTCCTCAAGATGGGGAACTCTACCATGTTAATCTTTGAGATGACGGATGGGTATGAATATCGTAGACATATGGATAATATGGCTCTTTTCAACAAAATGGTGAAAAATCTTCACAAGGAAATCAGCAAGAACAAAAACGCTACAGATGACCAGATTTCTATGATTAGTCAAATCCAGGCAAACAAAGGAATTGTTTTGATAGAAGGGCCCCTTGGCTGGACCACTTGCGTTGAAAATTTTGAAGATCTTCTGCACTAAGCTCTCTGTTGTATTTGATGTATATGCTACTATCTCTTTTTGATCATGTTGTATAACGTACTTTGACTCCTTGACGGTTTCCATGTGACGCTTGCCTCCGTATTTGAACTCTTTGTGGATACTTGATGTGTTTTTTTTTTTGTCTATTTCCTCTATAGTTAATAAGAAAAAAACTCACAACACTAAATACACATAGAAAGATTTCTGAGGAAAAAATTCCATCCTTGAAGAGATCTTTAATATTTATAAATTTATCAATACCGTTTTCTTTAATGCACCCAAGTTTCTACCATCGATCTGACATAGATAGTTTCATCTTACCTTGCACTTTTAATTCAAAAATGAAAATAAAAAAGTCTCTTTGTTATTCAAATTAACACTTGGATTGTATATTTGACTAAGTATAATTGTTATATTCCAACCAAATATAAAAAAGAAATCACATGTTATACTCTCTCTCTCTCTCTCTCTCTCTCTCTCTCTCTCTCTCTCTCTCTCTCTCTCTCTCTCTCTCTCTCTCTCTCTCTCTCTCTCTCTCTCTCTCTCTCTATCTCTCTCACACACACATACACACACATAATTTGCAACCTCTTCTTTCTCCGTCCATCACTCACTCTATAGAAAATTGTATTTGAAATAATCTTCTTCTCTTATGTGCTACCCACATTCCCAAACTTCTATGCAATAGCACCTCTCTTAGTGTTAAATTAAAAAACATCATACTCATCCCTCTGTCTAGTTCCCCACATATATATTTCTTTTCAGTCAAAATTTGAACATGTTTCATCTTTTTTCTTTACTTCATTCGTTCCATTCCAAGAAAATAATATCAATACCCTTACACATTTTTGAATCTTGTAGTGAATTTGGCGTTACACTTGTCAAGTTAATTATTTAAAAAAGTTTCTAAAGTTTGGTAAACAAATCCATTTTTTACTGTCTGTATTGCATTCATGGAACATCTCTTTTTGGGCACTTTGTTGAACAATCCATTTGTCTATTTTGCCTTCCATATTCTACATACATTACAATTAATGAGATACATACACTTGCCTAAGAATCAAAAAGTTTTAATGTTATGATAATAGTCTTATATGAAGTCAATCATTGTGTAAGCATGCTTTCTAAAATCCTCTGCATCTAATGGCTTGTTCAAGTAACTCTGGTTACTAGTTCCATTACTTTCCTTTTTCTTGAGTGAGCCATTACATTCTTCCATTTGATTAGGATTGGTCAAAGAGTGAAAAAAATAAAACCACAACAATCCAAAATTTAAAATATGAAAAACATTTTTTATGGTTGATGTTCATCACCAGTCACCTAGGATGCTCTTCCATTAGAAACAACATGTAGGAATTATTTTTTGAGTAGAACTCACAAAATGGATTGGAGTAGTTGGACCATTCTTTCAAGTTGTTGGCAACCTACAATGAACTCCATCACTATTCAAGACAAAATTAATTTCTTCCTCCACATCTTCCCACACTTATTTGGGATACTTTCTGACCACCTTCATCAACTGTGTTGTCTTCTCCTCTTCTCTGTCCTAGATTCTAGCCCACCATTGTCTGACCTTTTCCACCAATAGCTTTCACTTCTTCTCCTCCAAATACTCTTTGCTCTCCACTCCTTCATGGAATCTTTTGCACCAAAAACTATCTACCTCAACCAATATCCTATAAAATACTCAATATGCTCTATATGCAATTTTTTTTATCACCACACAAATCTTTAACATCATATTACATAGAGCTCTTTATAGCTTCCGCATAGACATATGCAACATCCACAAGTTCATCCACTTGCACTAACTCATCTAGTCCACTAAAATTTGAAAACATAATTACCTCTTCTTTCTAAACTCCTTCCTCTTCCACTACCTCAACTTGTAAGGTATTTTCCTTTATATTAAGTTGTTTGCATTCATTTACCAGCTGAAAATTCTTGCTGAAAATTCAACACGACCATCCTCTCCTCTTTTTTATCTTCATTCATGTGGGTTACTCTTACTTCTCTTAGCTTCTAGTTCTAACTATTTTCTTCAGTGGGATTCCACACATCCAATATCTCTTTTCCCAATATCATTCCCAAAACGAAATCATCATGAGCCTCCTTATGAACTAATCCTAAAATTTTCTACAATCACTTCTACTCACATACACTTTTATTCACAACTTGAAGCTTTCAACCGCCCAGGACTTGACACACCTGCAACAATCCTCTTGAGCTCTCTATAACTGCTTCACACTTTTACTCTTTCCATGACTTTTCCCTCTTAGTTCTCAATTTCTTAGGACTCCAGACACTTGCAACAAGTATCTTTAGCCTTTGAGAAACTCTGCCGGTTCACTCATAGGTCTTGGCATAGCCTACCTCATGTTAAAACTCCTCCTATGCGCTTAGAGCCTCTAGCTCTAATACCAATTAGTGTAGATAAACTCCTCTTGCTACCATATTTAATTAAAAAATCAAAATAACATAGACCCTATGTTATTCACATTGAAACTTGGATCAGATATTTGAACAAGTATAATTTAGTTCCAATCAAATATAAAAAAGAAAGCAGACATTACATTGTACAAACATGTCTTTGCAATTTTTTCACCTTAACATAATCTCTCTACTTGTAAACTTTATTCTTTGGGCGTACCCTTAGCTCGAATTCTCTCTTCTCTCACTTGGGTTATTACTCTCATCTATATCCCCTTATTTCTCCCACCATCACTCGTTGCTGCATTAAAACATGTATTTAAATTACTCTTCTTCTCTTATGCACTGCCCATTGTCCCAAACTCCTATTGAATATGCCTCTCCCTTATTTCTGCGTTAAAAAACCTCGCACCTGCCCCTATTTCTACTTCTCCTTTATATTTTCCTCTTCGCTCAGTTCTTCCAGATCTTTTCTCATTTTTTTTCCTCCCTCTTTCTATTTCGTTCTGAGAAAAAAATACCAATGCAGTTAGGCATTTCTAAATGTTGGCAAATAATTTGCATGTACACCTGCCAAATTTAAAGTTTTGGAAAATTTTCTAAAATTTGGCAAACAAATCCATTTTGTGTCCGCTGTATTGCATTCCATGAAATGATAAGTATTTTGAGGAATTCTGCCAAACAATCCACATGTTTGTTTGTGCTTCCATATTGTGCATACAATACAGTTAAGGAGCTACACTTGGCTGAGAACAAAGTAGTTTTAATGTTATGATAATAGTCTGCTATGAAGTCTATCATTGTGTAATCAGGCTTTCAAAAATCCTCTGCATCTAATGACTTCTTACGTAACTCTAGTTACTGGTTCAATTGCTTTCCTTGTGCTTGAGTGAGTCATTGCATTCTACCATTTGATTAGGGTTGGTCAAAGAGCGAAACAAAGCAAAGCTATCACAATTCAAAATTGAAAATGTGAAAAATAGTTTTTTTTTTTATTGAAATTGATCGTCGATCACCTGGGATGCTCCTATATCACAATCTAATAGAACTTCATAAACACAAGACCTATAAAAGATCTTTTATACAAGTATCCAAATTATCCAATTTATACAATTCGAATGGCTTCCCAAATCCAAAACTATCAACTCATGATGTGAAAAAATTATAACTCCTATATGTGTCAATCCAATTGTACCTTGCTAGATGTACAAAATTGTATCACACTTTTCTAAAGGAAATATACAACAATAATTCAATTTAAATTCAAATTTTTAATTTGAATCATTAAAAAATAGTATATATGTTGAAATTTTAAAAAAAAATCGAAACAAATAAAAAATATTTATTATTTAATATATTTTATGTTTGTAATTTTTTTTTAAAAATAATTTAAATATAATTTTTTATAAAATAAATATTAAAATTAAAATTGTTTTCCAAATTTAAATTTGAATTTGAGAAAATTATTTTCATGTCAATGGATTTGACTTAAATAGAAAAATAAATAAATTGAAAATTGAGACTAGCCTCAAAAATGTGGAAAGGTATAATCAAATTAGATTCATATTAATTTCCAACTTTTATGAATAATATATACTTAGAAAACTATAAGATTGAACTTTAAACCCTTGGAAAGGAATCAAAATAAATTATCAAAACGTATTAAGGGACCATGGAATATGATTCTAGCAATAGATTTCCCATGCCCGTCCAGCATTTTCTCTTTCACTTTTATTTTGGTGAGGCGGATAACATCTTTATCATTTCAATTTTGTATTCTCTGAATGGGATTTGAATCTAGAGGAGAGGGAAAAAAAAGAGAGTTTAAATTATAAACTTGCACACATTTATCCTCTTTCCAACTAAATCTAATTTGGTTGAAGGATATCGAGATAATTTCCATGATGCGCTAAAAGAACTAGGGAAAGCTATTGTAGGCTAGTTTAAGTAAATGGTAAATGATATTCTTTGAATGTGATTCAAATTGGGTAAAAATATATACACAGTTTAACACATAGCTCTGTTCTAGGAGATTCCACTCGAATTCTATTTGGCGACTCGATCTTGGTTGGTGCAAACATTTGCAGTGTTGCTCAGTTCAAAGTTGCTTAGTGTTGCATCTTTCAAACCGTTAATCGTGAGACCAAACCGTCAGCTACATTGACTCCATTTGGCTGGGTAAACGCTAGGGGAGGGCTTTCTTCACTCCCGTAGCATCAAGAACATGTCAGCGCATGTTAGACCGAAGTGTTCCCATGGTGCAATAACTCAAAATGAGATTTCAACCCAAAAACTCGACTCAAGGTTTCTAATGCCACAAGAGACCTAATTAAACCAAATTTAGAAGGAATCAGTTGATTGTGGAGTCAGATTCTGTGGATTATACACAAAGTGCTTGAGATTTTCTAGGAGACCTAATTCATTGTTTTAGGACATAAGTGACCTTCCAAAAGCCATAAATCAAAAAAATTCCAAATCACTTGGAAAACAAATGGGGTTTTCAAACACCCTTTATCAATATTGACAACACATGCAAAGCAAGAGGTAGGTTGTTTTGGACCATACCCTACTGTTACAACTTTGAGACCTCAAAAATACACAAAAATGGGAAAAATTACAAAGGAACTAGATCATAAACTTAACCCAAAGACTGCCTCTCTTGGAAATTAGTTAATTATTTCCTAAAACAACCAAATATGCAAGGAATTAGTCTCAGAACCTTGGGAACATCAAAAGCCCCAAATTAGGCTCCTAAACCCTCCAAAACTAGGGCTTCTCCAATCTGGACTCTCCAAGAAAAATTCCAACCAACCAAAGGTGGATTCACCATCCTTTCATCATAAGTAAGTGATTCCAATCTTAAAAAGTTCTCCTCATGAGGCCCAATATGCTACCGCAATAGCTATGTAAGCATTTCCTTGTTCCTTAACCCTGCAACAGTCATCAAATGGAAATCAACTGCAACATCTGATGAATTTCCTTTCATATTTAGTGTTAGACCTCTATAATACACAAGTTTGATTCATCCGCAAGTCACAGTGATTACAAAAGGGGATGAATCTTAATCCATTCTTCTAAACCAATGTAAAACTATGCTCTGTCAAGGTACAGTTAGAGACTTTCAATGCAATATCAATAGAAATGAATTTAATATGGTTTTATTGAGGTTCTAAAACACACATTAATGTATTTTAAATGAATTAGACTCATTGAAACATTAAAAAATTAGGAAATTTGTAAAAAAACTACCACTTTTATTGATCAAACTTGTGTAGTTTGTACAATCTTTGTATCAGGCCATACCGTGTCTCTTCCCTACCATAGGCCAATCAAATATGATACCTAGTAACCATATCAAACAAATCTAATAATTTTTTTTAATTACAATTACATTTAACCATTAAAGATCCTTTCCCTCCTAAACTAAGTAACCGTAAAGATTCAAATATTTGAATTCTTAACTTACAAATTATTGAAATATAAGCATTCTAAATTATTTAATTCAACTTCTAAATTCCAATTGAATCTCTTGGACACTTCTAAATTCTAATTAGAGCCTAATTAGACCCTTTGGGTATATTTACCCAACTTACAATATTTTGATGTCCTAGCCCTCTACTTCGACTAACAGGACTTAAACACTTTTTATTATATAATCTTTGTTGCAAATTACCATTATTGGTTGTAATACACCCCAATTTACCCTTAGGGATGGTTTTGTCCATCTGTCTTTGATTAGCTCCATGGTGGACTTAGTTTTTTTTATGAGTGCTCATGCATGAATTAAACTATTTTATAAAATGCATCAAAGGAATATACAAGCATAAAGAAAGCATGTTGAACTGTTTAAACAATGTAATGAGATTTCATTACATTGAATGCAAGGATTATAAGCAAAGTATGAATAGCACTTTTAGATCTATTCGTTAAACATGGTGTAACACAAAATGAATAACATTAATCATATGAAAACCCAATCTATAAAGTATCAAAGGTTCTCTCAGTGGGTATGCCACATGTATGAATGAAGAAAATTGAAAACCAAATCAGAGGTTAAGTTATCCCAACATCACAATAATGGAGTCTTTCAAATAACACATGTAAAAAAAATGTTAAATAACATAATGCATTTGAAAAAACATTAATCAATTGCACTCCTATCCACCATGAATCTTGCAATCAACATTTTGGTGCTCTCAAAAGTATAGTGCACCAGATGGCTAATGGAGAATGAAGATGTAGTATGAATATAATACATACATACAACACATGGAAAATATATAATATGAAAATAAACATACATACATAAATACAATGCATGAAAAAGACATAATATGGAAATAATACATACATACAACACATTCCAAAGATATTAAATAGAAATGATACATACATAATATCTACTACTCCTCTGCTTGGATGTTCAATACCTATCAAATCTTGGAAATCCAAAAGGCCATAAGGAACTTCCTCTGGTCTGATGGTAAAGGAAACAAAAAAATGCATGCTATTAATTGGGACTAGTGTTGCACTGACAAAAAGCTTGGGGGGCTTGGATTAAAAGATCTTAGACTTCAAGTTACGAATCTGGCCACCAAGTGGATCTTCCACTGTGTAGAAGGAGAAGAACCATGGAAAGTTCTTATCATAAGTAATATTGAGAGGGCCTACCCTAAAAAGGCTAAAACTTGGAAAGGTGTTCCATTTGGTGATCTTTTGGTTGGGACTTTCCTGTCATTGTGCAAGGATCTGCTATCTTCAAGACCATTTGGAAAGCCTGGGAGTCTTAAAGGTCCTTTATTTATAGGAAGTCTTTCCATATGGATAATCTTCTACATGGTCAAAGGTCCATTTGGTGGAACCTCCATCTCCCGTGTAAGCCTCTTGTCCTGTCTCAAGGGTGCTCGGCTAAAATCTTGAACAAATTGGTTATCTCCACTTTTATTGACCTCTTTGAGAATGATTATCTGATAAGATGGGATGAGTTAAGAAATAGGTTTAACCTTCCCATTGCTTAGAAGAAGACCTATAACATGATTTCTAAAGCATGTAAGGACCTCACTAGCTCCTACTTCATTGATTCTCATAAATACCCGAATATCAGATGTCTTGATGGTACTTTGGTTACCAAAATCAAAGCCAAAAATGTGTACAATATCCTGAGTAATAAGCAGAATATTATTGAGCATATTAACAAGCTCTAGTATACCTCCCTTGAGACTAACTGCTGGAGAAAAATCCTTAATAGAATGTGGAAGTCTCCTATTGATCCAAAAATTAGATGCTTTAAATGGCTTATGCTTCTCAATAGACTTCCTATTAGTAGATACCCTGCTCCTACTGATGTTTGTAGTCTCTACAATTGTTCTGACTCCTGTAGAAATATTCTCTTTGAATGTAAATTTGCTAAGAGGGTTTGGGCCTTATTTGGTATCACTTATCCTAAGTTCATTGATATTTTTGAAATACTTATTGGTCATATTCAGGGTCTTAAACAAGATACTAATCTTGTGTGGAACATCCTTTCTTCTAACATCTTATGGCAGCTTTGGAAGTTTAGGAATGAAGAAAGGTATCAGGGTATCCATAGATCTCTTACTGAGTCTTCTTTGAAACTCACACATTTTAAAATTTCCTTGCAGGTCTGCATCACTATGATGATCGAGAGGAAAAATCTTATCGGGTTTGTCAAGATGGGGCACTCTACCATGTTCATCTTTGAGATGAAGGATGGGTATGAATATCGTAGACATATGGACAATATGGCTCTTTTCAACAAAATCGTGAAAAAGCTTCACAAGGAAATCAGCAAGAACAAGAACGCTACAGACGACCAGATTTATATGATTAGTCAAATCCAGGCAAACAAAGGAAATGTTTGGATAGAAGGGCCCCTTGGCAGGACCGCGTGGGTTTAAAATTTTGAAGATCTTCTGCACTAAGCTCTCTGTTGTATTTGTTGTATATGCTACCGTCTCTTTTTGATCATGTTGTATAACGTACTTTGACTCCTTGACGGTTTCTGTGTGACGCTTGCCTTCGTATTTGAACTCTTTTTGGATACTTGATGTGTTTTTTTTTGTCTATTTCCTCTATAGTTAATACAAAAAAAAAATCACAACTCTAAATATACATAGAAATATTTTTGAGGAAAAAAGTCCATCCTTGAAGAGATCTTTAATATTTATAAATTTATCAATACTATTTTCTTTAACGCACCCAAATTTTTACCATCAATCTGACATAGATAGTTTCCTCTTACCTTGCACTTTTAATTCGAAAATGAAAATAACAAAGTCTCTTTGTTATTCAAATTAACACTTGGATTGTATATTTGACTAAGCATAATTGTTATATTCCAACCAAATATAAGAAAGAAATCACACATCTCTCTCTCTCTCTCTCTCTCTCTCTCTCTCTCTCTCTCTCTCTCTCTCTCTCNAGAAAACACACCTCTCTCTCTCTCTCTCTCTCTCTCTCTCTCTCTCTCTCTCTCTCTCTCTCTCTCTCTCTCTCTCTCTCTCTCTCATAATTTGCAACCTCTTCTTTCTTTGTCCATCACTCACTCTATAGAAAATTGTATTTGAAATAATCTTTTTCTCTTATGTGCTACCCACATTCCCAAACTTCTATGCAATAGCACCTCTCTTAGTGTTAAATTAAAAAACATCGTACTCAGCCCTCTTTCTAGTTCCCGACATATATATTTCTTTTCAATCAAAATTTGAACATGTTTCCTCTTTTTTATTTCCTTCGTTCTTTCCATTCCAAGAAAATAATATCAATACCCTTACACATTTTTGAATGTTGTAGTGAATTTGGCGTTACACTTGTCAAGTTAATTATTTAAAAAAGTTTCTAAACTTTGGTAAACAAATCCATTTTTTACTATCTGTATTGCATTCATGGAACATCTCTTTTTGGGCACTTTGTTGAATAATCCATTTGTCTATTTGTGCTTCCATATTCTACATACATTACAATTAATGAGCTACATACACTTGCCTAAGAATCAAAAAGTTTTAATGTTATGATAATAGTCTTATATGAAGTCAATCATTGTCTAAGCATGCTTTCTAAAATCCTCTACATCTAATGGCTTGTTCAAGTAACTCTGGTTACTAGTTCCATTACATTCTTCCATTTGATTAGGATTGGTCAAAGACTGAAAAAAATAAAACCACAACAATCCAAATTTTAAAATATGAAAAACATTTTTTTTGGTTGATGTTCATCACCGGTCACCTAGGATGCTCTTGCATTAGAAACACAATGTAGGAATTATTTTTTGAGTAGAACTCACAAAATGGATTGGAGTAGTTGGACCATTCTTTCAAGTTGTTGGCAACCTACAATGAACTCCATCGCTATTCAAGACAAAATTAATTTCTTCCACCACATCTTCCCACACTTATTTGGGATACTTTCTGACCTCCTTCAGCAAGTGTGTTGTCTTCTCATCTTCCCTGTCCTGGATTCTAGCCGATCATTGTTTGACCTTTTACACCAATAGCTTTCACTTCTTCTCCTCCAAATACTCTTTTCTCTCCACTCCTTCATGGAATCTTTTGCACCAAAAACCATCCACCTCAACCAATATCCTATAAAATACTCAATATGCTCTATATGCAATTTTTTTTTATCTCCACACAAATCTTTAACATCATATTACATAGAGATCTTTATAGCTTCTGCATAGACATATGCAAGATCCACAACTTCATCCACTTGCACTAACTCATCTAGTCCACTAAAATTTGAAAACATAATTAACTCTTCTTTCTAAACTCCTTCCTCTTCCACTACCTCAACTTGTAAGGTGTTTTACTTTATATTAAGTTGTTTGCATTCATTTACCAGCTGAAAATTGTCTCTGAAAATTCAACACGACCATCCTCTCCTCTTTTTTATCTTCATTCATGTGGGTTACTCTTAATTCTCTTAGCTTCTAGTTCTAACTATTTTCTTCAGTTGGATTCCACACATCCAATATCTCTTTTCCCAATATCATTCCCAGAACGAAATCAACATGAGCCTCCTTATGAACCATTTCAGCTTCTTCTTATTTTAACTAATCCTAAAATTTTCTACAATCACTGCTACTCACATACACTTTTATTAACAGCTTGAAGCTTTCAACCGCCTAGGACTTGACACACCTATAACAATCCTCTTGCGCTCTCTATAACTGCTTCACACTTTCACTCTTTCCATGACTTTTCCTCTTAGTTCTCAATTTCTTAGGACTCCAGACACTTGCAACAAGTATCTTTAGCCTTTGAGAAACTCTTCTGGTTCACCCATAGGTCTTAGCATAGCCTACCTCATGTTAAAACTCCTCCTATCTGCTTAGAGCCTCTAGCTCTAATACCAATTAATGTAGATAAGCTCCTCTTGCTACCATATTTAATTAAAAAATCAAAATAACATAGACCCTATGTTATTCACATTGAAACTTGGATCAGCTATTGAATGAGTATAATTCAGTTCCAATCAAATATAAAAAAGAAAGCAGACATTACATTGTACAAACATGTCTTTGCAATTTTTTCGCCTTAACATAATCTCTCTACTTGTAAACTTTATTCTTTGGGCGTACCCTTAGCTCGAATACTCTCTTCTCTCACTTGGGTTATTACTCTCATCTATATCTCCTTATTTCTCCCACAATCACTCGTTGCTGCATTAAAACATGTATTTAAATTACTCTTCTTCTCTTATGGACTGCCCATTGTAACAAACTCCTATTGAATATGCCTCTCTCTTATTTCTGTGTTAAAAAACCTCACACCTGCCCCTATTTCTACTTCTCTTGTATATCTTCCTCTTCGCTCAGTTCTTGCAGATGTTTTCTCATTTTTTTTCCTCCCTCTTTCATTTTTGTTCTAAGAAAAAAATACCAATGCACTTAGGCATTTCTAAATGTTGGCAAATAATTTGCATGTACACCTGCCAAATTTAAAGTTTTGGAAAATTTCTAAAATTTGGCAAACAAGTCCATTTTGTGTTCACTGTATTGCATTCCATGGAATGATAAGTATTTTGAGGAATTCTGCCGAATAATCCACATGTTTGTTTGTGCTTCCATATTGTTCATACAATACAGTTAAGGAGCTACACTTGGCTGAGAACAAAGAAGTTTTAATGTTATGATAATAGTCTACTATGATGTCTATCATTGTGTAATCAAGCTTTCTAAAATCCTCTACATCTAATGACTTCTTACGTAACTCTAGTTACTGGTTCCATTGCTTTCCTTGCGCTTGAGTGAGTCATTGCATTCTACAATTCGATTAGGGTTGGTTAAAGAGAGAAACAAAACAAAACTATCACAATTCAAAATTGAAAATGTGAAAAATAGTTTTTTTTTTTTTTTTTTATTGAAGTCGATCGTCTATCACCTGGGATGCTCCTATATCACAATCTAATAGAACTTCATAAACACAAGACCTATAAAATATGTTTTATACAAGTATCCAAATTATCCAATTTATACAATTTGAATGGCATCCCAAATCCAAAACTATCAACTGATGGTGTGAAAAAATTACAACTCCTATATGTGTCAATCCAATTGCACCTTGCTAGATGTACAAAATTGTATCACACTTTTCTAAAGGAAATATACAACAATAATTCAATTTAAATTCAAATTTTTAATTTGAATCATTAAAAAATAGTATATATGTTTAAATTTAAAAAAAAATTGAAACAAATAAAAAATATTTATTATTTAATATATTTTATGTTTGTAATTTTTTTTAAAAATAATTTAAATATAATTTTTTATAAAATAAATATTAAAATTAAAATTGTTTTCCAAATTTAAATTGGAATTTGAGAAAATTATTTTCATGTCAATGGATTTGACTTAAATAGAAAAATAAATAAATTGAAAATTGAGACTAGCCTCAAAAATGTGGAAAGGTATAATCAAATTACATTCATATTAATTTCCAACTTTTACGAATAATATATACTTATACACTGATTATTGTATCCAAATAACTTAGAAAACTATAAGATTGAACTTTAAACCCTTGGAAAGGAATCAAAATAAATTATCAAAACGTATTAAGGGACCATGGAATATGATTTCAGTAATAGATTTTCCATGCCTGTCAAGCATTTTCTCTTTCACTTTTATTTTGGTGAGGCAGATAACATCTTTATGATTTCAATTTTGTATTCTCTGAATGGGATTCGAATCTAGAGGAGAGGAAAAAAAAAAGACAGTTTAAATTATAAACTTGTACACATTTATCCTCTTTCCAACTAAATCTAATTTGGTTGAAGGATATGGAGATAATTTCCATGATGCACTAAAAGAACAAGGGAAAGCTATTATAGTCTAGTTTAAGGAAATGGTAAACGATATTCTTTGAATGTGATTCAGATTGGGCAAAAATATATACACAATTTAACACATAGCTCAGTTCTGGGAGATTCCACTCGGATTCTATTTGGCGACTCGATCTCGGTTGGTGCAAAAATTTGCAGTGGTGCTCAGTTCAAAGTTGCTCAATGTTTCATCTTTCAAACCGTTGATCGTGAGACCAAACCATCAGCTGCATCGACTCCATTTGGCCGAGTAAACGCTAGGGGAGGGCTTTCTTCACTCCCGTAGCATCAAGAACGTGTTAGCACCTGTCAAACCGAAGTGTTCCCATGGTGCAATAACTCAAAATAAGATTTCAACCCAAAAACTCGACTCAAGGTTTCTAATGCCACAAGAGACCTAATTAGACCAAATTTAGAAGGAATCAGTTGATTGTGGAGTCAGATTCTATGGATTATACACAAAGTGCTTGAGATTTTCTAGGAGACCTAATTCATTGTTTTAGGACATAAGTGACCTTCCAAAACCCATAAATCAAAAAAATTCCAAATCACTTGGAAAAAAAATTGGGTTTTCAAACACCCTTTATCAATATTGACAACATATGCAAAGTAAGAGGTAGGTTGTTTTGGACCATACCCTATTGTTACAACTTTGAGACCTCAAAAATACACAAAAATGGGCAAAATTACAAAGGAACTAGATCATAAACTTAACCCAAAGACTCCCTCTCTTGGAAATTAGTTAATTATTTCCTAAAACAACCAAATATGCAAGGAATTGGTCTCAGAACCTTGGGAACATCAAAAGCCCCAAATTAGGCTCCTAAACCCTCCAAAACTAGGGCTTCTCCAATCTAGACTCTCCAAGAAAAATTGCAACCAACCAAAGGTTATTTCACCATCCTTTCATCATAAGTAAGTGATTCCAATCATAAAAACTTCTCCCCATGAGGCCCAATATGCTACCGCAATAGCTATGCAAGCATTTCCTTGTTCCTTAACCCTGCAACAGTCATGAAATGGCAATCAACTGCAACATCTGATGAATTTCATTCCATATTTAGTGTTAGACCTCTATAATACACAAGTGTGATTCATCCCCAAGTCATAGTGATTACAAAAAGGGGATGAATCTTAATCCATTCTTCTAAACCAATGTAAAACTATGCTTTGTCAAGGTACAGTCAAAGACTTTCAATGCAGTATCAATAGAAATAAATTGAATATGGATTTATAAAGGTTCTAGAACACACATTAATGTATTTGAAATGAATTAGACTCATTGAAACATTGAAAAATCGGGAAATTTTTAAAAAAACTACCACTTTTATTGAACAAACTTGTGTAGTTTGTACAATCTCTGTACCAGGCCATACCGTGTCTCTTCCCTGCCATAGGCCAATCAAATATGATACCTAGTAACTATATCAAACAACTCCAATAATTTTTTTTTATTAAAATTAGATTTAGCCATTAAAGATCCTTTCCCTCCTAAACTAAGTAACCGTTAAGATTCAAATATTTGAATTCTTAACTTACAAATTATTGAAATATAAGCATTCTAAATTATTTAATTCAACTTCTAAATTCCAATTGAATCTCTCAGACACTTCTAAATCCTAATTAGACCCTTTGGTTATATTTACCCAACTTACAATATTTTGATGTCCTAGCCCTCTACTTGGACTAACAGGACTTAAACACTTTTCATTATATAATCTTTATTGCAAATTACCATTATGTGTTGTAATACACCCCAATTTACCCTTAGGGATGGTTTTGTCCATCTGTCTTTGATTAGCTCCATGGTGGACCTAGGTGTTTTTATGAGTGCTCATGCATGAATTAAACTATTTGATAAAATGCATCAAAGGAATATACAAGCATAAAGAAAGCATGTTGAACTATTTGAATAATTTAATGAGATTTCATTACAATGAAAGTAAGGATTATAAACAAAGTATAAAAAGAACTTTTAGATCTATTCATTAAACATGGTGTAACACAAAAAGTATAACATTAATCATGTGAAAACCCAATCTATAAAGGATCAAAGGTTCTCTCAGTGGGTATGCCACATGTATGAATGAAGGAAATTGAAAACCAAATAAGAGGTTTAGTTATCCCAACATCACAATAATGGAGTCTTTCAAATAACACATGTAAAAAAAATGTTAAATAACATAATGCATTTGAAAAAACATTAATCAATTGCACTCTTATCTACCATGAATCTTGCAATCAACATTTTGGTGCTCTCAAAAGTATAGTGCACTAGATGGCTAATGGAGAATGAAGATGTAGTATGAATATAATCTTTACATACAACACATGGGAAAGATATAATATTTAAAAAAACATACATACATAAATAAAATGCATGAAAAAGACATAATATGGAAATAATACATACATACAACACATTCCAAAGATATAATATAGAAATGATACATACATAGAACGCATGAAAACAGATAAAATAATTAGAAATGAACATGTAAATATGTATATATATGAAATAGTTTTGTACAAAATGTGGCACATGCCATGTCCAAAAATTTACAAAATCAACATCTCTAGATACAATATGGCATACGCCATCTCAAAATGTGCCATATGGCATCTCAACATAAGAATATAAACTAAAAATATTTCTAGGACATCGTATTCTACTGGTGGATGATCAAAGTGAAGTCTCTTTGTACTACTCTTTGGCTTTGATGGATCCTGCATTAAAACACAAAAGTGAAACCACAAGTTAGATTACTTAATTTATATGGTTTTTATAAATAATGATAAAAATTTAAAATCATAGTCAACAATAATAAATAATTTTTTTGAAAATTTAGCTCTGACATGTACCTTGCCTCTATGTCTCCTCATGCAGTCAGGAGACCTAATATATGTCCTTGGTAGCGAAGGGAGAATGCCACTAATGTTGACTCTGACTTGTATATATGTTTGCAAACATGAGATTGATACACGACTTATACTATTTAATGTTAAATCCTTGGTACCAAATACATGATTTAAATATAACTATTCATTAACATTAAAACTTACTTGTGTTGAACTTTCTTCAACAAATGTCAGTTGGGTCATCAGTGATACAAACCCTTGGCGTGGTACCTCCCTAAAACTAGGGGTGACCTAGAAAACTCAAACAGATAAGTTTTATACAATCATGACTTGATCATATAAACATATACTTGATAGTAAACTACACACAAATAAACTTAGAAATATACACACTCTAGGGCTGTCACTGCGAATTGAGATGCCTAGGACTCTATCATGGCAAACCAGTCTCATGACATCATTAGAAAGCACCCTTTTTTCAAACAAAACATGTAATTAAAAATTAGTACGCACAAGTGATGAGTATACATGTATGCTTAAACAATCTAAAATACTTAATTACCTTCCCCTTGTCAACAATAGATGCCTGAACCCCCTCACATTCCCCCAAGTGGAAACTAATGAAACTTGCATCAGTATGTAATAAGAAAAGGAAACCAATGAGTACATTAAAACATATGTGTTGTGGAAGTGTCAAGGCCAAATGAAATGGCCAAAAGTGTGGACCGCTCCACCTATGCCATCTCCTCCTCTATCATCAACTGGACATAAATGAAACACATAAAAAAACATAAGTGGGAAATCATTAGAAGAAAATTCTATTAAAAATATGAATGTTTAAAATTAAATACAATGTAACAAGTTAACTATTTACTCTTACTATAACAGTAGGAGTCCATGGCTCTATATGCCCCTGATGCACATCTCCATGGGGTGCTTCAAAGCATGTACTGTGTTGTGTAGTATCGTCCACCTCGAAGACATAGTTATATGCCTCACTATCATTCAGCGGACCCAAGCATATATTCTTTCACATAACACAATTATGAGGCAAACAAACATGTAAGCTCATGGAGGATGTGGAAGGGCCAGAAGAATCATCATTTGGAGGAAAAAATTTCATACTCTACCTAACTAGTAGATCACTCAAGGTGTGAATGGCTCGAATATTCTGTGAGCCGGCCTCAGCAATAATGTCAGGATGCTGCACTGTAGGAGGTGGTGAAATCTTGGGAGGGGGGACATATGTGCAGGATTTGACCCGTTGTGCCCCTGGCTTGTCATGGATAGTGCCTAAGCCTATGCCCTCATTCTGTATCATGCTCCAACAATTTACTTTGTGACCAAGCACAAATTTAGAATACAATTTACTTATGAAATAGAATGGGACATCCAAATTGCTCTGGGTTGGTCTATCAAAAAAAATCCACCAACGATCCCAAAAATTGTCACGTATTGCATCATTTGTGCATCATTTAATTGAGAAATTGGTTTTTTTAGGGTCCACTTTTAAACCAGTTTTGGGATTAACAAAAATATTACATAAGTCATGTTTTGTTATGTTTAGATCCATAACTTGATCATAGTCAAGCCCATCGCCAAATTGGGCATGCATGGATTCGCACCAAAGAATTGAAACATTGTGTTGTTCAGTGAGTTTCTCCATTCTTTCAATAATGGAGTTCATCGTGGAAAACATGGAGTGCAAGGTGGGGATATTTCCATATGTGTTATGATATCCTCTAAGATGATTTAGAATTTTTCCTATGAGATCCTGTAATGGTTGAGGGTTTGAGAATGGTTGGTCTTCTGAAGGTAGGGGATTTTTTTGAGGTGGTTCTAGATTGTTCAAGGACTCATTGAGAGGGTTTTTATATTAGTGTGAATCCATGTCTGATTCAAAAATAATAAAGAATAAAAAATATCAATTTCAACTCTATTTTTTATCATTTCAACTCTAGTTTATAATCAATTTCACAAAACAAAAAACAATATCATTCAAACAATAGTTTAAAAAATAACAACAAATTTAAATCCAAGAACAAAAAAACAAGAATGAAACTAATAAATTTCACTTACCTCTTAACTGTAGCAAATTGGATTTCAGATCCCTATCTGATATACCATATGAGAGTCTTGGATACATCAATATTTTCATAATGAAAATGTTGAACGCAACTGCTGGCAACAATATATAATTGTTACTGATGAATATCGGATATCCGATATTATCAAATATCTAACATTATTGGATAATAGAATATATCGGATATCTGATATTATATAATATCTGATAATATCAGATATCTGATAATGATATAGCTTTGGCTTTTGTCTTGTCTAGGTGTACTGACACCTAGGCATACTCAAAAGTCGTCAAACTTTTGGGTGCACTTTTGGACGAGTGAAAAAATGCTTTTTTCACATCGCCAATTTTTGGCATACCATGATCTTGCACAGACCCTACTTGCTACTTAATTAATAGATCATAAATTCTTGTTAATAAAATTCATATTCAGGCATGGTCAAGACATAATAATTCATTGAGATATCATCACATGTAAGGAAAAAGGTTTAATACTTAGATGCATAGAAGGTAATACATAGTAGAAGTGTTATTTTTAGAGAAGATAACCCTTCTTTTGTTACATTGCAATTTGAATAAACTAAAAAGGAAGATGTGATTCAAGTACACCCTCTGCTATGAAAGTTAAACCAAGATGCCTAGATAAACAAGAAGTTGAAGAGAGCTCATCTAGTTTTGAATCTTTTGAAGAGGAAGAAAATCCTCCAACATAGCTTGTTCATAGGTCTACAAGGTATTCTCTGAAAGGTATTCTACTAATCATTAAAATATATATATTTTTACTTTGAATACCATCACAAATGAACCTAGATTACTAGAGAAGGATTTAGGTATGAATGGTGTAGAATTATGGAAGATTACTATGGATGAAGAAATGACATCTTTGAAAAAGAATGATACATCCAAGATATAGTATTATTTTGTGAAGGACACAAACTTTTTGTTTGCAAATGGGTTTTCAAGAAAAATATTGGTTCAGATAGAAGTATTGAGAAGTATAAAGCAAGATTGGTGGCAAAAGGCTACTCTCAAGCTAAGGGTGTTTATTATGGTGAGATATTCTCTCCTATAGCAAAATGGCATCCATTATATTTTTTCTTTTTATTCCTGCCGCTTATGAATTAGAAGTTCAACAAATCGATATAAGAACTATTTTCCTTCAAGTTGATTTGGATGAGGATATTTAAATGATACAACCATAGCACTACATGGTAAAAGGTAAAATAAGTTTCTCTTGTAAATTGAATAAATATATGTCTGAAGCACAGTCAGAGGATGTGATACTAGAAATTTGATGTACATATGGTTTGAGTTTTAGATTCAACAACTCTAAGTCAAATTTGTATTTATTATAAATCTAATGCTGGTGATTTCCTATACATGGAATTATATGTTTATGTTATGTTATTCATTAGTAAAGAAAATGATATGATTATAGAACTTAAGTATCACCTTGTTACTTAATTTAAAATTACATATTTTGGTATAGCTAAACTAATTCTTGGGATGGAAATTAGAAGAGATAGAGTGAACAAAAAGCTATGGTTATGCTAGAGTAAGTATATTAACTCAATTTTATAGAGATTTAGCATGCAGGATTATATATCAATATGCATTCTTATTATAGTTGGATTGAAGTTGTCTATTTTATATTTTCCTACATCCACATTAGATATTGAAGGTGTGAGTAGAGTAATTTACCAAAATGCAGGTTGAACTCTAGTGTATGTTATGATCTATACTAGACTAGACCTTTCCTAAGCAATGGGCATTCTTTCCAGATATATATGTCTAATCCTGGAAGACTTCACTTGGATGCAATTCCAAAATTCTATAGATATTTGAAGGGTACCTTGGAGTATTCTTAGTGTTATCATGGTATCATGGGATGAGATGATATTTTCCTTGATATTCATGGTTATGTGGATTCAGATTGAGTAGGTGACATTGATAGAAGGATATCGACTACTACTTATGGGTTTACATTATTAGGAGGTGAAATTAGTCATATTAGTAAGAAATAGGCTGTAATTGTTTTTTCCATTCCTAAAGCTAAGTATATGGAAGTTATTCATGCTTCTAAATAAGCCATTTGGGTTATAAAATTGTGTTCACATATAACAACAAAGAAAGGATTAAAGTGACAATTTATTGTAACAAAGAAAGGATTAGTGACAATTTATTGTAACAGTTAAACCATAAATTTTCATGCTGGGACCAAACACATTGATTTTTAGTATCATTTTGTCAGAGATATGGTTGAGGATGGAAGGATGAAGTTGGTTCATATAGATACTTTGATGAATGTTACAAATTCATAAAATAAGGCTGCGAGCACAAAAAAATTTAGATGATATTTGTAGTTTATTGGACTTATGGCACCTAGTAATTGAACTATGGTTTAGATGCTCCCATTTCTCTTGCAACATGTTCAACAAGTGGGAGATTATTAGGAAAATTTATCTCAACATTGTATTTATATATAGTTACTATTTTTATTATTATTTTGTTTGCGCATTATTTTTTCTATTCTTTCCTCCAAGGTTCAATTGGGCTAAATAAGCATGCTAGTAATATTTTGTTGCAAAAACTTGTCTAATTTTGAAGATACTAAAGAATAATTTTTGGAAATTGTGAACAAACAAATTAACGTCAATTTTTTAGAATTTAGATGCTCTAAAATGGGTAAAAAATTAGATAAATAGTGTGGCTATTTACAATGTTATAGAGCATAGCATGAGCCTTTCAAAGCTTCAAATGGTTTATTTTTTGATGAATAGAGGCATTTACTATTAATATGTAGAACAAAGTACAATATTCACAAAAAATGACTGGGAGATTAAAAATCACCCCGTGAAGAGTCACACGGTATCAGGCTGGAATCATACAGTTATTCATAAAAAAAACATATAAGAAAAGCCCTCAAGATGAAAGAGCAGTAGAAGAAGAGGGAGGAGGATCTTTATAATCTAGATTGCCACAAACACAGGGCCTAGGGGTCTATTCGAGAAGTGACCACTCATCATCTTCTTCTTTTTCTTTTTCCAGTTCTCTTTCCTCCCGCTTGGAAGAGATGGCGAGAGCCAAGTGGGGGATTTTATCAAAAGTGGCAAGAGGCCATAGATGAATAGTGGCTGAAGGCCGAGAAGCAGTAGCGATAAGTAGAGGAGGTAGCGAGCATCTAAGGCCCTCCTATCAGGAGGAGAGGCAGAGCGGCAGCACAAAGAGCATGGCATTCTAGAGCACCTAGACGTATCAATCTTGCTATGATTTCGGCCCCACGGTGGCATACGATCGATAGAGAGAGAATCTGGTGGCACCTGTGCTATAGTACATTGGGCATTACCCAATGCTACAGTAACTCCTGCAAGTGGGTGACCTCAAGGGCCAGCTTGTCAGCTTGAACTTGGATCTTCGTCATGACATTATTACATAAACATGCCTTAGCATAAAGAGAAACATTGGTATCTAGAAAGCTATGAGTAAAAATAACAACATTACAGTCTTTCCATAAGGAAAACAAAATCTTCATCATGAAAGAATGCCAAATCTAGGTATACTAGGAAGGCATTCTGGGTGAGTCCCCAAGGAGAGCCATATGCCAAGAGAAAGGCTCAAGCTGAAATGACATAAAAAAACTATGAATCCATTTCCAATAGTTTTGGGCCCGAAAACATAACCAAAAAATATGCATAATGGTTTCTGAATGCCCACAGTATGGGCATTTGCAATCAAGCACACCTAAATGTTGAAGCTGAGCTCCCAAGGGTAGACCATGGTAGAGCAGACACCAAGAAAAATGAGCAATTTTGGGTTCAGTGATAGCATCACAAATAGTGCGGAGATGCCAGCTCCAAGTCTTCTAGGAAGAAGAAAGATGCCAATGATGATTGAGAGAATCAATCATAGGAAAATGAGCCACAAGCCAACAATACCCAAGTTTGGGTTAGTAGTTGGTGAATGGCATATCAGGGTACCATTTCCAATATTTCCACCAAGGTTTAACTGACTGAATGCCAAGTTGGTGCAGGAGATGCAGCGGAATAGCAGAGACAAGCAAGTCAAAATTCTGACAATCTAGATGAGTGAGCCGGGATTGAATCTAGAGTTCATCCCAAGAGCGGAGACTCATGGTGGCTATGGAAAATAAATCCTTGGGTGTTTGAATGCCCCGTTTGTGAAAATGCAAAGCACAGATCCCTTGTATTTTGGCCAGAGGAAACCCTTGTTGAGCAAAACCGGGGACCACCAAATGTTCTGCTGATTGAAAGAAAGCCCATCCTAGAAGCCATTGCCAACCCAGCGAAGCCAAGGTTTTATAGCTTCCCAGGCTCTCCAAATAATTTTGACAACAAAACTACCCTTGATTTGAACTGGGTATTTCATAACTAGAAGGGTTTGAAATCCAATCCCTTTCCAAGTCGGTTTGTGCAAGGGATACCCAGAAGAAATGCAGTGACAAAGCAAAATTTTCCAGGCTTCATTGACTGTGAGACAATGCACAACCCATTTTTCATAGAGGGCCAAGCCTTATTTCTAACTATCAAGTAAGCCAATCCGATCAAAGGCCTTAGGGAGACAACAAAATTACCAGGAAACTTTGTGAAAGCCATGTTGATCTACTCCAGAGGCCCAAATAAAATACCTCAACAATTTTTTAAGCTTCTTGTAGGAAGCCTTTGTAGGAGCCCTACAAGAAGAATAGTAAACATGCATAGTAGCCAAGACCTTGGAGAAGATCTGAAACTTCCCAATGAGTGAGAGTGGCTTAGTAATCTAATAGGTAAGTTTCATTTCAGTTTTACCTAACACATCATTCCATAGTTTAGTAGAAGTAGAATGAAAAGCAAAAGGAATTCCAAGGAAACAAAAAATTTCCCCATGCTGAATCCTAGACCAACCAAAGTGGGTCAGGAATGGAAGACTACTTGTAACACAAGGTTTTATGCCATTGAATGACTGAATTAGAGGCCATGCAAAAAGTGTCTAAAAACTGTAAGGCTACCTTGATATTTTCTTCATCCTCTACAATAGTGAGAAAGGAATCATCAACAAAATGACCATTGACCAATTGCTGAGTAGATTTAGGTAAAGCAATTCCATGAACAAGACTCAGAGAGATTGAATGTGCTAACAAATAGCCAAATCCTTTGGCTTCCCAAACATATAAGGAAGGAGCAAGAGGGCATCCTTACCGAATGGATCTGAAGATCCCAAAAGTGGAGGATTGTCTTCCATTAATGGTGATGCAAGCAGAGGCATCCCTAAAAAGAATCTGCACAAATTGAAGAAATCTAGGGCCAAAACCTCGAGCATGAAGCATAGCTATAATAAAAGGCCATTCACTGTAGTCATAAGCCTTAGCAAAATCAATACTAAGAAAAAGGGTTTTCTGTTGAGACTTCCAAGCCCATTCCATACCTTCCCAAACTTCTATAATATTATCAAGAATATAACTTGATTCAATAAAGCCAGTTTTATCAGGCCAAAAAATTTGAGGAAGGATGTGACGGATCTTGAGAACCGGAGCTTTAGCGATGATCTTGTATGAAACATTGAGCAAGGTTATAGGCCG
Source organism: Thuja plicata (assembly GCA_018584345.1). NCBI lineage: Eukaryota > Viridiplantae > Streptophyta > Pinopsida > Cupressales > Cupressaceae > Thuja > Thuja plicata. The sequence continues at coordinate 65,598 of MU228387.1, read as the reverse complement.
CTAGTTACAAATGTCCATAGGATCTGCAGTCTTGGGAATGAATTTAATGTTGCCTTTATTAATAATATCCCCCTGAGACTGGGAATGATATGCTTCAAGGTAGACCTAGTGTAACTTATGACCAATAGCATCCCAGAGTGCTTTATAAAACTCACAAGGAAAACCATCACAACTTGGAGCCTTATCATCAGCCATGGAAAAGAAGCTTCCTGAAGATCTTGCAAGGTAAGAAGTTGATCACAGAAAGCTCGCTGGGATGGAGAAACACATTGAGGAACAACAAATATGCCATCCACAAGAGCTTGAGTACTTGCAGGAGAAGATCCCTGAGTGGAAAAAACTTGTTCATAATGATGAACAAAGGCTTGCAAAATTACAGGAAGGTCTATGAAGAGGGATTGACCTTATTTGATCCTGGTTATACCCATATTAGTGTGATGGGCATGGAGAGCCACAAAAAACACTTTAGATGCTTGATCTCTGACCTTTAACAAGTGCAGCCGAGCTTTTATTTGAGCACCTCTAGCAACATAATTATCTACAACTTGTTTTTGTTGTTGCAGTTGGGAAAGATGAAGTTGCATGCCTTGATTGAAAGCATCGAGAGCTAAGGCCTCCCTGGAAACACATAGAGACTTGGTGTTGGCATCATAGGATCAACGATGGTAGATGGCAAGCCATCTACCATAAATGTGGAGAAAGCATGTCTTACGTCAGATGACATCATTCCACCATTGAATCCAGCTAGATAATTACAATGGCTGAGGTTCAAGGTTCCAAACCTGATAAATGTGGGGCACCATGGAGGCATGGTTGAGGACAGAAGTATTAAAGAAGAACTGAGTGGTGGGAGGTCGAGCCTTAGATTTCTTCCAAACAATATTAAATTGAATGGGGAAGTGATCTTACAAGGTCACATCAACAAGAGGAGTAACTGACAAGGTATGTTTTTTGGAAAAGGAGAAAAAATATTGGGCCATAATCATCGCACGATCAAGCCACTTATGAATTCTATCAGAAGAACCACTAAAATTATACCACGTGTGCCAAACTCCATTAGGTCAGCGACAATCAAGATTGGAATAAAAAAGACCCAATTTATTACACATGTAATGCCAGGCTTTTCATTTACGAGCTATCCATCAAAAAGGAAAAATGTTGTCTTTGTCAGAGGCAACTTCAACCATATTAAAGTCACCAAAAAAATCCCAAGTTGTAGGTGGCAGAGAATCCACAAGCCAACGCCAAAGGTAAGATCGCTCAACAACATCATTGGGAGCATAAATATTAACTATGCCAAAGGTATGATTTTCAATAATGAAAGTGGCCCAAACAGATCTTTGCATGAGATCTGAGCCATGATTGATAATAAAAGAATGCCACCAGGGAGAGAATAGAGTAACAACTCCAACTCAACTAGCTTCATGCTGAGAACAAAGAGCAAGGCTCTTACGCCAAATAACTTTGCAAGCATAATCAAGAAAAAAACCATAAATTTTAACTTCCTGGAGGCATAATACATCGAGATGGCTAACTTGACGATGAACATCCCTGATAGAATACTTTTTGGGCAAGTCTGTCAGACCTTTAACATTCCATAAGATGTACTTCATGAGAAAATAATGTCATCCATACCATCACCATCCCCAAGGGAAGAAAAAATATTTGACAAATGTGTGAAATTACTCCCAGGAGATTCCATGGAAATATTTTTACAGTTTTCAGAAATGCCTTCTTGTGCAGCCTCAGCATGCCCTTTAGGGCTGCAACAGTGGTGGAAAATGGGAGGAGGAGAAATTGTGGAAGCTTCCTAAGGTGTGTGACCCCAAGAAGGGTTAACTCTTGAATTAAAAGTATCCTTCCCCTGCCAGCCAGGATTTGAAATTGAAGTAGTATTCTCAGCATGAGAAGTAGCGCGAGCTGTGGTAGGAGAAGATGGTGGCTGCAAAGTGGAAGCCAAAGTGGCAGGCTTAACCTGCTTGTTCTTGCATCTGACTATTATCCAGTCATCTTTCTTGGTGTCCTCTCTTTTACCAAAATTAGCAGGCTGCAAAGAAGAATCCTTAGGAGGAGGATTGGGTCGAGCAACTTCCAAAGGGTAGTCCTTAATCTCACACTCTGCGGATTGATAGCGATAAGGCAAAAAATGGGAGGAGGAGAAATTGTGGAAGCTACCTGAGGTGTGTGAACCCAATAAGGGTTAACACTTGAATCAATAGTATTCTTCCCCTATTGGCTAGGGTTTGAAACTGAAGTAGTATTCTCAATATGAGAAGCAGTGCGAGCTGTGGTAGGAGGAGCTGGTGGCTGCAAAGTGGAAGCTCAAGTGGCAGGCTTTACTTGCTTGTTCTTGTGGCTGACTGTTACTGAATTGTCTTTCTTGGTGTCCTCTATTTTACCAAAATTAGTAGGCCGCAAACTAGAATCCTTAGGAGGAGGTTTGGGCCAAGGAACTACCAAAGGGAAATCATTAATCTTGTGCTCTGCAGATTGACATCAAGAACAAGTGTTGCAAAGGTTGAGGTAAAGCACCTTATGAGAGAATATGGTTTCACCAACCTGAATCTCAATAGATTCTTTAAGATCTCGGGAGAGATCAACCTCAATACAAAGCCTCTTTTGAAGTTTAGGATTTAGAAAGTAGTCATTCTCACTACAAATAACTCTACCTAGCATTTGCACAATGGCATGCATGAAAGGCCAACAAGGTAGATGAAGACTAGGAAACTCAACCCACACATGGACTTCTAGTTTCTTGTCATCAGAGACATAAAATTCTTGAGACCAATGGTGGAAAACTAAAAGGGAAGCCCTAATATTCTAGGGTCCTTTGGCAAAAATAGAATCCACATGAGTGTGATTGGAAAAGAGAAACAAAAAGAAACCTTTAGTGAGACTATGAATGCCATGCAGACGGATTCCATTAGGAGTCTAGGCTTTTGCCACCCAATCCTTAATTACATTTTTAGGAGGGTTGCGACCCAAAAAGTGACCAATTAGAGTATGTGTTTCAAGCCAAGAATATGCATCATCAAACTCATGAATGGGAAAAACAATATTAGGTTGAGACATGCCTCATGGAACACTTTGGGCACAAACTTACAAGGTCTCTCGCTTGGATGTCCCATTGTTATCCGTCACCAAAAGAACACTAGCATCAACTGCTGGGCTGATGGTGGTCGGGACCATAAATACTAAAGCTTTTCCCATAGTAAATATGGTATGAAAGGACAGGAGGGCTCAGAATAGAGATGCGACTCTAAACCCTAGCAAAGCAAAAAAACCATCTTGCAGAGTGAATGCCCAAAAATTTTCTATGTGAACCCTTTCAAATGGTTTCTCAATTGGATACCCAATTCATAAATGATTACCTTGAAAAGTCGGGTCTCCTAATATAGGAAATCTAAAAATGTGTTGGATACATAAATGACTTGTAAAAGGGAATTACATGTGTTGGTGTGTGTATTGACACATCATATGGCATATTTAATTAGAGATAATACGAGCATCACTTTATAAGTGGTTTTCAACCTGTAGTTTTGTAATAATCTTTGACATTTTCTTATATATTGTATCTCCTATTTATTTGGTATGGTATATTGAGGGTGAGTGCAAGATTATTATAGCCTTTTAGTTACCTCTATGTCTCTACTTGGTGATACTCTTGAAAGAAGCTTTCTATGCAAGTATATTGCAATCTATTATTGTTTTCTAAGTAATATATTGGTCAACTATTGGAGCTTGGGGTTTTTTCCCGAAAGTGTTTTCCTTGCATAAATCACTGTGCAATGGGATTCATATTATTTTATGTTATATCTCTTAAGTTTCTGTAACTTTTATAAAGATATGAGAAAGTTTTGACATCACCATCTTCACAAGGTTTGTGTAGGAAGTTGTTCCACTACTTCCTTGCAAACCTATGTTACTTTATATTTTAATGTGATGGTCTCATATTTTAATTAATTAATTATTTATAGATTCCTAGGATGTTACTTTAGTAGAAAAATATAAGACAAGTATGTACTAAGTCAAATTGTAATAACTATTCAAAATAAGTCAATTAGGTTTGTAGTTTGAATTTTAATTTTAAAAATTCAAGGTTTAGTTCTCTAACTGCAAAAATGACCTATATCATTTCTACTACTACAAATATGATCTAGAGAAAAAAATTGAGTATCTAGTGTTGATAATACTAGGTAGCACAATAAAAATGATAATTTGAAGAAAAATATATAAGGACATATAAGTTATTGATTAAAGTTACCTCACTAACCATTAAAAAATCTGGAGTTATATATAACATACATTAGATACAATAAATTAATAAGAAAATTAAAATCAAACTCACAACACTAAATATACATAGAAAGATTTTTGAGAAAAAAATGTCCATCCCTTGAAGAGATATTTAATATTTATAAATTCATCAATACCATTATCTTTAATGTACCCAAGTTTCTATCATCGATCTGACATAGATAGTTTCCTCTTACCTTGCACTTTTAATTTGAAAATGAAAATAAAAAAGTCTCTTTGTTATTCAAATTAACACTTGGATTGTATATTTGACTAAGTACAATTTTTATATTCCAACCAAATATAAAAAAGAAATCACATGTTATAGTCTACAAATACCTCTCTCTCTCTCTCTCTCTCTCTCTCTCTCTCTCTCTCTCTCTCTC